>CM069444.1:50891928-51305854 GCA_035610835.1 Ophiura sarsii
TGAATGTTGCAGACACCAATGAGAACTTGTAAGCACGCAACAAACATTTCTTTACATCTTATTTATTCAGAGTATAAAGAGAAATACTATCTTTACAGCAACATAAAATATTTATAATAAATCTATCCATTGTGTAGATTAAGTATCTTTATAATTTGAAAATTCATTATAAGCGACAACCAGTTTATTTAACTTAGATATTCCAAAAAAAAGGGTCTCTGTTTTAAATAGGCAACTTTAAAAAAAATTACTATGCCATCATCTATTTATCACACATATCCATAAAGACTATCAGCCTACTTGTGGGTAAACGCCACCATAAGCTTCCCGGGGGGGGGGGGGGGGGGGGGGGGGCATGCAGAGATGGTATAGTCCCTAAACAATATTGGATTACAGCTTCCAGTGTGAATATTTTGGCCGGATTTTCGCCATAGGTCTTAGTTTTTGTTTTATTAAAAATCTGAAACATTCACGATTGTAATCTGAAATGTTCTGAATCTGAATTATTCTTGGGCGAAGTCTTGATCACGAGTGTGAAGCGGCCCAGAGAGAAGATTTTCAGGTTTTTTAGTGCTTTTTGAAATCATAATTATTAAAAAACTGGGACTGTCGATTGCATATAAAAACAGATATGTTGAAGAGAACAAAAAGAGGAAGGTTCTACAAAAAGAATGAATACCCCAATTAGGGAGGGGGAGCCTTGATGATGACCCCCTGTTATGCATAGGAATCAAAATGTTAGCTAGCATGGCTGATTGTCTATCTGCCTCGCCCATAAGATGGTGGATCCTGGTTTAATCCCATGCAGCCACACATCATTTGTGGTCCCTGCCTGCCTACAGTATGACAAAAAAAAATAAAGAGAGAAAAAAATTGAAGATGACTTTGAGATTTTTTATTAGTTTACTCCATGTACGTAAACACATCCATTGGACCAGTTTGGGTGCAAACCTTCCCTTAAGGGGGGGGGGGGGGGGGGGGGGGGGGGGGGGGGGGGGGGGGGGGGTTAAGCAACAAAATATGCAATTTATCAAGCTGTAACATTTGAACTATTAATGGGATGTATATCAAAGTATATCTTTTGGAAAAAATGAAATGAGTCAAGAGAATCCATTTTTGGTATCAAATTTCACTACTAAAAATTCTGATTTTTTTTCTTCAAATTTTGATCAAGACAAATCACTTTTTAGGCTCAGCATTTTTTGAACAACCCAACAAAATCAGTTATTGGTAAAAAATGTCGAAATTGCACCAAAATCATCTAAATAAACTTATCTAGGAGACTCATTTCCTTTCCAAAAATGTGTACATCACATAATAGTTCAAAAGTTAGGCCAAACAACAAAAAAAGGGTTTGTTTCCAGTAGCGGGCGCGCATTGAATTTTGACGCTTGATTCTTGCGCATTTTAGAGAAAAAAACAAAAATAATCTATTGTTAGGGTGTCATTTTTTGTTGAAATTGTGTCCAACATGTTTCAAATTGTGTCCAACATATTTCAAGATGGCAAACGGCAAACACGGATGTGATAATCCATGGTGAAAAATCACATTTTAGCGAGCAAAGGAGTAACAAAAAGCACAGATTTGACTAAATAATCCCATTTCAAGTGAATCTTCACTATATATTTGCATTAAATAAGAGTAATTTAGCTGACAACTTTTCTTTTAGTAAGCTTATTATTATTTTGTCGATCTCAGGTTTTTGCAACAACAAAAAAATGCGAATGACTTTTCAGGCTTGCTACTGGACACAAACAAACCTCTTTTTTAGCCTTACAGCGATTGATCAATTTCATATTTTTGGGGTTAACACCCCCTTAACATTTCATATTTACATCGGAAGTTAATCTTGTATCTATTGTATTTTGCTCTCTCTCTATCTATCCAGTGCATCAGGCAACATTGTCACTATAGCTGGTACAGAGTGTACAATCATAAGTGAGACTGAGGAACAGATTGAGTGCCGTACAGGTGCAAACCGTCCCTTTACATATCATATTTACATTGGAAGTTAATCGTGTATCTATTGTATTTTGCTCCCTCTCTATCTATCCAGTGCATCAGGCAACATTGTCACTATAGCTGGTACAGAGTGTACAATCATAAGTGAGACTGAGGAACTGATTGAGTGCCGTACAGGTGCAAACCGTCCCTTTACATTTCATATTTACATCGGAAGTTAATCGTGTATCTATTGTATTTTGCTCCCTCTCTATCTATCCAGTGCATCAGGCAACATTGTCACTATAGCTGGTACAGAGTGTACAATCATAAGTGAGACTGAGGAACTGATTGAGTGCCGTACAGGTGAACATTCTCCATCAGAGAAGGCCCACGTCAGAGTAGAAGTAGGAACCAAAGGCAAAGCACTGCAGGTGGGTGTATTTGACAGTCAGAGTAGAAATATTTTCTCTCTGGGAACTTTTTGCAAGGGGATTTATTTTCTGCTAGATTTTATTCCATAACCCTAACCCTACCATATACCCCAAAATACCACGACTGGGCACGTTGGTACCACCCGGCGTGGACGTTTTTTGATGAAAAAATGGACCCAGCCCTTATAGTTTGCGCAATATACTGTGCAAACTAGCCTTGGCAGCCGTAGTGGGGAATTGTTCGACTCTGGTGCTAGAGGTCCCTGGATCAAATTCAGGGGCAATCGGGGAATATTTTAGTAGATTTTCCATGTTGAAGAAAAAATTCTGAAAAAAGTGGGGGGTAGAGTTAGGGTTAAGCAGCTTACCATGTGCCTTTTTGTAGGGCTGATCTATATAGCAAGAGATGCCTTAGTACTGGAGGCTTCGATAGGCACACTGTTTGATGGGGGCCAGGGAGTAGAACTCCGGAAGTTAGCTAGTGGCGGCACCATCATCAACACATTGAGGCAAGCAAAAAATCTAGGGTAAATGCGTGTGGAGCGCGAAATACTCGTCTCTTAAAGTCAAAATTGCCCAAAATGAGCTTAATCGGTCTCTCCACATTTCAGACCCAATTTACAGCTTACTAATTGGGTGATTTGAACATTTTTATTCCATTTATGTTTAAAGAATTTTTTGTAATGTGATTTTTTTTCTGCGACCTATCATTTCTTTCTGCGCAGGTTTCGTAGCCCTGGTGTGTGAAGATAGGATTCTAGGATAACCAAAATATTACTGTATCATTTTGCGTTCAAACATATCGAGTTTCCTATCAAAGTGTGTTAGGTGGACAAATATATTTGCAAGCTTTACTCTGATTTGTTCAGTCCACCAATGTCTGTGTATTTGTATGTATTGATGATGAATAAATACCGAAACAGAAACAGGTTCTGTATTCATTTTCCCCAGTTTTGAAGTGTATAATGAAAGGAAGTTGTCATGCAAAGTCTATCACTATAAGATAAAGGGATTTCAAAGCTCTTTGTCTTTTGAGTTTTTTGTCTTTGAAAGACAAAATACATACAGATACAGGAATCCACAACAGCAAAACCATTATTGTTCCGCACTCAAACATTAAACCAGGGTTGTCACCTGACTGACCAACGGCATTCAAGGGAATTTGAGGTCCTGTAACCGGCACAAAAATGAGATTGCCATAGATTTTTAATGATTTTGTCTCTCGTAACAGCTGGAAAATTACACATGAGATAATATACTTGAAAAGGCACTAATATCAGTGTAGTGACAACCCTGCATTAAACCTTTGGAATGCCAAAGGTAAACCAGAGGTGTGGTCTCTTGACCTTGACCTTTTGACCTCTCATAATGAACTTGACTGTTGTATATTTCACCATCAGACCAATGCTGAATTCTATTACGTTGATGTGTGGTCATCTAGGTATACCTGGGGTGGTCTCGATCCTCCTATTGAAGGAGATTTTGTTATTGTGCCAGCAAAACAGACTCTGCTTCTGGACGTCGACACACCTGTTCTCTCAATGCTTCTAATAGAAGGTAAGTGTTGGGGTGTGTGTAAGAGTTTGAAATGTGTTACATGTAGTTTTCAGTTGGTTTCAGCTTTTTATTACTATAAAAGTGGATATTGTTTCGCGTGTGTAATTTTTCTCGCTATGCCCACTCCATTTTGAACTATTTGCTTGTTTTTATTTTTTTGCGATTTTGAGGTTCCTTACATAGACCTACATACAGAATGAATATATTCACACATTTTTATGTACAAGCTTGCTGATTTTAGCGCGAAAAGCGCGAACATTTCCACTTTTACAATACCCAAATATCCACCTTGTCTTTTTGTTTTTTTCTCAGCCCAATGAGCTATTTTATGCCAGTTTCTTTGGGTTATTTAAGGGTATTTATAGAATATGCCGCTTGTTTCATGAAATGTCAGTTTCGGGTTTACAAATGATAGAAATCAATATGATTTAGCACCAGGAAACGTTTAAATTAATCTGGTATGAAAGTAGTCTGCCAACTTGCCACAAATTTAATATTTTACAATTCATTAACTATATCAATTATGATAGTCCACAGCTCAACTGAATCAAGCCCTGCACGGACATAGTACTTGATACCTACATGTAAATACACATCATTTAACACTTTACTCGCAGCTATTAGTTTTACCATATTCAAAACAGATTTTTCAGAAACTTTTTCCCAACTTTCCAAGACTATCTCACAAATTACTGAACCAATATGCTTATTGCTTATTTCAATGCATTTCTGATGGTGATTCCAAATATATTGATGAAATTCAATAATTTGGATGTTTTGTGAAATTTCGGAATGTCGTCTGCAGACGGCGGCCGTGTGGAAAGTGTTAGATAACAGAATAATATTGTTCGATTTAGTCCATGCCAAATCATTGGTGTGCAGGCCAGTACCCAGTGATTTTTGGTTTGTATGCATGTTGATCCCAGTTTTCATTTTCAGTGATAGATGCAGTTCAACACCATTTGGCACAAGGACTGGTGTCAAATGTCTTTGTTGTAAAGTATTTTCCAATTGTAGATATTCACACAAAGATTAGATTCTGCTGAATTTTATTTCTTGTTTTTGAAGAAGAAAAAACTCCTGATTTTCTCCATGAAATCTAGCTTAATTCTGATTAAATCTGAATATAAAGCTATAGATAAATTCTAAATTTTTACCTCTCAGGTGGCAGTGTGATATTCGACGAGGCTGACATCACTTTGAATTCAGAGTACATCCTGATTACAGACCAGGGTAGGCTTCAGGTCGGCACAGAGGAGGAACCTTTTCAACACAAAGGCTCCATTGTACTACATGGACATGTCAGGTCAAAGGAATTGCCCATATATGGAGCTAAAGTATTAGCTGTAAGGAATGGCACCCTGGACCTCCATGGTAAGGCTAGGATAGATAAGTAATACAAGTTTGAGTCCAAAAAGAAATGTGACACGATATTGGGCACATGCCACATTGTAGTTGCACAACATATTATGATAAACCAACGCCACTATTACAACGCCACTTTTGTTTCAAAACCTGACATATCATTACTATCATTACAATCAATTGTGTGTGAACTGTTCCAAATATTACATTACAAACAAAATATATCTATCAAATTGAACACATCTCAGACAAGATCAGAAAAAAATTGAATCATTTTAAGACAAGCAAAGACCCTGGTAAAGACCCTGGTTCAAGTTGCTTAACCATCCTCCTTCAATACCTCATTTTGGCAACTTTTGAATTCAGGTATTCCTCCATTCAATGTGTGCTCATTCAAGCATTACATCGTTTTGATGGAGTAACTCATTTTAAAGATATCAGGCATAATCTAAAGGGAAACTTATTTTTGTTGAACTGTGTAGGTGGTGTAATATAAGAGGATCATTTACTAGTAACTGAAAGAATGTGTAATCGGGCTAAGAACAATTGTGCAACGTTTTTCGAAGAACCGTGTCATGTAAAAGTTTGAGAAAAGGAAAATCTGCCGATATTTTTAATAAAAACTCTATTTTTTTTTGTAGGGATAAAAAAAAAAATCCATTTTACAATTTCCTGCATTTCAGAAGCAATATTTTCGGCATTTCAAAACCAATGCGTGCGCAAGCTTTGAGACAAACCTATTTTTTTGTTTGGCCTAATATAAGGGGACCATTAACTAGTAACTTTTAGAATTTCTGAGGTACTTCAGTTGAACCTGACTGTCAATGAAGCTAGTCTATACAGGGGAGCATTTATAGTCGATTCGCAGACATTGGCCGATTCACCATTTCAGTCAGAGGTAACAGAAGCAAAAGAGAGGGAGGCACTCGAATTTAATCGTAATATGCAAGGAGTAATACCTTGTCATTATCAGTGCCTGCACTACTGTCATGTATTCACCACTATATGTACCAATATGGTGAACAACTACTATTAAGCCTAGTGACAGGGAACTTGCGGGTGAATTATTTTAATTGACTTTATCTGCAAACAGGTGTTGCAAATTTCTCGCGTATTTATGATAAAGAAGATGTGTTGTTATTCAGATAAATTGATGAATGTAAACCAAATTCCCAATATTCAGGTGGTCTCGTAGCAAGAAATAAATAAAGTAACGTTTATTATCCGTATTTTGGTTGATGTAACTTTTTCTCCATCTAGCCCAAATGATTTTGTACCTAGGTCTATAAAAATATGATGGTTTTGTCTCACAAATGAATACATAGAACTTGTCTTTTTTATTTTAATGTTTACTTTATTTCAAGAGCAAATAAATTCAACCCAACCATTCTTGGTTCAGTTTAATCTTGCTTTTGATGCCTATATTATTATAACTCGATGATGGTCGATATATTTGTGGTGACCGCTTCCAAAAGGGATAATGTATTTCAAGATGTTGGATTAAAGTATTAGGTTTTCATGATTGTAAAGCTACATGATCAGCCCTATTCAAAAATCCACGCTAGCATGAATAGCATTTGATTATGGAGCGCAAATAATAACATCTATAACAGTACCGCTGTTTCATCATTGGTCAAAATGGGTTCCTCTAACGCCCAGTGGACGAGGTCCAAAATCAAAACCGATACGCCAGAGTTTATGAATCTACTATAGTGTCACTTTGAATCACCAATAACAGCGGCTGCTTCCTACTCCCATCAATGGACATTGCCCAACTTTAACGCTGTTCTTGCTTTTTAGTTTTACCATAATACAAAACATATTTTTTCAGAAATCTTTCCCAACTTTAAAAGTCTATCTCAAGAATTACTGAACCAAAACCAGGCATGTTTCTACTTATTTTAAAGCATTTCTCACGGTGATTCCAAATCTGGTGATGAAATTCAATAAATTTGACATTTTTGAACATTTTGTGAAATTTTGGAACTGTCGTCTGCCGTGTAAAAAGTGTTAACAAACAGACATCTGCATGTGAGTTGAAGCAATGTCCACTTTTATCAGCCAATGTCTGCAGACACCAAATAACAGGAGTGTGGGTAACTCTTAAAGCCTGACATAAGGAAGCAAGTAGTTTGATATTCAATTCCTAACCAATTAAAGTGTATTCATTTTCTTTAACCCAACATTTGCATTTTTTTGCAGGTATACCCATCCCTGTGACATGGACATATCTAAATGATAGCATCAGTGTCAATGATACAACTATGACATTGGCACAACCTGTTACATGGAATGTTGGGGATGAGATTGCTTTAGCATCTACTGGTCATAGACATAGTCAAAGAGAGAATGAGAAGCTTACTATTACAGGTAGGCCCAAAAATAAGCCAAGGTACACTAGCCCAGCAAGCGAATAAGCCAAGGTACACTTACTAGCCCAGCCAGCGAATTTTAAATTGTCTCTCAGGATCAGATCAAATTGTCATCTTGTAATGTCATAGAATCAGACAAAATTGCCATCATACCCACCTATTTGGCTATGATGGACTGTAATTGTCACACCGAATTAGATCAAATTGCCATCTTAGCTACCTATTTGACTATGATGGACTGTCTTATAATTATCAGACCAAATTGCCATCTTACCCACCCATTTGACTTTGATGGACTGTAGCATTATAGTGTCACAACGAATCAGACCAAATTGCCATATTACCCACCTATTTGACTATGATGGGCTGTAGTCTTATAATTGTCCCACAGAATCAGACCAACTTGCCATATTACCCACCTATTTGACTATGATGGGCTGTAGTCTTATAATTGTCCCACAGAATCAGACCAACTTGCCATATTACCCGCCTATTTGACTTTGATGGACTGTAGTCTTATAATTGTCCCACAGAATCAGACCAAATTGCCATATTACCCGCCTATTTGACTTTGATGGACTGTAGTCTTATAATTGTCACACCGAATCAAGCCAAATTGCCATCTTACCCGCCTATTTGACTTTGATGGACTGTAGTCTTATAATTGTCACACCGAATCAAGCCAAATTGCCATCTTACCCACCTTTTTGACTATCATGGATTGTAGTCTTATAATTGTCACACCGAATCAAGCCAAATTGCCATCTTACCCACCTTTTTGACTTTGATGGACTGTAGTCTTATAATTGTCACACCGAATCAAGCCAAATTGCCATCTTACCCACCTTTTTGACTATCATGGATTGTAGTCTAGTAATTGTCACACCGAATCAAGCCAAATTGCCATCTTACCCACCTTTTTGACTATCATGGATTGTATTATAGTAATTGTCACACCGAATCAAACCAAATTGCCATCTTACCCACCTTTTTTACTATCATGGATTGTAGTCTAGTAATTGTCACACCGAATCAAACCAAATTGCCATCTTACCCACCTTTTTGACTATCATGGATTGTAGTATAGTAATTGTCACACCGAATCAAACCAAATTGCCATCTTACCCACCTTTTTTACTATCATGGATTGTAGTATAGTAATTGTCACACCGAATCAAACCAAATTGCCATCTTACCCACCTTTTTTACTATCATGGATTGTAGTATAGTAATTGTCACACCGAATCAAACCAAATTGCCATCTTACCGACCTTTTTGACTATCATGGATTGTAGTATAGTAATTATCACACCGAATCAAACCAAATTGCCATCTTACCCACCTTTTTTACTATCATGGATTGTAGTCTAGTAATTGTCACACCGAATCAAACCAAATTGCCATCTTACCCACCTTTTTTACTATCATGGATTGTAGTCTAGTAATTGTCACACCGAATCAAACCAAATTGCCATCTTACCCACCTTTTTTACTATCATGGATTGTAGTCTTATACTTGTCACACAGAATCAGACAAAATTGCCATCTTACCCACCTATTTGACTATCATGGACTGTAGTCTTATACTTGTCACACCGAATCAGACCAAATTGCCATCTTACCCACCATTTTTACTATCATGGATTGTAGTCTTATACTTGTCACACCGAATCAGACCAAATTGCCATCTTACCCACCTTTTTTACTATCATGGATTGTAGTCTAGTAATTGTCACACCGAATCAAACCAAATTGCCATCTTACCCACCTTTTTGACTAGAGTATCATGGACTGTAGTCTAAACTGTAGCGTAGCTAAGTTCGTTGGTTTGTCATTTTAAAAAAAATCGCTCGGCTAAGAAATCTACGGGAAACTAATCTTTCTTATGATATAAGACTCGAGATGATTGGTTGAGAGGAAGTAGTTGACAATTTTGATTCAATCATGTGTGTTCTATCTTTTCCAGACCAATGCTGGAAGTGTGCGAGGTCAAAAATCGATCGATCGATACCAATGTCAATAGGTAGTTCAATAGTAACCAAGTCTCTGTGTATTGATGTTCATGCATGCATAGAGATGTACATAAAAGGTCACATAGAGTATATAGTAAGAGCTGGGGGATTTCTGGATTGTTTTATGCTCGTATCAGGCGCAATAATTTATCAATATGCACCTATTTGACTATAATGGGCTGTAGTCTAATAATTGTCACTGAAAAATGACCAAATTGTCATCTTACCCACCTATTTGACTATGATGGACTGCAGTCTTATAATTGCAACACCGAATTATACCAAATTGCCATCATACCCACCTAGTTGACTATAATGGGCTGTAGTCTAATAATTGTTACACCGAAATAACGACCAAATTGCCATCATACCCACCTAGTTGACTACGATGGACATATCAAAAGGTTTGGGTTACTTATGCTGTGCTTGTTTTGTGAACAGAAATTGTCTATGGTGAAAACAACATAAAAAACTTGTGTTTTTTTTACATCCATCACAATACTGCTAAAAATACTGCTTAGTTTGCCTAGCTTGACTGATATTATTTGTAAAAGACTATATTCTTTCTGATAAACCAAAAATGATTATGATTTCCACCCGCGTTTTTTTGTTCTTAGTGTTTGATCTTCCTAATTTTAGGCTCGTTCTCTGTGTGAATCAAACGATCGGTGGCGACCATCGTCGTCTGAAAATATCACAGCTTGAAATAGAGCCCTCATATTTTAAACCTTGATAAACTGATTTTTCTATGAAAATTTCTAAACATACAAGTCTCTAAATGTTTGGTCAATGTTAACCCCCGCGTTTATTTCGGTGAAGTTATCCCATATTATTGTCGAGTGGGCAATTTCTGTTACTCTCGACACAACCTGCCTATACTCTTTTGCGCAGTCAACCCTTTTACACTACAATGATTTGGATCAATACATGCATTACAACCACGAAACACACAGACTGTGCATGGTTTTACTAAACACAACACCAAAAGTAAGTCCCCCCCTAAACGATTCGTCATAACATCGCAAGATAAAACATTTTACCAATAAAACTTAGTTAGAAATAATCCTATGACTGTTTCCTAAGTGGTGTTTGAAAATGAAAGATGTCCATGACTTATTGGCTGAATAAGCTCAAAAATAAGACAAAAACTGCCCTTCTCAAAAGTCACAACTCACTATGCTAATATCTGAGCCAAGAATGGGATTTACATGGCTGAATGATCATGAATTGATTACACATTACAGTAAATTTTGCTCAGCCACGGGTACTTTTCCATAAGTGAGAAGCAATTCATAAACTTTTGTGACTTTTGAGAAGGGCAGTTTTTGTCTTCCATTTGAGCTCATTCAGCCATGAATTAATGGAAATCTTTCATTTTCAAACATCGCTTAGGAAACAGTCATAGGATTATTTCTAACTAAGTTTTATTGGTAAAATGTTTGATCTTTCGATGTTATGACGAATTGTTTAGGGGGGGACTTACTTTTGGTGTTGTGTTTATGTTGTGTTATTGTTTACTACTCGCATTCTGATACCGCCTATAACATGAATACTTTTCTAGTTTTTGATCAAGTTTAGTATTTATATCACACAATTTTTAAGATGTCAGTATCTGAATATATTGTCATGTTACATAGTCAATATGGATCTCGTAAATCTATTTGAAATATTGAAATTTTGCGACTGAAATATTCGAAACTATTCGGTTATAGACGCCGAATTCGGAATGAACCACATCTGTGTTTTCTGTGTGTAAATCAATGGGGTTCATCCATACATTAACTTATGCGCACATTACAGAATATGGCGACCTTGGAGTGTTTTTAACTTACGAACCAATGGTACCTTTTAGCTCAAAACCTTTTGATATGTTATGTCTTATAATTGTCACACCGAATCAGACCAAATTGCCATCTTACCCACCTTTTTGACTATGAAGGACTGTAGTCTTATAATTTTCACACCGAATCAGACCAAATTGCCATCTTACCCACTTATTTGACTATAAGTGGCTGTAGTCTTATAATTGTCATACCAAAATAACGACCAAAATGCCATCTTACCCACCTTTTTGACTATCATGGATTGTAGTCTAGTAATTGTCGCACCGAATCAGACCAAATTGCAATCTTACCCACCTTTTTGACTATGAAGGACTGTAGTCTTATAATTGTCACACCGAATCAGACCAAATTGCCATCTTACCCACCTTTTTGACTATGATGGACTGTCGTCTTATAATTGTCACACCGAATCAGACCAAATTGCCATCTTACCCACCTTTTTGACTATGATGGACTGTCGTCTTATACTTGTCACACCGAATCAAACCAAATTGCCATCTTACCCACCTTTTTGACTATGATGGACTGTCGTCTTATACTTGTCACACCGAATTATACCAAATTGCCATTTTACCCACCTTTTTGACTATCATGGACTGTAGTCTAGTAATTGTCACTTGTTGACCTGTCAATCCTAAAGTCAACTGTCATAATATTAACATAAAGAAAACTTTGACACGTAAATCGAGGTCATAGGGTAATAGTAGACTATTTCATTCTCCAAATAGTACCTCTCTCCCTCGTCAATAGCATTGTTGGTCTTCTTGCCTAATGGTGAGACTATTTTTGATCATGTGACACACTTTTAACCAATTAATGAACAGAAATATATTGATGAAGGATATAATACAATATATTTATTTGCATTTATTCTATATTTATTACACGTAGTGTTTTTACGATTATCTTGAATAAATGACGAAATATCTATATTCATTTCATGTCAAATGTCAAAAGTAAGCAGAATTCGGCAACCATTTCGCGGCGGAGAGGCGAAAATATCAGCAAAATTACCATGAATTGACTCGGTCTGTACCACGAAAATTCTTACTTTGTCATTTTTTCATTTCTAAAGTGTTTCTAGATTATATTAGCACGAGTCTGACACTACAGTTTAGTTGCAAAATATTCTCGGTAACTGAATGGTAAAACGGGGTATTTTGGGCCTGAAATGAAAGGAATTTTTCACTTTTTCGATCAAATAATCATACTATATTTGACATAACTTTGCCATAAATCGTTCAAATTCTATCCGGTTTTTTAGATTAATTATCAGAATATATTTTAATGCATTTTTGATGTATTTTAAAAAGGCTCGTAGCCTCGTGTAACAGTAAAAAGTCCATTTTAACATTAATTAGTACACGGTGACGTCACAGGTAGGGACGACGATTATACTGCCGCTTGGTGGAAATGCGCAGAAATGGATGACGTAACGCTACGATTCGGTTGGTTGCACTGGTGAAAGAGTGACCTATGGCGACCGGCCCTCGTGCTTTTGACTATCATGGACTGTAGTCTAGTAATTGTCATACCGAATCAGACCAAATTGCCATCTTACCCACCTATTTGACTATAATGGGCTGAAGTCTTATAATTGTCACACCGAATCAGACCAAATTGCCATCTTACCCCCCTATTTGACTACAGGGTGACCCAGAAAATGTTGAACCCAAAATTCACAAACTTAAAAAAGATAATTAAAAATGAAAATAAATAAATATGGCATTCTGTTTTCGACAGTTATGTAAACAATTTATTCAGCTTTCTGGAGAACTTTAGATCATGTAAATTAGCCTTACCAAACTAAAGATACACTTGATTGTGTGACGGGGGTGTTTACGGCCTTTTGTAAAAGTGAAACAAATTGTAACTTAATTCTGTTCAATGCACTTTGAAAGAAAACAGTCGTGCAATGAACTTTATAAATTATTATGCACAGTATCTCACCAATATTCATTTATTATGTAAATCAATATTATTATTATATAAGAGACTTTAAAAACAAAAACTGAAGTCCCCTTGACTTCATTTGAAAATGTTAATTTGATAAATACAGATCAAAAGAAAAGATTACTTAACTCACCGTACTTAGAACAGAATTACGTTTCATATCTGAACCAAGTTACAATTTTTTCACTTTTACAAAAGGGCGAAAACACCCCCTGCCACACAATCAATTGTATCTTTAGTTTGGTAAGGCCAATTTACATGATCTAACGTTCTCCAGAAAGCTGAATAAATTGTTTACATAACTGTTGAAAACAGAATGCAATATTTTTTTTTTTTTTTTTTTTTTTTTTTTTTTAAGTTTGTGATTCATGGGTTCAACATTTTCTGGGTCACCCTGTATGATGGAATGTAAACTTATGCCACACAGAAATTTAAACCAGTTGGCCTATGATCAGATGTAATTGCTTAAACCTAGAAGCCTTGATGTGATCAGCCTACTTGTCCCATTCCAGGATCTCTAAAGTTAGCCCTTTAAACCTACAAGTACTTGAGTCTTTTCTTGGAAACAAGATGTATCAAAGATCAGAATAAGACTTTTTATGAATTTGACTTCATTTGACCATGTCCCACATTTGTACTCTTAAATCAAATTAGCTACTGCCGCATTGTGCCTCATTTACTCATATTGGGTCACATTTTGTTAGATACTTGATTACGAAATAGAAGAGAGAATACTAATTTATTAGAGTGGTTAAACCTGTAACATGTTATCAAAAATAAATTAAGGGAAGTGTCAACCCTTTCTGGCGCCAAATTTATCAAGCACTGTAACTTTTAAACTAAAAATGTGATGTACATAAAAGTAAACATTGTTTTTTAATGAAATGTGTCGGAGAATCAACTTTTGGTATCAAATTTCATTAAATATAGTGATTTTTACCCAAAAATAACTTTTTTGGCGCCAACAATTTTCAGACAACCTAACAAAATCAGTTTTTGGTTAAAAATTCAAAAATGTCATAAAAAAAATGATCCTAGATAATTGACTTTAGGTGATTTTGGTGAAATTTTTGGAATTTTTAACTAAAAACTGATTTTGTTAGGTTGTCTGAAAAAGTTGCCGCCAAAAAAAAGTTATTTTTGGGCAAAAAGGTAAAAATCACTATTTTTGTAAAATTTGATACCAAAAATGGATTCATTAAAAAAGTTGTATACTTTTATGCACATAACATTATTAGTTTAAAAGTTAACAGTGCTTGATAAATTTCATAAAAAAGGGTTGACACCTCCCTTAAGTACATTAAGTAAGATATGTCTAATTGACACTTTTCCCTCCTTTGTATTACAGCAATATCAGCAGATAAGCACACACTGACTTTTACGCCCCCTGTTCTATATGATCACATCTCGGTTGTGCAGACAATAGATGGGGTTACCTTGGAGACCAGAGCGGAAGTTGGTCTTCTCACACGCAATGTTGTGGTACGGGGATCCGTGCAGACAGAATGGGTGGAGGAGATAGAAGCATGTCCTGAAGAATTCGATACAAGTAAGGGCAAATTAAATTAATTGTTTGTCTCAAAGCTCCCGCGCGCGTTAGTTTATTGTTGCGCATTAGAAAAACAAAAATCTGGGAAAAACTGGGGTTTTTTCGGGGTTTTTTCTTTTTTTTCTTTTTTTTCCTTTTTTTTTCAAAAAAAAAAAAATTCAGATTTTCATTGATCACATCATCATAAATACAAAAGTTCACTTTTACAAGGATTTAAATATTTTATATTTAAAAAAACAAAAAACAAAAATCTTGAAAAAAAAACGCATTCCGCATTAGTTTTACAACAGGAGAGGAGCTTTGAGACAAACAATTAATTTAATTTGGCCTAAGGGCAATATAAAACAGGGAGGAGTGGCAAACCCCCCACAGTCAAAATTACATTGAGGAGTTTGGCATAAACGCTATGGAAAGAGAGATGGGCGAGCTTAGCTCAGCATGAGCATTTTTTGGGGGGATGATAACCTGTAGCTTATTCTTTAGATGAGCCCCCAGAAATGTTTGATGCCGCGCACAAACGCTCGGGCCTTGGCCAACCTCGCAATCCCCCACTTGCGTCCCCAATAAAATAAATGTTATACCTGAAACCGCTATTGCTTGGTTGTCGTGTATTCCTCTGAGCTCTTTTACTGATACATGGACAGTAAAAGCCTACATACACTACTTCGAAAAGGAATTATTCTTTATTACCAAATGTTCATTTGTTAATTTTTACTTTGTGAATTCATTGTTAATGAGAGAAAAGAAAGATATGGCTTTCTGTTTAAATATGTGCAAAGTACGTAATAAACAAGTTTACATTTTAACCAATTTTTTGGGGCTAAATTGGTTTGTTGAAAAAGTCAGTATGATATATATCATTACGTAAAAACGATATTAAAACTTTACATAAATAATCAAATAAATCCATTGATGTTTTGCCCAATTTCAGATCAGTTTGCTCTGTTGACCTGCTTTTTGGGACGTTTCGGGGAAGAAACTGCCACGGATGAGTTTGGAGCCACCATTATGCTAACCGCAAAGGAGAAAGATAAAAACTTGTCAGTCGGCCATATCGAATATGTAGAATTCACTCACGCAGGACAGGCATACCGACTAGGCCGCTATCCGGTTCACTTCCATCTCCTTGGTGACGTGACTGGTAGTTACGTACGAGGTTGCGGGGTGCATAAAACATTCAACCGTGCTGTCACGATCCATGGCGTGCATAATTTGCTAGTTGAGCACAATGTGGCGTTCGATGTCATGGGGCATGCTTATTTCTTTGAGGATGGAATCGAGACAAATAACATTGTTCAATACAATCTGGCCATATTTGTGCGTCCGAGTAGCAGTCATTTAAATACGGACATCACCCCAGCTGCATTCTGGGTAACAAATCCCGACAATTATATCCGTCATAATGCAGCGGCCGGTGGATCTCATTTTGGGTTTTGGTACAACGCTCCTGCGCATCCTGAAGGCCCCTCGTTCACCACTCAGATCTGCCCGAGAAACGTTCCGCTGGGAGAATTCCGCAACAACACTGCTCACGCGCAAGGATGGTACGGTATCTGGATCTTCCCTGTGTATTATCCTAGAGTAGGTGGCGACTGCTCATCAAAGATTTCAGAACCTGCCGAATTCTACAGCCTGACAGCATGGGAGACAGAACGAGGAGCAGAGGCAGTTGAAGTCGGCGCCGTCCGCTTTATCGACTTCCTCATCTCCGATACAGACAAAGCCGGTATTGAATTCCAGACGACCAACGATGCTTGGGATGGTCCGATGCTGAAAGACTCCACTATAATTGGATGGAGTCAGATATCTGAGGCTAATAAGGCAGCAGAGTGTACAGAAGCTGGCATCAAACTCCCTAAGAGCAAATATTTAACTGTGGATAACGTCAAGTTTATCAACTTTGATCAGGACAGATGCGCCGCGGTCCGTGCCTGCTCTCACTGTAAAACGGATCAAGGTGGATTTCAGGCACGCTTTAAGAACATCCAATTTGTGAACTCTCCAAATCGAGCACGCTGGCAATGGGAACATGAATCCTGGCTGGAAGATCTTGATGGCTCATTCTCTGGTACAAGCCCAAACTACTCTGTTCTACCTTACAACCCCAACCTCCCACCAGATCACTGCGTATTTGGACAGTCTGAATTTGGCACCCCCAATCTACCGGGTGCTGTCTGTGATAGCACCATAGCATTCCATCGTTTTGCCTTTAATAACCCTCTACCAGAGTCTCTGCTTTACAAAGACACCCTGTTTACAAATCAATACGGCACAAGTCGTATCAACTACCACAAGAAACGTATCACACACGCGGAAGGATGGATGGTAACCTTAGTAGACAGCGATAGCTACACATTCCTATTTGAGGATGTTGATCACGTGACCAACATCTCATATGCTGGAAGGCTAGACGACTTTACAGATGGTGACTTTGTCGTGCTGGGTCATAATTTCACTCAGATACCGGATATGGTCTCCATCACCGGGGATCTCAGGAACAGCTCCAAGGACGTGCCTTCTTACGATGATAATGTACACGGGGATTGGTACTTTGATGAGGAAGATATGCAGTTAAGTTACCTTGGTAAGTGCTTAAAGTCCGGGGGTGGGGTGGGGGGGGGCACCCAAGTATTAAATGAAGCCTGGGGCATTGGGTGAGAGAGAATCACCAATATATAGTGGTCATTGGGTGAGAAGTTGCCAAAGTGTCTTTGGGTGAGAAGTTGCCAAAGTGTCTTTGGGTTTCAAATCAGAAACATTTTTGGTGAGAATGTGTGAAATTTTAAAAAGATATGGGGTTATTGGGCGAGCAAAGCTGAAAAAGAGGTGGGGGTCTTAGTAACGTTACATATGAGAACACAACATATGGGACTCCCTTGCATTTGTCTAATACCCAAATGGTCTCCACGCCACCAAGAAAATCCCTATAACCTATCCCTAAACCTATTTGAACTAACTATCTGTGTTTTTTTGAAAAGCTGACTATGTTTCAATAAGGTAAACAATGGTAATTTATTATAGGTAACTCTATTTTGTTTGTTTTGTTTTGCTTCCATGTCCCAGTATCTGGAAAAGGTCAAACAAATGTGCGTAATTTCAATATTGACCTGGACATATATCGGTGCTACTACGAGGATTGTATTCCACCGGTTCCTGCTCCGCCACCAGATGGTCGACCAGAAAACGTCACCATGTGGTCCGACATTGAGTCCTGGAAATATGCAGAACCTGGATGGGGCGGTAATAAAGGCAATGACACATATGGATTACCAGTAGACGGGGATGATGTCATGATATTACCTGGTGAGATCAAAATGTAGACTATTTGAAATTATTGCACCTCATAAATATTCATGAACTAATTCCATTGGCCAATTCCTATCACAAGTACTATGTTTTGACTATTTCCCTACAACCTCATCCCCAAAGTCACAGTGAGGTGTAATAAAACAAATACTACATGGTATGATCGGGGAAATAAGGCACACTATTTTCCCTCGGTACTGGCTACAGGCTTATCACCCCATTGCCATTACCTCGGGAAAATAGTTTGCTTTATATACGTCATTCATATATTCTTGTTCATTGATTGGTTAAATGTAGGCGCATTGGTGCGCCGTTAGTTTCATGCGGCGTTGTACTCTGCGTGACGGAGAGGGCGCACGATTTGCATCCGGGCGCAGCGTGACGATCGTTCGATGCACTGCCTTTGAATTGAACTTTTAAAACTTTTTAACAGTGATGGAGATTGGAACTTACCGGATGATTTTTGAATTTGAACTTTATGGAACTAGAAATATATGAATGACGTATAATAAACAAATATATACTGTCTTTATTCGAGTCTCTGGATTAAAACTATGGTCCCTCGGTGACCGCAAATAGCACTATTGCAGTCACCTTGGGCCCATAGTTTTAACCAGAGTCTCTCATGGCAGTATATATATTGTGTACTATTTCCCCTCTACCATGTAGTATTTGTATACTATCTTAAAAAAATTACTCTTATAAGGCCAAAAAAATATATATATTTGGTTGCCCTCCAGAGAGAAAAAAATTGTGGGTCGGTCAGTAGGTAGGTTTTTTGTTTTTGTTTTTTTCCCCCTATACCAGGCTTCGACAAAAAGTGCAATTTATACATGGAATGTATAAAACGCAATATTTTTTACTTACATTTGATAAACTGGACTTCAAAACACTTCATAGAATTTATTTCTACATCTTTGGGACAAAATATGTCCAAAATTATGAAATTTTCGGAGTTAACAAATATTTTAAAACAAAACAAAAACCGTGACCCGGTTTTTTTTCTCGTGTTTTGGGGATCGGTCGCGAAGGGCAACCAAACATTTATTTTTTTGGCCTAAGATAGATGTTATGATATGATACACAATAACACTTCTTATACTCCATTTCCACTCAAGTAACAATGACATCAATGCATAGTCCAATCATAGCAATAAAATAATAAGGGATAATTTAAGGAATGAATGAATGTGTAGAATAGACATAAATAAAAAAGATTTAAAACTATTCTTCAACACTCACATTTGTTTTTCGAAATTTTCTGAGTAACCTTTATCTTCAGCGGGTGGAAGATGATTTGCAACCGACTGTTGACTCACAGTGAGTGTTGAAGAAAAGTCTAAAATCTTCTTTGATCTAAGAATAATTTTGTTTCCTATAATGCACCTATTTCAAGTTGCCGGAGTCTTCGGAATCCTTCCTCCCTCCCTTCTGGCTTCACCCCGCCCCAATAAATGAAACACATTTCTCTCAATGGCAGATTCCATTATGTTACCCCCTCAATTCAAACAGCTTGGCCCTCTGGACAAAATGTCTAATCATACCATTATTGGGCTTTAATCACTTTTGACATATTTACTTATTCTACATTCATATATTTTGAAAATGTACCTTTTCTACAATCATTTATTTTGAAAATGTACATATTCTACATTCATATATTTTGAAAATGTTTGTAATACATACTTTTTACCTTCATTTCAGGTCAATACATGGTTGCTGATGTCAATCTTCCAGCAATGAGAAAACTGTTCATATACGGCACCCTGGAACTAGACGACACCCGGGACTTCACATTGACAGCTACGTATATTCTGATCCAAGGAGGGCGCCTTGTTATCGGTCAGAGCGAGAGTGAGCCGTTTACGCATAATGTGGTCATATCCCTGGAAGGCAACCATTACACACCAGATATACCGCTGCCCAATGGACCTAACCTTGGGGCAAAGGCTCTTGGTAAGATCATTGATTGTTTGGTTAACACTTTCCACGCGGCTATTAGTTTTACCATTATACAAAACAGATTTTTCAGAAACCTTTCCCAAATTTGAAAGTCTATCTCAAGAATTACTGAACCAATACTTGGAATGTTTGTACTTATTGTAATGCATTTCTCATAGTGATTCCAAAAATGGTGATGAAATTCAATAGTTTTGATATTTTTGAAACATTTTGTGAAATTTTGGGATGTCGTCTGCAGACGCCTGCCGCGTGGAAAGTGTTAAGAATTGATTACACACATGTTCTGAAGGGATGTGGATTTATCGAAAATAGACTCGATTTGTTAACAAAATATTTTTTTGGAAGAGACTTTTCATGCCGGAATAAATTGATTAAGATATGTGGGGTTAAGACCTACTTTGGAATAAATCACCTGCTTTTAAGCAAAATATCAGCAAAAATGCTGTTTACAGTTCAGCTTTCAGACTGGCAATGAACATAAGGCTTAACACGAGGTTAGTGTTTCATTTGCCATGTTCCTCATAATTATTGCAGATATTTACAAGGATGAAAATGTAACCAGCTTAAGATTATGATGGTCTCATAATGCTTTAAAGGTTTTAAATTAATTCATTGTAGGCCTATTTGTGTATAAAAATAAAATAAAAGTTAAGACTCGCGCCGAGCAAAGCTCACGCACAGAGTGCCCATCTCTCTTTCATTAGCGTTTGGGCAAGACTCCCCCATGTAATTTTTGGCTGTGGGGGGTTCGCCACTCCTCCTGACAGCGAGTCTGTTTTACTTCCCAACATGAATTAATGCCGGTACCCAATTATACACCTGGGTGAAGCTTGGCAAGTGCGGTAAATTGCCTTGCCCAAGGACACAACACGCTGGCAGCAACGGGCTCGAACCCACAACCTTTGTATTGTGGAGCGAGAGTGTATCCATTGGACCACGCGTGCCCTTTATAGAGCTTAAGATTATGATGGTCTCATAATGCTTTAAAGGTTTCAATTTAATTCATTGTAGGCTTATTTGTGTATAATTCCTTTCTATTGACTTCCATAGGATCATTTGGTGGTCTGGATCTTCACGGTAAAAACCACAGCGTATACTGGACACGCCTAGCAACCACCGTATCCGCCGGTGACGACACCATTGTAGTCATGGACGATACGGACTGGGTAGTCGGAGATGAGATTGTTGTTACGACGACTAGTTACGAGGCATGGCACACGGAGACGTTTACCATTGATAGTGTGACAGATGCGAGGACATTTGTACTGAATGCTACATTCCAGTATAGACACTTGTGTAAGTACTGATGTGATACTTATCAAACGATTTTATCCAGATGATTTTATTGCAAAATACTTACATGTTGATAACATGATTAATGTTTACTGGACATTTCTATCCAGCATTGAACATCCCTTGTGAGCATAAATATGTGTGTACATACAGTGAATTTATCTGATTGTCTACATGCTTCCTGGTTTCCTAGCATCTAATACTTTTACAAAATATACAAGTTACCAGTCTTTCTATATTGCAAAAATGAACATTTGTATCTCTTTTTAACCCATTACTAATATCTTCATCAAGATACCATTCTTGTAATTGACAGTAAGGACAGCTAAAAGAATCTAAAATGATCACTAAACCACGAAGACATGGATTGGACAAGTCATGTGAAAATTGATATGTAGAAGTTATTTATTAATAGAAAATGTGAGTAACACAATGGTAAAATGTAAAAGTTGAAATTTCTGCGTGTGTACATTTTTGCGCTTCACACATTTTAAACAATTTTGCTTGTTTTTATTTTCGCGATTTTGAGCTTTCATACATAGACCTTCATACAAAATGAATATATTCGCACGTTTTTATTTTTGCACTTGCTGATTTTAGCGTGGAAATAAATGTAGCGCGAAAATATCCACTTTTACAGTACGTGAGTAACACACAATGAATTTGTTCAACAAAAAGTTTCGCCAAAAAGAAAAAGTGTTAATACAAGTTCTAAACTAAACCGTGCGAAATGTATCTGCTGTCTAAAACTGGCTAATACATCTTTTCTGGTATCTTGTTCACTAGCTGAGGAATACCAAGTAAATACTGGTGGCATGTCTAAGAGCTACTCCATCAGAGCAGAGGTCGGCCTACTAACAAGAAACATCAGGATAGAGGGCGCTGCATACGAAGATCTGTTTGAGGAATCGTTTGGTGCTCGGGTCCTTGTCGGTAAATTCAATCAGGATGGCGTGGAGTACAAAGGTGAGTGAGTAAGGAGGATTTGAGATCAAAAGAATATTTGTTACGATCAAGTGTCATGAGCATTCTCTGGGTCTATCATCTGGGTTTTGTCCCTTTTGCCGGTAAATCAGCCCAAGATGCACTGCTGTAGTTGCTGTCTACAAGTGTTTTCAAGGTGTATTCTCAAAAGCAAATCATTTTCCTATAGTGTAGTTGTTTCGATACCGTAAGCAATGTATAGATTGGGCATCCTGAGGAGGAAACAATGAATTGTTTCAATAGATAAAGTACCTAGGAACCCTCAAGCGTAATCATTTATGCGAAAAGGGTTGAATGATGGCACTAGATAGACATTTTGGTCAAAGCAATTGATGTGGCAAGTTGTGCTGATAATTTCGATGTAATCAAAATGACCAAATCGCGAAATTTTACATGATACGCAGGGAATTAAGGTAAAAGGTTTCAGATGGTAGTTAGTATATGCCCAAGTATTACGTCGGTGCCAAAAACCCTGATTTCCAGGAAAATTGAGGGTGCACTCCCATACGTATCTCTCAGTGCCCCTTTAAACTCATCTATAAATATCCTTTTTTTCTCTCTCTAGGTTATGCCCGTATATCCAACGTTGAATTCTATCACACCGGTCAGGAGGGTTGGACAGATTTCTACGATCCTCGCTACTCTGTGGCATTCCTGGACACGGGTACTGTGGATGAGGCTTATCCTTCCTATGTCAAAGGTTGCAGTTTCCATAATGGATTCAGTACTGCTATTGGATTGTATGGAGCACATGAGATGGATGTGCAAGATAATGTTATGCATCATACAATAGGACCTGGTAAGAGAAGAAAAAAACTTTTTATTTATTTTAATTTAATTTACTTCTCCCATTCAACTACCAACTTTAAACTTTTACATTTGCGATGCAGCACTTCAAAGGGTAGGACTTTGCGGCTGTGTATTTTTCAAGACATAGATGAAAACATACAGAAAAAAATAAGGAAAATGATAAGAATTTGGGAGTCATTTGCAGCTGAATGCCTTGATCAATTTTGATCAATTTTGTGTCATTTTAAAGCTTAGAAAATGCTCTGAAGGCACACATAATAAACTCAAAATTGACTTCATCTGCAAAGTCCTCCCTTTTGATGTACTGCATCACATTTAGTAATTAAAAAAGTGCTGAACAAAACTAATCCCAATTTATCAAAGCTATAAAGCGGTATGACCAGCTTATGAAATAATTGTTATTCACAACAGAATAAAGATATCAGTCTGTGTTAAACCATAGATTTAGTTTCTTGATGAAATGAGCATACTGATGGATCTCTTTTACTTCTCCCATTCATCTACCAGCTGTTATCGACTGGAGCAATGGAAACCGACTGGTTCACAACTTGGTGTCGCTAGTCATCTTTCCCGGAACCTATCAAGACAGATACGAGGAAGAGAACCTTCTCTGGAACGGAGGCTTTGAAGTAGAAGAAGCAACGAACCCCGTCTTGATTGACAATGTGGTCGCGGGATCAGAACGCGTCGGCTTTAAGACACGAGGAGAGCCGTGTTACACAGATCCAAACCCGGATACCGACTGGAGCGGGAATGTCGTAAGGGGCGCCCTTCATGGTGTTCATATATGGCCTGAGGGTTTGAAGGACTGTGCAAAGATCGCAAACTTTGATATTCAGAAGAGTTTTGACTTTGGAATATATATTCAGGTATGTTATAATGAATATCAAATACAAAAGGACATGTTGTCAGCAGATAGAGACCAATATATTTGCTGATATATAAAGAAAATAATAGAAGAAATAATATGCTTCTTCAAATCATATCTTGTGATTACAAAGTCCTATTGCCTTCAACATGGTATCATTTCAAAGCTTAACATCTGCTCTTTCAAGTCATACCAGATTTGACTGTGGCCTCCAACATGTCCATTTTGATGTGATGGGTCATATATATATAGATTAGAAAAGCAGATAGATGATAAGATAAGATGACTCGGAAGTGCTGATATTTATTCCCTCTCAGAAACATGGGAACAGTATTTTAGTTCTCCCAAAACAGATCCATTGCAATCAGGCCAACAACAAAAAAGAAGTTGACTTGCCCTTTCCGACCGACCCGAATTTTCGGAAATCTAGGGTCGCTATTTTTGACGGGGGAGATGACGAGCCCGTCATTTGAAACGACGTTTCTAAGTCGTAACCTTTTCACAAACCCCTAAAATTGCATTTGCTAATAACTTGCATTAATCATCTTCTGAAGCGATTTTGTTGTAAAATGTAATTGATATTGTTATAATATGAAGGTAAGAGGACACAGTAAGTTATTTCAGCTATTTGGATGCCATTTAGTAATATACTAAGCTATTTGGATGCTATTTTGTATTATATTATATGATTTAGTAATAAACTGAGTCACTGAGTCCACGGCCACGGCACGGCCTCTTTGTTCCGTGTTGCCTTGGCTCTCGCAATTAGCCCAATGATTATGGCGAACCCTAGGCTACATCCCCCAGTCATCAATATTACCGTACGGACGCTAAAGCTGTACAAATATCGGAGCCTGCAAGACATAAGAGGGCGGCTGAGAGTTACAGTCTAGGTGAACCCTTCAATATGATTAGCCCAATGATATGGCAACAACCCCTTGAGGACGGGGATTATACATCGTACAAAATATCGGGACCAGATTTAGTTTACGAATCACATTTACACACAAAATACACAGAATGTGACCATTTGAAGACTATAATAAGTTGCCTGACTGTTAAATGTAACTAAGGATTACTATGGGAACATAAAAAGATGAGATTATAAAGTTGAAGTACGCGATCTAATCAGTCAACTTTTTAATAAGCTTATTTTCCCCTATGCTTTCGTGTGTTCAGGCTGACACAGAATGCATACAGGCCTGATTGCACTGGGCTACATGTAGAGGGTAAGCTTTAGAATATGTGACGAACCGAAAACGGTGTTCCGTTTCATTATATTAGTATTTCGTTTACTGGATAAGTTTCCCCAGAGTAAAAATACTGTCCTACATATACTTACTTTATAGTCAAAAGAGGCCCATTATGTTTTCTAAACCATAATGAAATTGTTTACCTTTTCAAACCAAAGGGAGTGTTCATTATAAATATTTATTATTTATGGGGGTGGGGGTTATAACATCATAATACTTTCTCTGTCATGACAAAGGCAAAAAGGTCTCAGAATTCCACAACATTCATCAAAATTATTCAGTGGATTGTCCAAATGAATTTATTATTTATGGGGGGTGGTTGGAAAAAATGGAGGGAGGATCAGAAAGAAATTCTTCGTTATTTATGGAGGGGGGGGGGTTATTACATCATAATACTTTCTCTGTCATGACAAAGGCAAAAAGGTCTCAGAATTCCACAACATTCATCAACATTATTCAGTGGATTGTCCAAATGAATTTATTATTTAGGGGGGGGGGTTGGAAAAAATGGAGGGAGGATCAGAAAGAAATGCTTCGTGAGCAGTCAAATCTACTATTGCTTGATTAATTGGATATACAGGGGGATCAAGAAAAAAAATCAACGAAAAAGGGGGATCAAGACAAAAAATAACGCTGTTTGGGGTGATCAAGAAAAAAATATGTCCAAAGCTCAAATATTTCCAACCTCCACCACCAGAGTATTTATGAACACTCCCTAAGAATAACATATGTGTAAGTTACTTTGTGTGAACAAATAAAGCCAATCATATTTTCCAGTTAAAAAAAATTAGTACCATAACACCACTTTCCAAATTATTTCTGCCATATTACAATACAAAAACATTTTTTAACATTCAAATATCCGACCAGCTCTACTAGGCGTGCCTAGTCTTGTTATTCTCTAGTTTAAGAATATTTTTAATAACCTTGAATAAAAAAAGTTTTACATAACCTATTTCTCAATGTGTCCTTATAATATTTCTGAATGATTCGGTGTCCATCATACAACTTTAATTACCCCAATCCAACTTCTTCATCAATGTTAACCTTACGTCTTAAAGGTTGTTGACCCTATTCTAGATTTAAGGGCATCATCAGTGTAATGAGAAATGGGACCTTTCATTTGATATCAAAAACACTTTTGAATCCCTTAGAGTTAAATTGTTAGGAAACATAGTAGCAACGCTGTTTGTTAATGTCTGTTCTTGAACTTTCAACAGTCTTCTATCTCCCCCGTCCAGTTTTTTTTAAATACCTTGTTTTATTTTTTATTTTTTATCAAAAAAAAAAAAAAAAATTGAAAAAAAAAATTGAAAGAAGCACACAACAATAAAGAAAGATGAAAACGTGTTTTTGAGTAGTATCTCCCTGTAAAATTTAAAATAAAAAAAATAAAAATCCGATCGTCCGACCCAGACTCTGGCCCTGAAAGGGCAAGTCAACTTTTTTTGTTGGCCTCATTAATCATGACTCTTCTACATACAAATAGCACTATTGTATTCAGCTTGATGAAGCACAGGTTAAAGGAGGCTTAATATGTCTATGGCACACCAATCCTACTTTATTGCTGTTTTGTGACCAAATTGATAAACCATATGTTGCCAGCAAGTCAAGATTTTCCTTTATTTAATTCCTCAAGTCAAGTTAATCCAATAGGACTATTCAAGCCAAGTCAATCCAATAGGTCATGTCAAGTCAAGTCACTGATATTTCTTCAAGTCACATCATACTATTAGTAAGTAGTATGGACAAAAGAATATTTATTTTGACAATCAAATTTGATTAAGATTCAACTTTCTCAAACCCATTAAGCTCCAGACTCAATTCCAGTCAAGTAAATTCGTTTTAAAATTTGTAAAAACCAACTCACAAGTTGAGTTGATACTTTCAGTGACACAGGTCAAATTAAGTTATCAAAATGATGACATATGTGACGTGTTCTACCGAAACCAGACACAATTGGGCAAAATATCAAAATTGAGTTAGCTTTATAATGGTACTTTTTTTTTTGAATCTGACTTCTCAAAGCAGAGTTAAATCATTTTCAAGCTCGTCTTTATGAAAACTCCAAACTGAGATATCGTCCTTTAAAGATGTACTTACAATGTATTTACAATGTACTTGCAATGTACTTACAATGTTCTTTTAAAAAAATAATAATAATAATAATTGCATTTTTGTTGTTGGTTTGTTGGTTTGATTTTTTAATCTGAAACTTTCACAATAATGTTATAAACACTCTGAAGATTAATTATTTACAAGAAACTCAAATTCCCCAAAAATCACCCCCAATTAGGTTTTGGGCTATTTCTCAGTTTGGAGCTCTGCCCAATACCGTCTGGTTTCGGTAGAACACGTCACATATCAGCCCTTTTATGGCAAAAGGATGTATCTTATATGTACTTTCCTAATGATATACTTCCTTTTAACATGGACTGTGTTAACTTGGTTCAATAATCCTCACTTAGGAAAAGGTTGCAACTTGTAAAGACAATAAAAGTAATATACTGCCTTTTACCACTACATGATTTATGGAGAAAAAAAGCTAACTTTGATCATGTTGAAAGGAAGTATACTGATAGAAAACTACATATAAGATACATTCTTTTGCCATAAAAGGGCTGATATGTTCAAGTCATTGACTCAAGTCATCAAAAACAGGTCTCTTGTATCCAGTGGTATATGAACAATGGGGAAAGTGCACTTTGGGTCCCAGATTCTGGACTGTACTATACTCCCTGTCATAATGCCTTGGACATAATTCCATCAATTCATGCGTACGTTCGAGTTGCGTACGTATGTGCGCATTGCAATGCGTAAGTGCGATTGTGCGTAAACACGGAAGTGCGTACCGGTCCCTTTAAACAAATAATCGCGCATCCTAATTGGTCAATTGTGAAATCGTCACACGCCCTGATTGGCGGCGCGTGACTTTGTTCGCGCCTGTCAAGCATTTTGAAGCCGCGCCCCGCAAACAACAACAGAATAAGCTCGCGTAAAATAAGGGACTATGACAGGGAGTATAGTATGGTCCGATACTGGAACACTCAATACTGGGATAAATCACTACTGGTAACATGTGTACCAGTATCGCTCCAAACTGGAACACAAGTTCCAGTATCGACAGATACTGGAGCAGTAAACCGTACCAGTATCAAGCGATACTGGCAACTTTTATGTTCCAGTATTGAATGATATCTGGAACCTAAAGTACACTTTTTCCCGAACAATGTTATAGATAAAAGTGAATTTGAAAAAAGAAAAGCAGTTTATGTTTTCAATTTGAGATAATAGAAAGGCTAATATTTTGTGTGTATTAATTTCACATGTTTCAATTGCAGACTAAATCTAGCATTATCATTACTGATTCTACTCTTGTGGATAACAAAGTCGGAGTGATGCCTATGATTTACGAGCCACACGCCCTCTCTCACCAAACATCAGATAAATTTGTACGATTGGAGAACTCCCTCTTGGTCGGCATGAGTCCAAATTATGACTGCGGTGGCGATGATGATGTAAGTTTATTGGATCTTTTTTTCTTTGATTTTGATGGAGGTACATGTATATAGAACATTAATTATAGCTTTAAGTTTATGATAGGTTTGATTTATATATAGTGTGTATAGTTTATAGTCAGTTCTTATTTGGCAAGAAATATGTGTTTTTTATCTTTCTGTGCCCAAAAGTAATTTAAGCGTAGAGCTGTATATGCGAAATATGTTTGCATTGGCACACGTCTGGCATATAATGCTCCTGTTACGTTTAGGCGCGCCCAAATTCTTCCGCATCAATTCTTTGCTGTAAGATGGTGCGCCAATTTGGATCAAGTATAGTTGTTTTGCTATTTACTGTGGTCTCATAATGTATAGGCTGTAGCATAGTGGTGAATGGTCATTCCATTCTTATTTATGAACCCTAACCCCTGCAGTGTTTCTTTAGGAATAAAAAGGGTGAAAAAACGGGTCAAATTTGGGCATGAAAACAGGCACCGCCGGCGGTGGGGATCAAATGGGGTCGCCTGGTGGCAGTCCGCCTCCTATCCAACCGGGCTAAGGGGGCAAGCTTGTAAAAACCTTTTGTTAGGCATATGATAGCCTGGCTGAGCGCAGCCGGAGATAGGCTGGGGAACCACGCGCTACAGACACATGGTAGAGTAGTATTTTTTAGCACTCAGGGCAGTAAAGATTAAGTATGTGGTTACTTTTATTTATAATAAAAATGGGTGTTTTTTTATAGATTTGTGTTGAATCTAAACTCCCCTTTATATAAGTTGCAAGTCCATCTATTTGTTAACCAACGTCATATTGTTCCTATATCCATGTTCTGTATACATAGTGCACGCGCCAAAATAAATTTGTGTAGTGTGCACTCAAACTTGTTGATGCGATAATCCCCTACACATCATATACCATGGTCTCATAATGTATAGTTCACGCCAGATGAGAAACAGTCAAAACATGATATATTACTTGTTGACATCCAAAACCACATCCAATATAGTGAGAACAATGGACGTAAATGCTATCCCAGTATCAATATCATTATTTGTAACTGGCTAGTGCTGACTATAGTTTGATCAGTTCCAAATTGGCAAAGCCTCATCATCATCATCACTGATACATGGCTACAGAACTATAAGCTCCATGACGCCAAGGCCCCTGAAACCTAGGGACATGAGTTTTTGTGACAGGTAACAGACCCGGGATGATCCCCTACTCTTTACGATAAGGTCTGCAACTATTTTAACGTGTTCAGGGTGAGCGTCTGAATACACGGAACCAACGGCTTTACGTGACTCTTCGAAACCACGGCGCAACTGACATTCACTGTATAGACCTGCACGTTATACACAGCGAATTGGGTAGAGGAGAAATTCTACAATTAAATCGATCATCAGCTAACCCTGCAGCTAACCACGGAAAGAAAATCCGATAAACTAACCTAACTGAATTAAGACTTGATTGTAGAATTTCGGACCTACAATCATGTGCAAAACTGTTGGGACACTTCCAGCATGTCTTTTGGAACGGTGGTCCCTCCCCCTAAATTCAATGTTGGTCCATATAAAAGCATCGTCCAGCAACGGGCTGTGTTATATATATATCAGCCCCAACATTGATTGCGGGGGGTGGGGGTGGGGGATGGCAGCTTTACATAAACTAGTTTTGACTATCATACTTTCAACTGACAGGTTTTTACTCATTTTGGAAGATATTTCATGCGCAAGTGTATAGTGTCCCAACAGGTTTTGAACAAGATTGTATTAAAGCATTGAAAAAAATAATGTACTAAATTCATATAAGTCCTTGTAACTGCATTAAAAATGTTCCAATTAATCTCATATTTGGCAATATTAGAGAGCGATAATGTACGATTAGTATCGTTTGTTTAAAAAAAAGAATGGGTTAGTAATATCTTCAATTTAAAGGGGCATTGTCTGAATTATGCACCTAAATGGTACTTTTAATCAAGACTTCTTTATAAGATATAGGTAAAACAAATAATGTCATTTTATCATGACATGATTTTATTTTAAAAGAAACACGTAGATCTCTTTGAGTGATATGTTAGCAATAAGCACCAATATTGTTTATATTCTTGCGTCATGTAAATATTCAAAACATAGACCGATGTCAGACTCGAACCTATATACAACATTTGGTTTAACTACATGTACAATATTGTGTGTAAGACAACAGCGCGCTAGACCGGTCGGCCATGGAGGGAACACACCACTTTGCAACGTTTTAAAGAATATCAGGACTATAATTATGGACACAATCGATATAGGCTATTCACAGTATGCCAAAATGCTACATGTAGAATCGATTGGATCGACAGTAAGCCATGAGTTATAAAAAGGAAAATATGTCAAAGACCTTTATATTAAAGTAATGGCATACTGTTGGAAATCGACTTTCCCATACTTGTTTTGACTTCTGATTGAAAATTATCTATGGATTACTGTTATCGCCCATCAAAATACGTTGTCAAAATGAACTATAATACATTGCATTAACAACAACGGCTAACCGATATCGATTGTGTCCATAATAGTCCTGATATTCTTTAAAACGTTGTTAAGTGGTGTGTTCCCTCCATGGCCTACCGGTCTAGCGCGCTGTTGTCTTACACACAACATTGTACATGTAGTAAACAAAATGTTGTATATAGGTTCGAGTCTGACATCGGCCTATGTTTTGAATACTTTAAAACTTAAATCCATATCCCCGTACACTTTTAAAAATGCCAGAGAACTCTATATAAGTGCGTTTAATACAAATTATGTATTTTGTTTTTACATTTTTTGTATTCATTAAGTAAAAGAATTAATTCAAATAGTTAAATACTTAATACGATAGTGTGTGCGCCGATTGATTTAACTTGTTGGTACTCGCCAAAGCAACCACAATGTTCCCCAATTGAGATGCATACGAGTTGCGTAATCGATTAGAGCGCCCACCCTTCCTTGTTATGTAATCCATTTTCCGTGACGCAGGAGTCGCGTAAGCGACGAGAGTATTTTCGAGCATGTTTGGATGGTATTATATGTTATCAAGAAACCATTTGAATCTAAATAACTGGCAATATCCATTACTTCTTGGGCATCTAGTGTGCAAAATATACCCCCGTAATTAAAAGTGAACTATCCCTATAAGTAAGTTGGAGCATAACATTTTTAAGTAGTTGGTCACATGACCGATAACATGACCTATATATCCTCCAAATCTGATCAAGAAACCCTTTATTGAATCAAAAGTTGTGTCTAAAAACGGAAAACAAGTGATGCAATCGTTTAAAACACCCACCGCTGTAAATTAGATACTTTGAAATTATGACACTTCATCAAAATAAAGGTTATTTATGTATTTTATTAAATATGTATACGTAATTAGACTATGAAATTCAACTCGGAATGTTACAGAAGCAATATTCTTCATTTCTTAAAAAGAATTGTTGAAATCAAAGCTACCGTTTTCGAGATATAGCGATTTTTGTATTATTTATAGCTCACTTTCTCACTCCCTTAATACAATCATGTGCAAAACTGTTGGGACACTTCCAGCATGTCTTGTGGAACGGTGGTCCCTCCCCCTAAATTCAATGTTGGTCCATATAAAAGCATCGTCCAGCAACGGGCTGTGTTATATATATATCAGCCCCAACATTGATTGCGGGGGGTGGGGGTGGGGGATGGCAGCTTTACATAAACTAGTTTTGACTATCATACTTTCAACTGACAGGTTTTTACTCATTTTGGAAGATATTTCATGCGCAAGTGTATAGTGTCCCAACAGGTTTTGAACAAGATTGTAGATAGGAACTTTTTGGGATGAACAAAGAATCCTGGTTTCAAGGCGACTTGAACCCACGATCCTGTGATTGAAAGAATATTCCCGACCAACGATCAGCACGCTAGACCGCTCGGCCACCTCTACCTCTAATTAGCTTCCAGTAGCGAATGAATACAGAAGGACGTGGGCGCGCATGAAGGCAGCAAGAGCACTGTGCATTATATGCGTGATGCGTGCGCGATGCCAAAACAATGTGAGTACGCTTGGATTACTTTTGCTCGTGGAGAGATAAACCCCCGGATATTTCTCGCCAATTTGGAACTGATGAAACTATAGAAGAACAAATTGCCCACTAACACACAAAAAAGTTATTATATACAGCTGAAGCATGTATATGTGCCCTCCCACATCTATTCCAAAGTTGAGAAATGTCGTACTTGCACATTTAAATCCACTGTTAATTCCGTTTTTGTCCAATTCAAGTTGCACTTTATGACCATATGTGGTGGACTGGATCCCAAAACATGCTTATTGTATGTTTTCCTTATTTGCATAATTGTTCATCAGGTCATACCTGAGAATGCAAGACAAAGCTCCGAGCAGCGTGGGCCCAGGACTAAATCTGGGGGACATGCAGGTTTTGTGTTTGCAACATTCATGTCTACGATAAATGGTGCACCTTTTTTCCCGTGGCATGGGATTAAGAGTTACCCAGCTATAAGTGGGGTGTCAATCATAAAAAGTGAGTATGAATCTATGCTTTATTAACAAGTTTCCACATTTGCGCTTGCATAGGTCATACCAGAGAATGCAGGACAAAGCTCCAAGCAGCGTGGGCCCAGGACAACAACCGGTGGACACGCTGGTTTTATGTTTGCCACATTTATGTCTTCGATAAATGGTGCGCCTTTTAAATCCTGGCATGGGATTACATCTTACCCAGCAATAAGTGGTGCATCAATCATTAAAAGTAAGTATGGATTCAAACAGGTGTATTTACTTCCTGACTAGAATTGGCATATTTGAGTTGATGCACTGGTACCACTGGGGGATCATGCACGTCACCACTACATTAACATTTCCATGCGGCTATTAATTAGTTTAACATAATACGAAACAGATTTTCAGAAACATCATCATCCTTCGGCTGCGGAACAGGCGACCACAAGTTTTCTCCAAGCACGGCAATCTGTAGCAAGAGTGGCTATCTGACGTTCTTGAAACATGCCTTCATTGTCATCAAGTAAGCGCTGTATGTACTTCAAGTATGATGTGCTTGGACGACCAGGTCTCCTTCGGCCATGTGTTGGTATGTAAGTGCCATACATTCTAGCAGGCTCTTCATCAGGGAGACGGAGAATATGTCCACGGAATCTCAGCTGGCGACTTTTTACACGGTTGATAAGAGGCTCTGTCTTGGTCATGTCATAAATGGTGGTGTTCGGGACATGATCCATGCGTTTGATGTTAAGCATTATCCTGTAGTCAGAAACAGTGTCCGAATTAAGGGGACAAAACTGGTTGTCCACCGGACAACCTAGCAGGAAATGTTGGTTGTCCGGCAGATTTGTTGGTTGTCCGTATTTTATGTGTTTATTTGGTTTAACTTAGTAATATTCACCCAATGCGATTATCACCCTTATTGCCGACGACGCAGTTCCGTATCGGAGCTAAATATGAATACGTTATATTGACCGGTTGATACATACGTCGCGGGTGTGACTGTGATGAACACGTCGATGTCTCGATGACGTCTCGTATTACTGCTAGTGCTAATACAGACTACGGCTACCACGCGTACAGTATAAATAGGATACATGTACAAATAATAAAGGCCCAAATGAGATCATGGAAGTAATAAGATGATCGATTGATATTTTCCGAACTATATTATTATTTAGATGTTGATTTGGTTTCATTCACAGTTCTGTAAAATATTTAAATTCATATGTTAACTTCTATGCGAACACTGTTCAGAAACCTTTCCCAAATGTCAAAGTCTATCTCAAGAATTATTGAACCAACACAAGGCATGTTTGTACTTATTTTAATGCGTTTCTCATGGTGTTTCCAAATACGGTGATGTATTTCAAGAATTATGACATTTTTTAAACATTTTGTGAAATTTTGGAACTGTCGTCTGCAGACGCCTGCCGTGTGGTAAGTGTTAAGTGAGATGAGCTTCACAAAACAAGTTTTCCATCGCTATTTATGCCTATAAAAATCTGGAAAAGTGAATGGTACTAACTTGGTGTTACCTTGGTGTCTCATGATTTATATCAGCATTAGCGCTTTCTTATTGTATCTTAACACTTTCCATGCGGCTATAAGTTATACTATTTCAAAACAGATTTGTTAGAAATCTTTCCCAACTTTCAAAGTCTACCTCAAGAATTACTGAACCAATACTAGGAATGTTTGTTCGTATTTCTCACGGTGATTCCAAATATGGTAATGAAATTCAACAATTTTGATATTCTTGAAACATGTTGTGACATTTTGGAACGTTGTCTGCAGACGCCTGCCGCGATGAAAGTGTCAATTTAAAAAAGTTATTTCATTTTCTTCTCTCTTTTTCTTAGATACAATATTCAGTCAATTCCAGACCAGATGTGGTCGTTCCCATGTAATGCTAATGACCAACCCTGAGAGTGGAGACTATCTACATCCGATACAAACTAGTAATATTTACATGGATAGTAGCGTGGATTCTGAGAATATGATATTCCTTCATCGATCGGCTCTAGGGTAAGAAATTATAGACAGATTAATATAAATGCCTTTTTTGTTGAATTTCAAGTGCCTGAATTTAGTTACGTTATTACACTATTTAAAACCTCATGAATATACGCAATACGTGCGACCCAATCAAATGACGTCATTTTCGGCTACGCAAAAATAAGCAGAGGTTACTAACGGACAACCAAGTACCTCCGTGTAAACATTAATAACCATCGTATCAAATTCGATCACCACAACAATTTGCGTAATGCCACGAACGCATGGCGTATTTGCACAACGCAGTAGTTACGCGACGTGTGAATGCTTCACTTGCCCGATTTTCGATCAGATTTATCGATTTGTAATGGGTGAAAGATGAGGTTAAATTGCCGTAAAGTGTACCTTTTAAATGATTAATGAAGTACAGTCCAGTATCATTAAATGACCATTTCAATTGACGGTTTTGAATCAGGATAATGACTTTTATCAGTTATTTTGTAGGTAACTGTGAAGAACGAAAAAAAATTACATGTTTTGATTCTTCACAATTTACCTCTAAACAACTGATACGCAGTCATTATCCTTTTATATATGTAACAGCAGGTTTCAGCTGAAACGCTTTAAGCTATTTAATTTTAGTACACTGAATACACGGCACTTTATTTCAATCAGAGCCAAATTGGGGAGAAAGATGAGGTTTTTATCTCTCCACACACAAAAGTAATCCAAGCCATACGCACACAATTTTGGCCATACGCACACGATTATAAGCCATGTGCACGCGTCACACATTTGATGTACCTGTGCGCCTATTGCATTCTCTATCTCTGTATTCATTCACTGCTGTAAGAGGCTCGCCAATTTGGGTCAAAGGGTCTGGCTACTTTTTTCCCCTTCATGACCGTAAAAATCTGAAAATTTGCTAACATTTCGCCGTTTTTCAAGCAAACAAAATTCATTTCCGTATTTGCCTGGGGTGGGGGGGGGGGGGGGCGGTACTCACCTTATACGGTATACGTGGATGTGCCGCTCTATTGAGTAGTATTAAAAGTATTAGTTGAATCTAGCTACACCCAAATGTTTGTTTGTTTAATCGTCTTGCATGCCTGTACACATTTAATGGATTCCTTTATTTGGAGGTGTACAGAGTAGTTAAATTTAATTAGACGCATACAATTTTGCAAGCATGGACAAGAATACCATATAAAGTTGACCAAATGAATCAACAAAAACTTAGTTTTATTTGTTTCTGGAATTTCCTCTATTTTATTTAAGATTTTTAAAAAATGTTCTCCACTTTATCTCTTTTTTTCCATATTGTCATTATTAGATTAGTGAACCCATCCGATTGCGTTGACATGGACTGTGACGGTATGAAAAAAGCCATGATACGAGACTTGGATGGTACCCTGTTGGGATTGCCGGGCACGATCATTCCAGAGTCAGAGTTTGAGTGGGATGGGGATCCTAGGCGTGGACTGGGAGATTATAGGATACCTAAGATGCTGCTGACTAACCCAGATGGAAGTAGGATACCAACAGAAGACAAATGTCCAAATAAGGGTACGAATTGTCCATATATGGTTAACAGAATGGTCTAGTTAAGGGAAAGAATTGTCTAATGAGTGTCTAAATTAGAGTAAGAATTGTCCATAAGGGTAAACAACAACTTTTCTAGGGACTCTTTCAATCCATAATTTGTGGAATGGGCTTTTTTTGGTTCTTTTTTCAAACAATTTGAAACTTTTCAACAACTAACAACAGGATGACAGCCTACGTGACCCTGCAAGATCTGTCCACCTATAGAACCGATGTTGTTTTTTCATCATCAAAAATAAAGCCCAAATAAGAGGATAAATTGTCCAAATCAGGAAAACATGAATTTAAGATCAATATAATATCAAATTGTTCATGATAGGTACAGGGTGAGTCAGAAAGAACGGGCACTTTTTTGGCGAAAGCGCCACACAAATATTAGGCCTGCATATTCAAAACCAAATATAGTGTTACAAGAAAAAAATTGGCTTTCATTCAAAAAAAGAATTTTTGAATTCGAACATTGCGTCATAAACTGCAACCGTTTAAGTAGAACCCGGTATTTTAACGCTCATCCACGAAATGGCAATAACCCATATATTGTTGTATTGTTGGTTGCCTGATTCAGAGATGCTGATCAATGAAACTAGTGAAAAAAATGAAAAAGCACATGAATGTTGGATACAATATCTTAAAATATGACTGGAAATAAATGTAAAAAGCCTGAAATCAAGAAGGAAATGTAAAAGGAGCATATCTACTGATTCAGGAGGTAAACCCCATTACAATAATTTTAGGAATGGCTTGATAATTTGACCATTCCGTGGATTTGCTTTAAATATTTGGGGCTATACTCAAATTAGTGTAACATGATAACGAAATGGTTGATTTTTAAAATTCTTCTTTCGAATGAAAGCCAAATTGTAGGTCTTGAAAGCGTTACCATTATTTTGGAATATAAACCCTGCCTACATCTTTTGTGGCGCTTTTGTGAAAAAAGCGCCCATTCTTTCTGACTCACCCTGTATGAGTGCACTGCAAACTTTCAAAAACAGTGATGAAATACCATCACATTAGTAAGTTTTAGGTTTTGAATTTTAACATGATAACTTGAGCAAATTGTTTATTTTCCACCACTAGGTATTTACCGTGGCAACAGTGGAGAGTGCGACTGGAATGGCGACTGGACTGCTTATGAATGTCACGACTTAGATCATATGGCCATGGTCGTCGAGAGTTTTGACGATGACACAGAAACCAGACGTATCTCTCCGCTGGCCATGTACTCTGACGGCTATATTGACCTCATCAATGGCCCACAAGACCATGGATGGTGTCATGGTTACACCTGCCAGGAGCGCATCAGTACATTTTACACCACTGTTGCTACAGGTCAAGAATACGAGATGGTTTTCACCGGCACGAATCCACAGAGCATGCGAATGCACATATTGAATGCCATAGACACGCAGAAAGTGGTCGTCGGGATCTGGTACGCGAATCCACAACGTCTTGATGTGTACGTTAATGGTATTTACATCTTGCCTAATAACGGCGGGTATAACGATAAAGGTGAATTTATTTGGGAAAACGATCAAACACCTGATGAGTACAAACCAGTTATGACTACCAATGTGTACGGTGAGAACTATTATAATCGGGACTTACAGACGCTCTACATCATGGTGCGTGGCGACTCTCCCGTCGATATACGCACATCACCCGTTGTCATGGTTACCTTCGGTGTTCCCGCCTCGGAACTGGATGACTTTTATGAAGAAGATCTTGTCAATAATCTGGTCGGCTATCTTGATATCGACGAGTCACAGATCAGGATCGTCGATGTAATCGCGGAAGATAGCGCACGTCGTAAACGTACAGCCTCTGAGGGTGTGTTTGAGGTCGCAGTTGAGATTGGAGATGGACCCTCTGCTACCATTGAGCTTCCTCGTAATGAAACTACAAATGCGACAACGCCCTCGCCATCACCAACTCCAGGTAAACTGCATTTTCATCATATAAATCAGGCATTGGTCTCATTTAAACAACCAAAACATTTATGTCCATTCATTTTGAATTGAAGCCGAATGGGTGTTACTGCGACATTTCTCTGTTTCCATACAAATTCATCAAATTTGGCATTCAAACAGCAATGATTGATATCAAGGTGAGATTGGCATCAAAATCACTTGGAAAATTTGACATGTTCTGACATACATGTATAGTACAGTACTTTCATACAGAGTTATTCATGTTAGAAGATGCATACGGCCCTATTGTGCCAAAGTTTGATACAAACAATTCTGCTCCATAAAAATATGTAAATTTAACAAAACGAATTCAGATTTGATTCCAGGGTTGTATTTATTGGAAAATGATAGTAAAATAACAGTGGAATAGTGAATGATCTAATATATATATATATATATATATATATATATATATATATATGTTGCCTATGGGCCTGTACATTCTCCCATCGCTGTGGGTCCATAGATGTCAGTGGATAAGAGTAAAGCCGTCCACATCAACTGATGCCCAACGATGGTAGTGTGAATGAGCCCTTGAGTTCTACTATAGTTAAACAGTTCCAAATTGGCGAGAAATATTTGTTTTTTATCTCTCTGCGCGCAAAAGCATACTCGTACGATTATGGTAAGGCGCACACGCTTTTGGTTGCACGCACACGGTTTTGGTCACACGCATGAGTCACTCATATTATGCCCAGTGCGCTTGTTGCCTTCATGCACGCCCGCGTCCATCTGTATTCATTCGCTGCTGTAAGGAGGCCTCGCCAATTTTGAACTGATCAAACTATAAACAATGCATTTGCTATTTCTTTCAGTTCCCGAAGTAGAGCCATTAGATTACGATGCACTAGTAGCAATACAATCAACCATAGCCAATGACATGCAACTCGGAGTACTAGGGGATGTCATTGATTTACCTCTGACCTCACTGGCAATGATTGACCCCTTGCCGACCCCTGTTGACCCTACTGGAGGCGTGAGGGCAAGCAACGAGACTGAACAAACTTCCAACGGAACACGGTAGGTTTTGTGAGGACTCGATGGATATTTACCCGGACGAATCATTTGTGAAGATAGTAATTTAAACGGAGGAAAAAGTGATTTGACTTGTGAATGGATTATTCAAGAAATGTTGTGTTGCAAGAAGTGATTTCAAGATGGTTTGATTTTGGTGTTGAAACTTTAACAACACAGATCCCAGAAGGTCATAGCTGTTGTATATTTTTAAGATGATTTGATATTATTGAGTTTATCAATATTGTGGCGAACCTTTGCTTTCGATGCAACTGTGGTAGCGAGCGGTCAAAGCATTCAGTAGTTGATAGCGTAGGCGTGAGGTGGTATTCCTCACTTAGTTCAGATCTTGTGTTAGATTGACTCCGGAATAAATACACAGGCACACAATTGGTTTTAAGTTCTCATCATCATTTAACAGGACATCGGGCGCAATCCGCTAGCAAAGGATTGGGAGGAGCATAGTGTGTGGTATAGCAAGAGAGGTACTGCCAGTCAACTCCACAGCCCGAAGTCTAACCCACCTCTGCCTAAATCAGCCAGAACAGCCCAATTTATACCCTCAAGTCACGTGGTCCAGCGGCGATCACGTGATAGTTTTAAGATAAAGAGCGCCCTCTCTCTGTGCTATAGTAATTCCGCCACAATATGTTGCTGCAGTGTGCTTTATTTCATTTTAGGTTGTTTCAGCAATAGAGTGCACGCAAAGAGTATCCAATTAAATCATGAAATCATAGTAGGCATGATATAATAAGTGAGGGTTTTCCTAGATCTGGTACTGAACTGCGAGCGTAGCGAGATGCGACCGAAGGGAGCAGCTCTGGAGTTTGCACCACCGATGAAATTACCCCCATGGGCCCTCAAATTAACATTCTGTTTCCCGCCACAGGTTTGGCATTCAACAATATATAGCAATTTCAATTCTTGATGATAGTGACAGGCCACCTATTGCTTGCGTACAAACTGGTAAGCAAGGACGATGCAAGTTCTAGTGCCGTCCCAACATTAGAGCCGGGTTTTTGCTACCAAGGTTTAGAGAGGCACAGTTTATGGATATTGAGGAGGCACAAGTCTAGTGCTAGGTTTTCCCAAAATATATAATCTTGTGTCGTTTTCACCCGTAGATATGATGAAAAGCAGTCAGAAGATGAAGAGGAGCCGTCTTTCTCTGATGGCATTGTCTACCAGGTACCTGCCTCCTTAGAGGTGCTACAACAACCCTCCTCTGGTGATGGGGATGCACAGGCCTTTTCACTGCAACCCAAACTACAGGCATTTGATGCTGAGGTAAAGTCTGTCCCAGAAAAAAAAAGGTTTTAGTAGGGAGGGGATGTCCAGGTCTTTTCACTGCAACTCAAACTACTGGCATTTGATGCTGAGGTAAAGTCTGTCCCAAAAAGAGTTTTTAGTAGGGAGAGGATGTCCAGGTCTTTGGCATGTAACCCAAACTTCAGGCATATGATGCTGAGGTATCATATGTCCCAGAAAAAAAGGATTTAGTAGGGAGGGGATGTCCAGGTCTTTTCACTGCAACCCAAACTACTGGCATTTGATGCTGAGGTAAAGTCTGTCCCAGAAAAAATAAAAGTTGTACGAGGGGGTATCAAAAAGTTTTAGAAATCACCCAAAAGTGAAGGCGCCAGAAACTTAATTTTGTTATGTGATCCTTCAGACATCTTTACTAAGTCCATGTGCAAAGTTACACATTTCTCCTACTATTTATTACCTGTCCACAGACCGCCATTGTAGAGATCCTCAGATTGATCGTCATTGATTGATTCTCAGATTGCCTCAGATTGTGTTATTCCCAAAACAGCAATAAATAGTTTAAAGTGTTGACAGAAAAGGTCAAAGGTCATGTAGGGGTCATTAGAGGTCAATCTGTGTACGCCCCATGTTACCCATAACTTTATTGTCACCAAGCTTGTTTGTAATGACCTTTAACCCCTTTCTGTCCAAACTTTAAACTATTTATTGCTATTCGGGGAATAACACAATCTGAGGCAATCTGAGAATCAATCGATGGCGGTCAAGCTGAGGATCTCTACAACGGCGGTCTGTGGACAGGTAATAAATAGTAGGAGAAATGTGTAACTTTTCACAGGGACTTAGTAAAGATGTCTGAAGGATCACATAACAAAATTAAGTTTCTGGCTCCTTCACTTTTGGGTGATTTCTAAAACTTTATGATACCCCCTCGTATTTAGGAAGGATATAGGGATGAGATGGAAATGTTCTTCCCCTCTGCAACCCATGCCAAATGCAGTGGATCCTTCGGTAATTTCTATTCCAAAAAATCAAGATTTCAGTTTGGTGAGCACTGAGATTTCCAGGACTTTGTCATGCGATCCAAATGTGTCTCAAACAGGGTTAAATAGAGCCTGGGAGGCATAGGGATGTTGATTGGTCAGGTCTTCACAAAACTACAGGCTAAGCATAGTTAAAAATAATTTGGTTGTAGGCGGGAAGTGGATGCTCTTGGTTTTTTATTGCAACCCAAACAACAGGCATTAAATGCAGAGTATGTTAGAGACAAAAGAATTAATAATTGTGCATTTGCTACCCAAGGGTTGATGATTGTAGGAGTGCAATTAGACATTTTCTGTGCACTCCCTATAAGTTTAAGTTTCCTGCTTTCGGATTGGTCCATGATCACTAGGAGCCTGATATGATGCAATAAATCTGAGTAATTTGTATGTATAAATATTTTATATTCAATTCAGGGTAACCCAGTTGCGCAGCTTGGTTCACCATCGAACCCATGGCAAGTAACAGCGTCAATATATGCCGACAGTACCGATGGTGTTGCTCGTCTCCTAGGCAACGTGACTGTTCCATTTATTCACGGGTGTGCTAACTTCACCAATCTGGCCATTGATATCCTGGCTACCGACATCATGTTGGAATTCCATGTTACGTATCCTAATACGTCCTCCCTGTCTGCGCAATCTGCAGAATTCAGCATGGCTGCACGGAATTATTCTGTAGCTGTATTAGAGGGTCCTAGTGAAGTGATTGAGAACGAGAGGTTCGGTTTGACGGTAGCAATAAGAGATGACGTGGCATCACAGGCACCAGATGGTTTTGATGAGACGGTAAAAATACTTTTGGAATAAATTGGGTGTAAAAATATTGTAAAGGAATTGTGGTGAAATTAGGTTGATTAAATGGGGTAAAATAACTATATATAAATTAGAGGATAGATTTGTGGTTCAATGTCAACTATTTTTTGTAGCCTGTTATTGTATTAACTATTGAATTTTTGGGTTTGGGTAATGATGAATTTCTCCCCAATGTCTTATAGTAAAAAAAACCACATGATTACATTGCATCTTTATCTTCATTACCAAAAACACCTAACCACAATGAGCTATGATTTGAATATTCAAGAACGTATTTTGCATCCATTCCAGGGCTATGGCTGGTATGCACAAGCTTCTCTCTTCATGCCAGACAACTACCGCGGTGAGCTCTCTGGTGACATCAAAGTGACCTTTGACCCCCAAACTGCACAGGCCATATTCAGTGATCTCACCATCGACACGCATGGCATCCAGTACATCATAGAAATCCGTGTGTGGACGCTTCCCGCTAGCTATGACTTGACGGTTCAAGTGGATCCATTCGATGTGAAGGAGCATGAACCCACTGAGCACGAGGGAGAAGCTGACAAAATCACCTGGACGTTCTTAGAAGATTATGAAAAAGTTGTAGCGGGCATGGAGGAATTGTTTATCACTAATTTCTTGAATAACATTGGTCCTATGTATCCTGATGTAACTATGAGTAATGTACAGGTCTCGTCAGGTAAGTGTTCAGATATTTGGGAATAAGGGGACTGTCATTTACAGTTTGTTCAGTTCCAAATTGGCAAAAATTGTGAGGCTATTATTTATCCGAGGGTCCAAATGGAATACCTACTTGTCCGCGGCTTGCTTTCACCAATAAATATGCACAGCAACATGGATTCTTTTTGTGCACAGGCAAATACAGGACTCACAATTCTTGCCAATTTGGAACTGATTAAACTTTAGAAGTCATTTTTTGGTAATTTTTGGTATAAGAATTTTTAGTTTTTAGTCTCAAAATTCCTATTTACTACACTCTCCAGAAATAAGGGCAGATAATAAGCTTAGAACTTCATGAAATCATCAAACTTCGGATAATTCATGATTTTAGAATATGTAATGAATACCATTTTATCAATTTTACAAAGTGCAGACTTATCAGAATGTTGCATTGTTAATTTTAACACATGTAAAAATAAGGAGCAAAAGATAATGATCCACATCGAAAAACAATCATGGATTTGTAACAGAGTATGCTAAACGTAATAATGTCAATAGGTATAGTTATCCTGAATGATTCAGGTCATGTCACTGATACTTCCTCCTGCTTATAGTTTACCTTTATGGTTATAGAGAAACAACACAATGTTACATATATATGATCCCTCAAACATGATCGATATACATTACTTTACTTCCTTATTCCTATCTATAAATATGATATCTCTGCAAAGCTCAATTCATGCAGTGTGTGGTAGCTTGTGTGTAAGGACAAAAACATGGCATAGGATATTTAAATAATATTGAATGGCTTTGAGAGTAATATATTGCATGAGCTATAACAATATTGCACGAGTCGGAGACGAGTGCAATATTTTTAAAGATAGTGTAATATATTCTTGTATCACCTGAAAATAAGACATTCAATATTATTATTATTATTTATATAATAGACTGTTTTGATAAAAACTAAATAAGTTAGCCCGAAATGACCTTCTCTGCGCATATATACTCACGCGCCAATCTTCTGTGCCGCACGGCAATATTTTTTTAATATTGGACGCACATCCAGGAACTTGGTGCACAATATTCAATACACACTTTTATTGTACCGTTTGGAAGGCCATATAAATAATAATTGATGATACCTATGACATGATGAAATAATAAAGCAAACTTTCTATAACCCTATTCACATACAGGGTGAGTAAAAAAACCTGTACTCAACTTTGGTATTTTATTTATAGTTTAATTGTGTGATTTGTCTTACTAATTAGCTATTGTGTCCCATACATGAATCCACTTGTTCATAAATATTAAGCATCATTGAATAAAAAAACTCAATATTTTAATCGGTTTCGAAAATGCAGTAACTTTACCAAACTAGTCATATCTGGTTAACGGCGCAATGAAATGTTGTGATTCTTTTTGCTGATAATGGTAAATAAATGCAGCTATCGATTCAGGCATTTTGGTGCTTTCATATTCTGGTAAGAAATATGTTTAATATTTATTTTACTCTGAGTCCAGGTTTTTTTTTATACTCACCCTATATATGACATCTCTTTCCAGGCTCCATTCTAGTCGAGTTTGACATCCGTGGGGACAAGGAAATAACCCAGCGTAATATGTACGACGACCTAGCCGAAAAGGTTACTCTTAATTTCAACGATAATGTCTTGATTGCGGATTCCTCCATGCTGGTCAATGGAGAGGAGTATGACCCGTATGTAAGTAAAGGTTCAAATGGTTGCTTTCATTAACACCACCCGGGGGAAGCTTGGATTTTGTTTTGACTGGTGTGTGTGCATCTTAACACTTTCCATGCAGCTATTGGTTTTACCATTATACAAAACAAATTTTTCAGAAATCTTTCCCAACTTTCAAGGTCTATCTCAATGATTACTGAACCAATGCTAGGCATGTTTGTACTTATTTCAATGCATTTCACATGGTAATTCCAAATACTTATGGTAATGAAATTCAATAATTTTGACATTTTTGAAACATTTTGTGAAATTTTGGAATGAAGTCTGCAGACGCCTGCCGCATGGAAAGTGTTAAGTCTTGAAACCAATGTCATTTTAAGGGACATTTGCATGAAAAAGGTACGTCCAAGGAATCTTTGTTACGATAGTCATGCTATCATGAAAGTTTGTCTTGGTCCTCAGTGCATAGCGTTTTCAATTACTGTTTAGATACATACGAGGGTCATTCAATAAATTCAGCCTCCTACCTCATAACCTAGCTAATATATATGAATTTTCTATGATTGTTGCTATAAATCTCAGCTACAAAATCATAGTAAATGGTGCTGTCTTTTCTAGACGTGCAGTGAAAACCAAATCTAAACAATAACTGATTTGTTGGACAAAATATATGCCCCCTGTTAGAAAGTAGGTGGTCAGGATTAACATCAAGTATCAAATTATAAATATTTTAAACAGGTTTGCCGTCGGGAATAGAAAAGAGACAATTATGGGAAAACGATCTCGCCCGGGAATCGAACCCAGGATCTCAGCAACAGATCCTGGGTTCGATTCCCGGGCGAGATCGTTTTCCATAATTGTTTCTTTTCTATCCCCGACGTTGAAACTGTTTAAAATATTTATAATTTGTTTAATACCCGTCGTATATGCCTATTATATCAAGTATCAAGTTGTCCATTTATAAAGTGTTGTTTCTTGTCATTGTTGGCTTTGTGATCCATCTGTATTGGGTTTTGTTTGTATCTTCTCTTGCTATTATTCAAATCACAATGCTCTGGACCATTTTGGAATGTATGCGTGCATGCCCACCAAAATATAACCTTAGTAAACCACAGTGCGACGCAGTGCTATGCAATGTTGAACATCACTTCATGTTCATGATATTTGGTCTAAGGGATTCCAAATCTGACTATAGTATGTTTGTTTCCACTGATTGTATGGTTTGATACATCCAGTATTCTTGGTGTAATCTGTTGCTAGTACAGGGTGTCCCAAAATTATGGTAACATCCATGTTTAGTGTTATAAAAAAATCTTGTTTGATATCAAACACATTTTTCAAGTCTCAACTTTACAAATCAAGTTTCAGTGTTTCTTTTATGAGTGCCTTACTATATTTATAACACTTAACATGGGTGTCATACTTGTTGGGACCCCTTGTATGTTCATTTCAACCCATTTTATAAATTTATTTTTTTGCTTTATCATTTGACTTTTTAGGCAGTGAAGACACCCACCAATACCCTGGCCTCCTGGGTGATCCCGGTCATTGTTTCTTTAGCAGTGCTCCTTACTGTTGTAGTTATTGTATTGACAGTAGTATGTATACGCTCAAAATCAAAGAGGGGTGAGTATAGGGTACTACTACTAGATACAGTGATGAAGAAACACATATTCTACAGATTTGAAAACCTTTTAGGTAGTGTCGGTTGGTCAAGCCTTTTTCGGTTGGATTGGTTTTTCAATTTTTTTCAAAAACTGTTTAAAAATTGAGAACATTTCAAATGTTTCCCACCATCAGAAACTCAAATTAGAAAAAGCATTGGTCGGTAAGGCCGTTAGAACCAGGTCTTTTCCCTAGCCTAACAATCATTTTTTGTCTCGCCTGATGTAATCAGAAAGAGACTATGTTATCACTATTTCTGTCCGGCGTCCGCCGTCCGCCGTCCGCCGTCCGCCGTATGCCGTGTGCTAAGAAATACCTTTGTGACGCGATATCTGGAGATCCGTAAGGCCTATTGTGATGGGACTTGGTGGAGGGAAGGGGGGTGGTGCGTTCTGTTGCTGATTGATTTTTCAAGGTCATCGGGGTCATACAAGGTCATCGGGGTCAAATATGCTTAAAACTTTTGAGACGCGTTGTGACGCGATATCTAGAGATCCGTAAGGCCTATCTTGATGGGACTTGATGTCAGGGAAGGGGGTGGGGTGTTCTTTTGCTGATTAGATTTTCAAGGTCATTGGAGGTCATTCAAGGTCATCGGGGTCAAATACGGGGTCAAATAAGATCCGTAAGGCCGATCTTGATGGGATTTGGTGGAGGGAAGGGGGTGGTGTGTTCTTTTTGCTGATTAAATTTTCAAGGTCATCGGAGGTCATTCAAGGTCATCGGGGGTCAAATATGGGGTCAAATAGATCAGTAAGGCCTATCTTGATGGGATTTGGTGGAGGGAAGGGGGGTGGTGTGTTCTTTTTGCTGATTAAATTTTCAAGGTCACCAGAGGTCATCGGGGTCAAATATGGGGTCAAATAGATCAGTAAGGCCTATATTGATGAGATTTGGTGGAGGGAAGGGGAGTGGTGTGTTCTTTTTGCTGAATAAATTTTCAAGGTCATCAGAGGTCATTCAAGGTCATCAGGGGTCAAATAAGATTCATAAGGCCTATCTTGATTGGATTTGGTGGAGGGAAGGGGGATGGTGTGTTCTTTTTGTTCTTAATTTTTCGGGGTCATCAGGGGTCAAATATGGGGTCAAATAGATCAGTAAGGCCTATCTTGATGGGATTTGGTGGAGGGAAGGGGGGGGGTGTTCTTTTTGTTGATTAATTTTTCGGGGTCATCGGGGTCAAATATGGGGTCAAATAGATCAGTAAGGCCTATCTTGATGGGATTTGGTGGACGGAAGAGGGATGGTGTGTTCTTTTTGTTGATTAATTTTTCGGGGTCATTGGGGGTCAAATATGGGGTCAAATAGATCAGTAAGGCCTATCTTGATGGGATTTGGTGGAGGGAAGGGGGGGTGGTGTGTTCTTTTTGTTGATTAATTTTTCGGGGTCATTGGGGGTCAAATATGGGGTCAAATAGATCAGTAAGGCCTATCTTGATGGGATTTGGTGGAGGGAAGGGGGTGGTGTGTTCTTTTTGTTGATTAATTTTTCGGGGTCATCGGGGGTCAAATATGGGGTCAAATAGATCAGTAAGGCCTATCTTGATGGGATTTGGTGGACGGAAGAGGGATGGTGTGTTCTTTTTGTTGATTAATTTTTCGGGGTCATTGGGGGTCAAATATGGGGTCAAATAGATCAGTAAGGCCTATCTTGATGGGATTTGGTGGAGGGAAGGGGGGTGGTGTGTTCTTTTTGTTGATTAATTTTTCGGGGTCATCGGGGGTCAAATATGGGGTCAAATAGATCAGTAAGGCCTATCTTGATGGGATTTGGTGGACGGAAGAGGGATGGTGTGTTCTTTTTGTTGATTAATTTTTCGGGGTCATCGGGGGTCAAATATGGGGTCAAATAGATCAGTAAGGCCTATCTTGATTGGATTTGGTGGAGGGAAGGGGGGTGGTGTATTCTTTTTGCGGATTAAATTTTCAAGGTCATCGGAGGTCATTCAAGGTCATCTGGGGTCAAATAAGATCCGTAAGGCCTATCTTGATTGGATTTGGTGGACGGAAGAGGGATGGTGTGTTCTTTTTGTTGATTAATTTTTCGAGGTCATCAGAGGTCATCTGGGGGTCAAATAAGATCCGTAAGGCCTATCTTGATGTGATTTGGTGGAGGGAAGGGGGTTGGTGTGTTCTTTTTGCTGATTAAATTTTCAAGGTCATCAGAGGTCATCTGGGGTCAAATAAGATCTGTAAGGCCTATCTTGATGTGATTTGGTGTAGGGAAGGGGGTTGGTGTGTTCTTTTTGTTGATTAAATTTTTCAAGGTATTATATTACATCCCTTGCATTAACTACAATGCATACCTCTGTGACAGTGCTACATTGTATCATATGTTTCATCATCATTTCTTTCAAGTCACTTTTGATGAACAGGCGAGACGCGCCGTTCGAGAACCGCCTTGTAATGAAATGCAAAAGTGAGCAATAGCCCAACAGACATTAACAAGGTTAGTAAACTGAGTGATTAGAAATCTAACTGTTGGCCCTCTACTATATGGTGTCATGGGTAAATCAATTAGTTCACTGGTAAACTCAAGAGTACTAATAAGAAACATGTTTTCGGCTGGTCCAAGTAAAGTAAAACTATGTCATTATCACTGTGTATCACAAACTGACCTTAAAAACTAGGTCTTTGAACTTGCACCCAATAGCAAGGAATCTCCAAGCGATATTGAATATGACTTATGGCCCTAGAAATAGGTACACTTCTCCCATTGGAGTGTTAACATAAAAGACGGGGAAATCATTAACATTAATTAACTATTGATAAAGAATTCTGTCTAAGGAGAGGGATGCATTATTACTGTAATAATTTGTAATGATATAACTTTAAACATCAATTCTTATATTTCAGATAACAAATTTTATACAGACGACATACCATTGACATCATCTCCTACAACTCTACCAAAGAATGACAGTAACGCATCATTTATCCAAGATGCGCCAGGTGGACTCACTGTAACTATGGGAGATGATGCAAGCTTACAGTAAGTGTCAAACAATACTACCTAATTAACACGTTCCATGCGGCTAGTAGTGTTACCATAATACAAAACGGATTTTTCAGAAACCTTCCCAATTTTCAAAGTATATCTTAATAGTTACTGAACCAATACTTGGCATGTTTGTACTTCTTTTAATGCATTTCTCATGGCGATTCCAAATATGGTGATGAAATTCAATAATGTTGACATTTTTGAAGCATTCTGTGACATTTTGGAACTGTCGTCTGCAGATGAGTGCCGCATGGAAAGTGTTAACAATGCTAACACGTATGCCTATGCATATAGCCAGGGGTTCTCAATAGGTGGCCCATGACCAAGTCCAGCCCTTCAAGCAATGATGACTAGCCCTTGAACAGCCCTTTAAAAAGAAAATAAGGAGAACAAAAGATCATTTGGTTACATAATCTTAAAAATGAGTCTTATTGGATGGTTGTGTCCTTCGAGAAAACTCACAAAAAAACTTTTTTTAGCTTTAACCAGTCAGAGCTTCAGCCATAAAATCCACCAATGCAATAGCAAAGGACTCCCTGATCTCATTGCCCTATGAACTGTCATCTTTTCTTCTTCTTTTTTTCAGGCCAGGAAGCAGAAGAGGAAGTCAGGATGCTTTGCTGGTATTTAAACCAACATTTGCAAAAGTTGTGTAAGTTATGGGACACATTTTTTAGTTGTTATAAGGTTCTTTAATTCATGTGTATAGTGTTCTTTTTATGCTAATGTAAAGCGCTTTGAGGTGTTTCGTAAAGCGTTATAAAATCCGGTTTTGTTATTATTATTAATATTATTTGGGAGCTCCAATGTCATAATTATAAGTACATTTTATAATCAACTGATGGTTCCAAATTGGCGAGAAATAGGCTGTTTTTATAATAAAAATTCACTTAATATAGCACCCAACACAAGAAAAGGCCTCTGAGTGCTTTATCTCTCCGCGCGCAAAAGTTATCCAAGCGAACGTGGGTGATTATGGACAATTGCACACGGAATACATATGTGATGCAGCACATCAAAAGGAGGGACTTTGCGGCTGTGTGTTTTCAAGATATAGATGAAAACGGACAGAAAAAACTGAAGAAAATATTAACAATTTAGGAGTCATTTTTACTCGTAAAATCTTAATGCCTTGATCAATTTTGATACATTTGGTGTCATTTTGAAGCTTTGCCTTCATGCAAGCCCGAGTCCTTTTGTATCAATTCACTGCTGTAAGGAGGCTTTGCCAATGTGTAGCTGATCAGACTATAGCTAACAAGCGTTTTTACTTGCTTATTACTATTAAAGGCTCACGAATGAGGCAGGGCCAAACTCTGAGATGAATGTTCGTCACAGGACAAACTCACTGCTAAAGGAAACCCCATCACCGGAGACCAGGAGTAATTCCTCCAGGGCTAACACACCACGTCGAGCCCCAGAGGTAACTGTGACAGCACTGCCACCAGGATACTCAGAGGGACAAGAAGAACAATGTAAGTAGCAGTGGTGTAACATTGGGCCAGTGGGTCTTTAGATTTCACACCACTAGTTAGGGCCCTATACTTTTACATGTTAAAGGGTTGTTACAAAACGTAACATAAAGCGACTGGATTTTTCAACTGTACATTTTTTATTAGTATAGGTTCATGATATTTGTGGTCATTGAAGTACAACATTTATATAGGGTAACCCTGAAAGTTAGGAGAAATGAGTCCTCGATTTTTGGACAGCCGGTGTATCGCTCTCATTTATCATAAACAAATTGATCCATGTTGACAGAACATGTACAATCGAAATAACCCAAAAACCTACAAAATGGACTGAAAAGATATCTTTTTGCAGTGTGGTAATAGATATTAGTCCTATTCCAACTTTAATAATTTGGGGGCAATAAGTACCTTTCCTGATTACTTATGATTATGATTGGGCCACAGGCTTCTAAAATAGAGAGAAAATCCGATTGTCGTTGGCAAGGACTACAATCATTTTGTGGTGCGGAATCTCTAGGCTCAAGTTTTTAGGGGACCCAATTTTGCCCAATTCACAAAACAAGATTTACTTATTATTTCAGAATAATGAAGTTTTAATTGCAACAAATACATATATAATACTTTGACAATTGATGAAAAACAACCAGAATATTTCTGTCACTCTGCATCACATGGCTGTCTCTGTGGTCGAAATTTTTTACAATTAAACCTCTATTTTTGTTCACCGTTTTTGTTTCCCCATAGTGGTGGAAGACAGACGGTCAATGACCCTGATGGCACGCAACAAAGATGGCAGCATTACTACCCTATGCAAGGTCAATGTCAATCTTGTAGGTAGTATGTATGACCTCAGACAGGATGTGTCTGCTGCCCTCGCTGGAAAGATGACCCTGAAAGGTCAAGGTTTTGTCTTGTTGAACGACCGTATGGCAGACATTGTGGGATCTAAAGAGAAGAAGCTGGTTGTGTCTGAGGTGTACTGCTCTAATTGTGTCTTCATGAGATGGCTACCTAAAGAAGGTAATAATATTTGTAGATTAAGGGGTAAATAAAGGGATATTAAGAGATATTTGAATTCAGCAAAAACATGACGTTTGGATTTGCAAAATATTAATTTAGGTTTCAAACAAAATTTGTCCCTAAGTTTGTGTCTTTATATCATAATCTAGCAATTTGGGAATTTTTTACTCAAAATTATTTTTGTTAGATTTGTTGAACTTTTTGGGGTCAAAAAAGTGATTTTTTGTGATCTTCTCAAAAAATCAACACTTTTGGTCAAAATTGATGCAAAATTTGGATTCTCTGATCCATTTCCTTTCCAAAAATGTATACTTTTATATGCATTTGATTAATAGTTCAATAATTACAGCACTCACAAAATTCAAAAAATCAAATAAAAAACTTCCTTGAGTCCCCCCCTTAAACATCTCACAAAAATGTTAATTCTCTCAATTATGTTTTCTTTCAGATCTGGCTAAACTCTGTGTGTGCGGTGTGGTGGGAGAGTTCTCTTGTACTCTCTGTCGTGAACAGTGGTACTGCAGCCCCCAATGTCAGTCTAAAGACTGGCCACAGCACAAGGCAGATTGCACCGACTCATCAACTGCTTAGTTTGCAGCATTACATCAGGCAGGGCCAACACTTGTTTGACGTCTGCTTTGCTTATAGTTATATAATAGCTCATTAACACTTTCCACGCGGCAGGCGGCTGCAGACGACATTTCAAAATGTCACAAAAGGTTTCAAAAATTTCACAATTATTGAATCTCATTACCATATTTGGAATAACCATGAGAAATGCATTGAAACCAGTACAAACATGCCTAGGATTGGTTCAGAAATCTTTGAAATAGACTTTGAAAATTGGGAAAGCTTTCTGAAAAATCAGTTTTGTATAATGGTAAAACTAATAGCCGCGTGGAAAGTTTTAATCTTCACATCCAAGCTTTTTTTAGAAAACATTCATCCTTTAGTCTTTATAAATGCGATTAGTTGTCAGTAACAATCTGTCTGTTTTACCATAAATTGTAACTGTCAAATTCTAAATCAAAATGGGTTTTATTTCAAAGGTTACAATCTTATAGGTCAACATTAAAAGTTGGATTACAGAAAGTATTTCAAAGAAATAATCCTGTGACAAAAATCTATGGGCCTATGACCATTGACTCAACATTTCCGTCCATTATAAACTAATGCTACACATTGAGAAAATGTTCAGCTTAGAGAAAATTGTTTAATCAAAGATAATGGCCACTAAAAAAGTTTTGTTTTCTTTAATGTATACACATTTTATGTGCTATTATACATTTCATTGTGCTATTTCATCCACAATTAGTTTGTCATTTAAATGTCTGTATTTTTCAAGCCAATATTTCCAGAGATTTTATAAATGTTTCCAGCCGCAGCAAAAGGGTGCTGTTGTCTCTCAAAGAAAAAGTTGAGATCTTAATACCAACAAAAGTAGCTTTTTGAATGGTTCAATATGACACTTTTGTGGTTAAGATTTGATACTGCTTTCTGATTTTATGAAGAAAAATTACCGTAAAATTGTCTTTATTTTCTTTGTTTTTCATGCCTAATTCCATCAATATCTCAAAATGCATTTTACAGACAACTGCACCCTTTTGCCGCGGCAGTAAACAAATAGAGTTGAGCGTTATTTTAGGGTCAGGCATACTACACCAACACAACTTTTCTTCTTATTTGCCTTATGTAAATATTTGACTCTAAATATGAACCTAAAATCAAGATAAGGTTGGACTTCTGCTATTGATATTGTTTTGTGGCGTGTGCTACATGTAACTTCTGTTTTATATCCTGTGAAACCAGAAATTTTCGCGTGCATTTAAATTTCGCGAGGAGCACTTACTCGCGAAAATGTCATGCCACGAATATTGCCAATCTACCTTGTAGCTGTGTATTGCAAAGTTTACATTCGTGAAATATTCATGGCGTGAATTAGGCCAGTATTGTTGATTTGCGAAATTTGAAACTCGCGAACATTTCTTGTTTTACAGTACTCATGCAATTAAAATTAAAGCGGTGTGATATATACTGCTGTGCATTTGTGTATTTTTTCTAAGAGTGTTCAATAGATTTGCAATTCAAAGAATAATTAATAATGGCATTGTTTGATATTGCCATAAAACTCAGTGTAAAATTTAAAAACCTCCCGTTTCAGAGAGATATTTTCTTCGAGGTTTAGGAATTTTGAACAATTGGACAATTTGCTTCAAAATATCACCATTTCTGCTCCAATACACAATAGAAACAATGTTCCAGTGTTCTGATTTGTGGTGGAGAATACACTTTTATAAGCCAGTCATTTTTATTGCCAGTCATTTTTATTGCTTGTAGTGTATTTTTAGATCCATGTTATAATGATTTCTATTATTGAAACCTTAATTATGATACATTTAGTTGAATTGTTGCATTCTGATTAAAATTAAATATTAAAAACCATACAGTGCACCTGGTGATGTCAACTTGACGAGGCATTTGTATACGCTACATCTATCTAACTCTGCAGTGATGTCATAGTGTATTCCAATGGTCGCACATTATTATCATACTGTAAAGGTGGAATATTATACAAATATTGACTGCAATGAGGGGCATGGTTCAAATTATAGGCCCAAGGTGATCTCGAAACCAGTCTATGCCCGAGGCGTTAGCCGAGGAGCATAGTCTGGTTTCGAGATCACCGAGGGCCTATCATTTGAACCGTGACCCGAATGAAAGCAGTCAATATATGATTTATATACCAAATATATAGATTGTTGTCATTTGATAGGTTAAAAGAACACTTTCTATCAACTTATTCACCTTAGGCCAACCAAATGTTTATGAAATGAAGGTACACGGCTAACACGAGACCAAACCTTCACCGTTCTGTTGCCAAAGTAGAATCTGACAAAGATATAGATTTCCGAATTTGGAAGGTTTGTCACTGATAATATTCTTACCGTAGCGATTCTAACAGGATTTCACTTGACAATTTGCATTAAGACCATAGCGGAACCCATCATATCTTTAATACCTTCTTCATTAACAAAGGCAACCAGATCTGTTTGTTTTTAGTCATCTTAAAACGGTACAACAATGCGAAACTGATCATGGAAAATTGTAAACAAAAACTTGCAGCAGACGAATTCAGAGAATAAATGCGAAATGTCAAAGGTCAGCTGTCAATCACTGCGTAAATACAGGGTGTTCAAAACGAAATTGTTCGCCGTGTTAATATTATGTTTTGTCAATCGGGGCGATTCGGATGTTTCAAATGGTCGCGGAATGCGAATCGCTTGACTCGTGAACAATGGGGTGTGACGTCCTCAAAAAAGACTATGCCCCGTGCATAGTCATTTTTCATGACGTCATATTGAAATTGAAGGCATAGCATGATTATCCCCTCACTTTTAACCAATCAAATGACAGGAATCTATGTATGCGGTATATAATATGTATTATAAGCTGTGTGGTCGATATGTTGTCATTTCTGAGCTGAGAAAGTGAAACATTGTATACTATGATCAGCACTAAATAAGTGTCTTCACGAAAAAGATCATAGGTGACACAATTTCCGTCCAAAACTTTCAATTGGTATTTACTGTTTGACATGAAGACACATCATAAATATGTACAAAATTAGTGAAATTGTTTTTTTATGATAGAATGATTATGATTTATTTCATATTTTTCGTGGATATACAGATGGAGATGTAATAGCAATAAACATGTTAGCTGTATGATAATGTGCTCTAGGTGCATTGTAGTAAGTCAACAACTCAAAGAAGCATTATTTGATAATTTTGATAATTATGTGTGTTGTCAGTGGCACAGATATTAACGATAGTGTGCAAAAGATTAATAAAAGCATCCTAGAAACGTATGATCTTGTTGTGTAAACCATATTTATTGCGGTAGTTTATATTGTTGAAAGACACTTATAAAAATTGCCAAACTGTCACAGAATATGAAGTATTCTAGAAAGTAACAGTAGTATTGACCACAACAGTGGAAAGTAGGGTCAACCAATTCAATGGTTTTAGAAAATAGTTTTTTAATTTTTGAAAAATTCAAGTTGAGTGATACAATAATAAATGAAGATTTTATACTCATTATTTATTCATTTATTTATTTATTCGGACATACACTTTTGGAACAGTGGCAAAAGACTTCTCGACTAATGCGTCCATAAACATTACCCAATGTTTTAAAATACAAAAAAAGGAAATATTATATACAAATATTGATATGGTAATATAGATTCATGCCTGGTTAATGTCACTAGTGGTGACAGTTTCATGCTTAACTGAGCACTTCATCAGACTAATTGACATCAGTTCTTATCACTGGCCTTTTATACTGATGCCCCGGGAGTGACTGACGGCCACCGGATGTAGAGGGCGGTCTAGATGAGATTAACTGGTCCCTGACTGGTCATGATGTTGTTGAGTGGAGTCCCCTCGTCTTAAGCATAAAACTGTCACAAGCAAGTATAATAATGTTATCATCATACATCAATCATGGACCCCATGCATCAATCAACTTGGATTTGTCAAGATGAAAAACCAATTTTCTACAATTACCATGCATTATACAATCCTGACGAACCTACACCAAGGCAAATTCAATGTTTTCAATTGGATCTAGTTCAGTGACACATAATTGCATGACATTTTGTGAAAGCCCATTATGTGTTATGGATTATAAGAAGTAAAAATGCATTAAACAAGGCAATGCATTTGATTGTAGTAAGTCTGGCAGACACAACAGGAGAGGGCAGTCATAAAATATGAGGGCATACTTCACTGTGGGGTAAAGCCAGGGACGGACAAAAAAGAATGAGCTGTCAGGCAAGCGTAGAGCGCTCTTCCATACCACTAAAAGAAATTCTTTAAAAAGGAAAGGAGGCGTTCAAATGAAAAATAACAGTAGTCTAGCGAAAAGTTAGGTATGGCTGGTGTTTTTGTAGCAGATGAGCAATAGTAAGATATGGATTTAATTTTAATGTGGTGTTTGCTTGTGTGAGAAGTGTTTGGCATATACGAATTTAGGATACATTTATCTTTATACATATTATTCTTTAGACGCTCATCGGTATTGGAGAACGATTTCTCCTAAGGCAGATTTGTCGAGATCCTGAGGTAGATGCCGATTTGTCTTATTTAAAGATTGTAATTGGGCCATTTTCCAGTCTGCTCACCCCCCCCCCCCCCCTCAAGCACCACCCAACTTGCTATTAATTGGCACATATTTAGACAATTACATATTTTATCGGGTTCACGGGAGGAAATGCATAATTTTCAACTTTTTGTACTAATATAAGTTAGTTTCTTAACATATTTGTCATTGATTTTTTTTCAAGCTACATACACATGAGTTGTTCAGTTTAAATTGGCCGTAATTAATACACACCTGAGACCTCAACCAATTGTTATTTCACTCCAATATTTTGTACGAATGGAGCGATACAAACAATACCTCTCCATTCGTAAAATCACGAATGGGTTATTACTATAAGAATGGAGAGTTTTTGTTAATATGGAGATTTATTGTTAAGAATGGAGAGTTATTAGGCCTCGGTCATTATTTTCCCAGTGATGTGATACTCGGCTATTATTCTTTACTAACCCTATTCCCTAACCCTACCATATATCTCAAATGACCACGACTGGACGCGTTGGTACCACGACTGGGCACGTAGGTACCCGTGACCCGGCGTGGAAGTTTTTTGATGAAAAAATGGACCCAGCCCATATTGTTTGCGCAATATTACTGCGCAACTAGCCTTGGCAGCCGTGGTGTAAGTGGGGGGATTCTTCGCCTCTAGCGCGAGAGGTCCCTGGATCAAATCCCGGGGGGGGGGGGGGGGGGTCGGGATATTTTGGTCGATTTTCAACGTTGAAGAAAAAATCTGAAAAAAGTGGGGGGGGGGGAGTTATGGTTAATGTCCCCTTGCATTGATGCTACTTTAACTTGCGCGCATGGCTGCACTTATCCACATCATAAATTATAGGTATAAAAACAGTACAGTATGAATACAGGGGCTTAAAATAAAGGCAGCTTGGTGGGATTTTTGAGTTTGCAGATAACATGGATAATATTATCATTGTATACTAAGCCAATATGGGAGCTATTAAAGATACAACATGTTTTGGTTCTCCCCTGGCTTAAGTCTTACATTTTGATAATCAAGTATAACCTTATGAACCTTATCCCCTAAATATGTTATTTTATGAGTTGTTAAACCATTTAAAGATTGTTTTATCAGCTCTAAATGCCCCTGAATATAAATACAGTTATAACACTGCAAAAACACTGGTGTTAAAATCAACACCGAGGGTGTTAATTTTAACACCACATAAGTGTCCCAGCTGGTCCACACTTTCTGGTGTTGATTAACACCAGTCTTTGGTGTTGATGGATTAACACTCCTTTGGGTGTTGCTATATTAACACTCTCACGGTGTTAATGTTACCCTCCTATGTTAATTTTTACACCTTCTGGTGTTAAAATATTAATGTTAGATAAGTTGAAGTACTTTAACAATAAAATGCTTGCAAATAACATTTCACTGTTCAACAGTTCAAATTTATTAAAACTTGAACGTTTTTGTGAATTAATGTTCTTACTATAATCAAAACAAAGAATTCTCGATCAAATCGTATACGATTCCTCAGTGTCCCAGCGTCTGGGGCATACTGTGCGTGAGCGCGTCAATCGCGACGGCAAGGGCGCAGTAAAACCGGAAGGTGTGACGTTCTTGTAAACAAAAGGTAATTGACCAATCGCAGCCCTAATCAACAAGACCCCACGCTGCGTGATTGGACAATTATGTAAGTAGGCCTACGCCAGCCCGAACGCGTTGTGGCATGGTTGTCAAGGGCTCATCACACTGTGTTCAGAATTCGGATGACGCTGGCGTGACTGAAATAAACGTTTTGATCGAGAATTCTTTGTTTTGATTATAGCCATTTTAATTATGGAATGGTGCATGTTGCAGATCGAATCACTAGATCAAACGTGCGCATGTGTGGAATAATTATACCCATGGGAGTTATTCTTACACCAGGTTTAATACCAGAAACCTAACTCCATGTGCAGTGTTGCATTTTTAAAACTCTATTTTTGCAGACACCAAGTGGTGTTAATTTAACACCAAGACGCTTAACACCAACAAAGTGTAACATATTTAACACCAGAGTTTTTGCAGTGTAGGCCTACAAGTATATGCCAATCTTTTGTAATGTGCTATTACATTTTTAGAGAAGTTACAAAATATCCTTCTTAACTTATACATGACAAAAACAAATTGATTAAAAGAAATCACGATTACATTTTGCAATTATTATACAAGTGTAAAGCGTGACGGGATTATACGACAGTATTTTCCTACAATCCTGGAAAAAATCTTGGAACGCTTTTCTGTGATTAACGGTAAACGGTCACCCCCACTCCCCGTACAATGTTGAGGGATGCCAATGGCTTCAGCATGTCCAGCAGCTTGCTAGAATGTCCCAACATTTATATTGACTAGCGGCGTACCCTCGCTACGCTCGGGTCCCCGCTAGATGGTTATGCCACATTACCTACCTCTGAAACCACATAAACCCCCTACAACCCCCCAACCAGGTTGATTTATAACCATATCCCTCCTAAAGGCATTATAATCCCCTACAACCCCCCAATTAATAGGTTGATTTATAACCATATCCCTCCTAACCATTTACCGTGGCTACTTTATTTACCCCCCCCCCCCCCCCCCCCCCCCCACTGCAACTACACCAACCAGGTGGATTTATAATCATAACCCTCCTAACCATTTCCCGTGGCTACTTCATTAACTCTTAACCCTACCCGAAAACATGTCCCGTGGTTTACACCCCCGGCCCCATACACACACCCAAACCAGGTTGATTATAATCTCAACCCTCCCTAAACCATTGTGGTTACGCTCGGGTCCCCGCTAGATGGTTATGCCACATTACCTACCTCTGAAACCACATAAACCCCTACAACCCCCCCCCCCCCCCCCCAAACCAGATTGATTGATAACCATATTCCTCCTAAAGGCATTATAAACCCCCTACAACTACCTCTGAAACCACATAAACCTCCTGGTTATACCACTACCTACCTCTGAAACCACATAAACCCCCTACATCACCCCCAACCAGGTTTATTTATAACCATATCCCTTCTAAACGCATTATAAACCCCCTACAACCCCCCCCCCCCCCCCCCCCCTACCCCCAATCAGGTTGATTTATAACCATATCCCTCCTAAACCATTTACCGTGTCTATTTTATTAACCCCTACCTCTCAAACCGCATCAAGTTAACCCTCGGTACTTTTAAAACCCCATACACCCCCTACAATTGCCCACCCCACTGCAACTACACCAACCAGGTGGATTTATAATCATAACCCTATGGTACCCTATAACCCTAACTATTTCCCGCGGCTACTTCATTAACTCTTAACCCTATCCTAAAACATTTCCCGCTACTTCATTAACCCTCGGTCCCTTAGATTGTTTGGCATGCCAACTTAAAGTAAAGAAATCAGGTTGCTTCATTAACCCCCGCAAAACGCTACTTGTACCATATAATCCTAGGCCTATCCTAAACCATTTCCCGTGGTTTTACACCCCCCCCCCCCCCCCCCCTGGTACTTACCCTACCAACACAGGCCTATAATAGCCATTTCCCGTGTGGCTTCTGCGCCATGTGTAGGGGTGCGTGTGCCGCGCGGCGGTCAGCCCTTGCGCAAACATGCACGCGACGCGTTACCACGGTAAGATTACGCTGTAGTACGCGAAACGCACAATGTTGTTCAATTCTAGCGGCATTTATGAGCCAAATCTGAGAGGTTTTTGCTGTTTTTGGAGCCAATTGTTAACCAATTTCACTGAAATAAACTTTAACACCCTTCCCGTTATTTCCTCTATCTTTCATGCAAATTATGCGCCACTTTGATCACAACTAACGGAGAAATAAGGATAACAAATAAACACACAAACACACAAACATACACCGTTTCCAGATTTATAGTAAGATGATGGCCCGGATGATGGGGGTGGGGAAGGAAAAGTCTCATTTGAAGGTGTTCAGATAAGCACAGAAGACAATACGCATTAATCAAATAGCTTAGAAATATACGAGGGGCATTCAATAAATACCTGCAACCATTGAAATCTCTGAACCGTGACATGTGTCAATAAAATACTCACGAAAAAATTTAAACATGTGGGTCATTTTTATCATGTAAAGTTTCAGTATAAACATCATGGTCTCTGGGCACTGAAAATTGACAAGAATCCGCATTATAAATCAAGCGCCAGTATTAACACTGTTAACGCATATAAACACTGCACTAAGAATTATATAGTAACCACTTTTTTTGTCGAGACACTCTGTGTTTGATTCCTAAGACCTTAATAAATTCGAAATATGGGAAACAAGGTATTTAAAAAAAACTGGACGGGGAGATACAAGACTGTTGAAAGTTCAAGAACAGACATTAACAAACAGCGTTGCTACTATGTTTCCTAACAATTTAACTCTAAGGGATTCAAAAGTGTTTTTGATATCAAATGAAAGGTCCCATTTCTCATTACACTGATGATGCCCTTAAATCTAGAATAGGGTCAACAACCTTTAAGACGTATGGTTAACATTGATGAAGAAGTTGGATTGGGGTAATTAAAGTTGTATGGTGGACACCGAATCATTCAGAAATATTATAAGGACACATTGAGAAATAGGTTATGTAAAACTTTTTTTATGAAAGACTGGTACCTTCTGTTTAAAGTTTGAAAATGAAAATAGGCTTATCCATTTTATTTGCGGCGGTTTTAGACTTTGCTAAACATGCTCAGCATTATCAGTCCCGCCGGGCATCAGTGCACGCAGTGTACGTATACAACACACTGACCCATCTGCAGGCCGTCAGCTACGCGGAAATCTCTGCACAACGCATGTATACCATACGCCAACATTTCCACCCTGAAAGTACGTTGTACTGCATTGCACTAACAGTGCATGGCAAAGGTCGAGGGGTTGTTGCCATATCATTGGGCTAATCATATTGAAGGGTTCACCTAGACTGTAACTCTCAGCCGCCCTCTTATGTCGCTATCTTGCAGGCTCCGATATTTGTACAGCTTTAGCGTCCGTACGGTAATATTGATGACTGGGGATGTAGCCTAGGGTTCGCCATAATCATTGGGCTAATTGCGAGACCAAGGCAACACGGAACAAAGAGGCCGTGGACTCAGTGACTCAGTATATTACTAAATCATATAATATAATACAAAATAGCATCCAAATAGCTTAGTATATTACTAAATGGCATCCAAATAGCTGAAATAACTTACTGTGTCCTCTTACCTTCATATTATAACAATATCAATTACATTTTACAACAAAATCGCTTCAGAGATGATTAATGCAAGTTATTAATATTAGCAAATGCCGCGAATTTTAGGGGTTTGTGAAAAGGTTACGACTTAGAAACGTCGTTTCAAATGACGGGGTCGCTAATCTCCCCCGTCAAAAACGGGATTTTTCTTGCGCATGTTGACACCTCATCTGTCACAATAGCATTGATGAAGCAGTGGACATTTGAATGAATAACAAATGATGCAGTTTCCAATGTTGCACTTAATGCATGCCATAAACTTGTCTTTCATATTTCCCGCCATTGTAACATTTAATTCCTAACCAGTGCCCTGAAATCACGGTATTCACAAATCTGAAATGTAATGATATAAATGACCTACGTGTTCGAGATTTTCTGTGAGAAAAGAGTAAGACTTATAGTTTAAGTATCATAAGTTTATTTTACTGACACGTGTCACGGTTCAGAGATTTTCAATGGTTGCATGTAAGTTATTGAATGCCCCTCGTAGATACATGCATTATCCAAGAAGTGTGCTCAGCGTTCCAAGGACTCACTTATTTCCAAGATTGTAGTAGAAGATAATAAAGATGCCCATGATTCTGTAAATAATGAACAGGCTAATTAATCATTATCACTGACTTTGCTGATGACACGCCGGCAAATAAAAGTACTAACTGTATGCATACCGGGTTAATAATACATCGAGAGGAAAGACCAAAGTCCAGTACAGACAGAGCCACCCGAGTGAAAGATTAGACCTTCCCGCCGCACATTTATTACTGCCGCCCGTGTATGGAAAATTATCTAGATGATTTGTAACCAAGTTCATCGTTGTTGATAACAAATTTCTTCACAAATCATACTTGTAATGCATTGAAAGGCCACATAAAACACCAAAATGTCGAGTAGTAATAGGTTTCACGAGGCGGCAAGAGACGGCTATTTGGACTTTTTGCGGGAGGCGACAAGAAAAGATTGCAATGCTCCGGATGACACTGGCATTACACCGACGTTATGGGCGGCTTATCAGGGAAATGTAGATGCTTTACGATTACTCGTTAGTAGAGGGTAGGTGAGACATTTATGTTAGATTTACTGATGTGTTCCCGATGTGCTACTGTTACTAGGCCTACGGTTGAACTTTGTAAGCATCATTGCTAAACTAAGTTGTTATTTCCCCTAATTCCTCCTATTGGTCTTTATACGACAGGAGCCTCAGGAGGTAAATAACTGGCTTATTTATGCGTTTGGAAACCGTTTGGCCAACTCTGAGACTTTATAAAGTCACGGAGGACAGAGGAGACATGCCCTCAACCGTTTTGGCAAAATTATTGTTCCATTTCAGCACGGTGGCGTATCTAGAGGGGGCAGGGGGTATTTGCTCTGTCAGAAGGCCACCTCGATGCCCCCAAATGAAACGACTTAATTGTATTAACAAAATAGTCGGCTATGCCCCCCTCCCCCTGATCACAGACCTGTCCCCCTCACGCCCCCTTTTAAAGACCCTAGTTTCGCCACTGAGTTTGAGTTCAGTCTGTAATTAAGATCGAAGTGTCACCACCACCCCCCACCCCCACCGTCAAGACGGATGACGCTTTGACCTATGCCTACCCCATTTTTTTTGTATATAAAGAGCAAATAATGAACAATAGCCCAACAGACATCAAAGTTAATGAACTGAGTGATTACAAATCAAACGGGTAAATCTCAACAGAGAGCTCTGATGGGCCAATCAATTGGTTCACTGCAACTCAGAAAATAATCAAAAATACAAGTAAACACAATTGGGCTAGTAAAAAAACACAATAAAAGTGGCGTGGGAAAGGAATAGGATAAACACCCAAACATAGAGAATAACATCAAAAATAAGAGAACAAAAATACATCTGGAGGTCATTGATATATCGAGAGAGCTTAGCCAACATATTCTGAAGAGTTGGAGAGAAAGTGTCTATTAACACTACATTTAACAGATCGTAGTCCTTCCTCTTGGATGATGCCAACAACATTGACTGGAAGACTGTTCCACATATATATATATATATCTCCCCCTTTGGATAAAAATATAGCGATGTCACAGAAAGGCATATGCAAATTAAAAATAACACTCAATCCAAGATTCAAATTTGGCTAGGCCTATACCAACATGCTTATTTCTTTATTAATGTTTTGAGAAATAAGACCCAAGACGCTTTCCTTCTAATTATATGAAGCCCAAGATGGCGGTATTTAGGTCAATTTTAAAAGAATATAGAAGAGAATCTTGTTGTTAATTTATTATTATTTATCTTCGAATTCATGCATGTTTAACATTCCCTTGCTTTAACAACGTAAATGTTCACTCGCAAAATTTGACAAGCACACTGAATTAAAACACAGGAGGTAGAACATTTTGATTGCCCCTTTACGCTGGTCCTTCTGTTGTTCTGGTTGTATTTCTAATGTCATTCTTCCAAGAACAATAGGCAGGAGCATTAATTTCTGTTTGACTTGTGTGGAGATAATGCCGGGGTAGAGGCTATTGCCGGGCTATTGAAAGTTAACAAAAAATAAAAAATGACTATTCCGATTTCTTGTCCTATTTGCAACTTGATACTTTCTATTTTACATGAAGGGTCATCCTTAACACTTTCCACGCGGCTATAGTATTAGTTTGACCATATACAAAAAAGATTTTCAGAAACCTTTCCCAATTTTCAAATTCTATCTTCAGGATTACTGAACCAATACCAGGCATGTTTGTTCTTATTTCAATGCATTTCTCATGGTGATTCCAAATACGGTATGGTAATGAAATTCAATAATGTTAACATTTTTAAAACATTTGTGAAATTTTGGAATGTCGTCTGCAGACGCCTGCCGCATGGAAAGTGTCAAAATAGTCGTATTCAAAGTTTGAGTCGCGTAATTCCAATGATTCTTATTGAGAAGCACAAGGGGTCATGAAATTTGCCAATTGCATACTGGCCGAGTATACCCACCTTTGAAGTCAGTTCACTGCATTTTGGCCTATAACGTCTGAATGGAACATATCTTGCGCCAAACATTTTACAGAAATAATGAGAAAAATATTGGGTTTCTTAAAAGCTAAAGTGATCGGAACATATAGCCTACACCTTTAAGACAGTCAAATATAATGTTTCAAATTGAAGCAAGCGTGCAAATGTTTGGTCATAACTATATAAATTAGATTAATTTAAACCTTTACATGCACGATGACAGAGGCTATTTGCCTGTTTCAGTTTTTCATCCAAGATTATCCCAAATGTATAAAAATTCAGTCCCATACAAAGTATCAAATTTGGCAAAAAATTCAATACCAAAGGCAAGTCGAATAAGAATAAGTGTTGCCCCTCTAAAACGGAGATAACTCTATTTACAATCCAAGTAGGAAAGCCAACTCAATATGATGATGACGATGAGTATGATGACGATGAAGATGACAATGACGATGACGACGACAACGATGAAGACGAAGATGACGATGAAGATGAAGATGACAATGACGACGATGATGATGACAACGATAAAGATAACGATAATGATAACGATCACGACGACAACGATGAAAATGTTGACAACGATAAACTACGACGACGCTGACAACGATGATGATGACGACGGATATTATTTTGTAAACTTCGTAGAATTATCACAAAGCCTATTTATATCATTGAACAGATCTTTCAATTCGTCGCTGTTCTGACATACCGGCATATCTCTTTACTGATTTCTGCTGTGATGTGCCGGTATGTCAGAACAGCGACGAATTGTTGCATGAACTAGCAGCTACTGTGTTATAAGTTATTATGCTACTGCGGCCATATCGGGAGCGCGTGTGAACTTTGTGACCTGATTGATGATAAACCTATATCAGTGAACTTTGATAAAATACATACGCCCGGGTACAAAAGGTTGTGAATGTTCAATTTGCATTGCAATAAACGTGTAATATATACATCCAAAACATGTGATAAATAAAATCGCAATATAAGTCTAAAATCCTTATGAACAATCGTGTAAATGATAATAATTTATATGATATATAGAGCCTCTAATGGGTCCTATGATCAGTTGCTGAACAGTCCCAACCAGTGGCGTAGCTCAGGGGGGGGGGGGGGGGGGGGGGGGGGGCGGGGGGGGGGGGGGGGGTGGGGGGCAGGGGGCAAATGCCCCCCCCCCCCCCTGACGAAAAAACCCCATTTGTGCCCCCGCCCCCCACCCCCCTAAAAAAAGGAAAAAAGGAAACAATTGAGAAAAAAGACCGAGGTTATTAGCCAAATAGAAGGCAAAATTGTAAATGGAGTACATTTACTGTACGATTTTTTTTGGACTGTGCGATTTTTGTTGGACTGTGCGATTTTTTTTGGACTGTGCGAAATTTTTCGACATTACCCGTGACTAAGTGACTAGAATTTTTTGGGGGGCAACCTTTTACGAAAATTTTAGAAATCTTACCCCCCTGAAAAAATCCTAGCTACGCCACTGGTCCCAACTTAGGTGTTTATATCCCGGATCATATGCTGACACAATTTAGAAACAATGAACGGATATCATAAAATAATAGGCCTATATCCTTAAAAATCGAAAAACAGAAACACTTATAGTCGTCAGTCTCTTTGGGCTATAGAGGCGCAATTGGTTTATATGTGTTTGCACAGAGACCCTATAACTATGGGACAAGTATCTCGAAGGCAAAGTCCACCGTTTACTATGCTTAAATTGACGGATGATGGTTTTAGAGGGGGCGCACTTGGTCGTAGCAAACCAGACGACCTAAGACGTGGTGGATTTTATCGGCTCAAAACATGATTTGTGGCACAGAAATAGTACATCAATGGTCAAAAAAGCTGATTGTGATTTAGAGTAAAACTTATTTGCTTTGATGATAGCAGAATTTACTTCTTATATGACACGAAACATTCAGTATTGGTTATTTGAAATTAATTTGTACGTGGAACAAAATACGAATTTTAAATTGTGGATGGCTTCGTCTGACAGTGACAGAGGAGGGGCGTGGCGTTATGGGCATTTTATGAATATTGTAATTAGATCAGTTGGGAAAGACGCTGGATCGCGACGATCACATCGTGTGAGGTCATGAATAGTCATGAATGAATATTCATTCACAACGAATGATTGACAGTTTACGCTTAACTTCCGGAGGACGAACTTATAGAGTGCGCTATACTGTGAACAAAATCTCAACAATGGGCAGATAGGTTATTACATCACCCTGGTTTGCACCAATAAAACCGTTCGTGGGGGAAATGCCGAAATTTGCCCAAAATCGGCACAGTAGCGAAAAGTTCCCCAAAATCCGTACCCCAGTTGCAAAACATGGCCCTAAGTTGACATGGCAACATAACGCAATTTCAGAGAAATTGGGGAGGGGGAGGGGCAACTTGCAATGTGTTAGGGAATACGGTATGTCTATTTCGCAACTTTCGGCAACCTTCAATAACTTCGGCAATAATGTTTGCAACTGCAACTCAGACCATTTTTTGCCAATGTTCAATCTTTCTGAAGCTTTTAAATGAAGGCGGGTTTTTTCAGATCAACGCTGTAAAAGAAGGGTATATGCCCACTCTTACTAAATCAATGTTTTCCATCTTTTTGTTTCGTCTCCTTCCAGTGGCGACCCTGACAGATGTGATTTACAGGGCCACACGGCAGTCCATTTTGCAGCACTATCCGGCCATCTGACCGCGCTCATGTTTTTACAGTCATTCGGGTGCAACATCTGGGGTCTTACCAATGATTACCGTACCGCCAAGGATCTAGCAGCCGAAAATGGACATAAACAATGTCTGGACCTGTTGGATGATGAAGCGGCAAAGCAATCGTCCCAAAACAGAAAACAGGTAATATGCCTTTGACCACATACTTCGTTGAACCATTGGGTCAGGATGCCGGGATAGCGGCAACGCGGTCTTTGCCATTTTGTTGCCGTTTTAGAAGTTACTTACTGCAACCTTAGAAATATGACTGTGATCATATTAAGGGAAACTTTTTGCAATTGATTGATTTTAAGTCATATAAATATGTCAAAGGCTAGGCCATTTAAAATCAGACATTTGAGTTGCATTGACAGATATGGAGAGTCACGTGAGACACCCTATGGCCTATGTCATAAGGGAGCACATCAAAACTCGACCGCCCGGCAACCGCCGGTTCCGTGGGGTTCCGTGCGGTTGCAGCCGGTTTCTATTGTTCTAAACAATGAGATGCGGTCCAACCGGGCGGAACCGGCGGTTGCCGCGCGGTCGAGTTTTGATGTGCTCCCTAAGAGAAAATGCCAAAAGTGTCCCCAAAATGACAAAATTCCCCCACTTGCGAAAATTGTCACGACAACTTTCGGCAACTATATAACATTTTGGTAATATTGCCTGTATTATGCAACTTACTGATACTTCAGAAACTTTTGCGCATTGTTTCAATTTGTTTGTGGCAACTCGCTGCAACTTAACAAATTCAGAGTTTGGTGAAACATTACGCATATTCGGCAACTTACGGCGACTTAAAAAAAATGAGGAGAAATTGCGCCCTTTTTCGGCAAGATTGGTCAGTTCGGTTATTTTGGTTATTAACGGCGACTTCAAAAAAATGTGAGGAGAAATTGCGCCCTATTTCGGAAAGATTGGTCAGTTTGGATATTTTGGTTATTTTCCACTTTGACACTGTGCTAAAAATAGATCAAATGTAATGACTTCTGTATGGGAGCACATCAAAACTCGACCGCCCGACAACCGCCGGTTCCGTGGGGTTCCGTGCGGTTGCAGCCGGTTTCTATTGTTCTAAACAATGATATGCGGTCCAACCGGGCGGAACCGGTGGTTGCCGCGCGGTCGAGTTTTGATGTGCTCCCTATAATCTAATAGAGTAGGAAATGAGTGAGTCTTGAAACTCGAAATAATGACAGGGCCTGTCATTACAGGCTAATCAATGGGTACTGGTATTTAGTTCAGACTAATTTACTTATCAGGAAACATCTTCGTGATGGACAAAATAGGACAATCTACCAATTACTATAATGTAAATATATAACATCGTGTATTGTTTCTCTCATTTTTTCACAGGTTCAAAAGCTCAAAGAAAAGGCTCTCAAAGAAGCTGACGTACGCGTGAGGAAATACCAGCGAGCACAGAAAGAACACGAACAACGCCTGATGAAGGAGCAAAAGAAACTACAGAAAGAAAATGACAAACAGCGAAAATATGCCAAGAGAACATCCGGAGCACCTGCTGGACAGAAACAGCGTTATTCGCGAAAGATCAGAGACATTGCCGCCGAAAATAGAGCCAAGCGAATGGCGAGTATCGGCGTCGCCGGTGGGAAAGAAGTTGGCGTGGATGAGAATGGGGATATCAAACTGAATGACGAAGACATTGATAGTTTCATCGACGAGACATTTGCGACTATTGGTAACCCGGAGGAGGATGAACAGAACACAGTGGAAGATGGGGAAGAAGATGACATCCGGGAACCTGGATTCTGGTTGCACACGGAGCGTCCTATTGCCAATACGATGATGTCACTACCGTCTGACGTCACTGTGAGAACACCGGATGCAGACGATCTGTTGGATGACGCGGTAGATATTGAACACGTGACCAATGTACCAATAGTGTCATCAACACATATTATCAGCAATGGAGATCGGTACGGAGAACCTACTGCAAATGATTTGATCGATTCTGAGCCAGATGATCTGCCATGGGATGGCGATGAATTGGACCTTGAAGATGACGAAGAAACCTCGCCATTAGAACTCTTTCTTGCTGTGTATGGCCTAGATGAATACCTCCCTTTATTCAGCAGGGAAGACATTGATCTGGAATCTTTAATGTTACTGACGGACGATGATCTCAAGCAAATGAAACTACCACTTGGTCCGAGGAGGAAACTTACGGGAGCTATACAGAAACGCAAGGATGCCATGAGTCTGCCAGGAGCGATGGTTCCATCAGAACTATAAAACGTTAGAAGGGGACTGAGCATCATTTATAAACCGCTGGTTTTTTTTTAAACAATCCCTTGCATCATGACACTGCCTTCGTGAGAAAATGTCAGATAGGGCCTATATATAGATCATGAAGTATACCCACAAGTTACCAGATTCAAAAACTATATTGTGAAAGATTCAATGCTTATTGTAAGCCCATAAATCAGAATCAAAACACTGTTTCGTTGAGGTAACGCGTTTTGTGTGTCGCAGAATACGCATTCAAAGAAAGAGGGTGACAAATTATAATAACAGTATTTCATGGGTTTTATTTTAGATAAGTCGGAAAACGATTTAACGTACGTAAAATATGCCTACATGTATGTGTTCAATTCTGGTTTAATGACATGAAAAGGGTCCCGGTGTGAAAGGAGTCATATGGTCCCCCTGGAGCCATAGTCCGGCCTCCATAGACATCTACGGAATGAAACGTAGATGAGTGCCCCAAAACCTATACTTTGCTGTACAGGGCGGATTATGGCTCCAGTTGGACTATGTCTCCTACTCCACCTATATTCCATCCATCGAATATCTTTTATTGACATCTGTAATGTAATGGTGTCATCAGCCATGTAAAACATTGATAAATTCCTATATTATAATGCTATTGTTTGTAACTGATGTGGAAAACTTGTACAGCAGACCCACTTTGTCCTCATATTCAACGTGGTCAATGTATACGTTGATGTAAACAATTGATATACGAGAAAGTACTTTCATGTAACTAGCCAGTGCATGTTATAACAATATGGACTGTTCATGAGGGAAATGTGGTGAACTATTGCCCCAAGGTGATCTGGAGTCTCCAGATCACTGAGGGACAATTATTAGTACACCCCATTTCACGAATAAGAGCAGTCGATATTTGTTTTATATAACGCATGAAAATATTTTTGTGCGATTTTGATCAAATTAAACATGAACAAAATCTTACATGCGAGTCGATCCTCCATGCCATTATGGCAAAATCGTTGCGGCAGGGCAATTTTTGTATTTCATAAAGTACTATTGACCGCCCGGTCAATAGTACTTTTTGAAAGAGAAAAAAAGACCGGGAAGTGACGTCAAGCATGAAATGGACCAAACTATTTTGTGTTATCTGATGTAGTATCCACCAATCAGATGGCTTGAATATTTTCATGCATTAAATAATAAACATTAATGGTTGTATCGTCGACTATTGCGTTGAGACCAAAGATTACTGACATCGGATTTTGAAGAAATGTAAATAATATTGTAATAATTATTATAGTACGCTTATTATGAAACTTATCTTAAAATATTAAAATTATCGTATGCCTACAAAATATCAAATTAAGATGAATGATAAACCATTCTGCTCGTTATGTTTATGTATTTTGTTATTATGGTACAGACAGCTGCTATTGATTTATTGGTATAGATAGCTATTGATACATATGGTACAGATATCTATTGATATCTGTGATATAGCTATTGATATGGTATAGATAGCTATCTATGGTATATACAGCTATTGGCATACTATAGCATAGATAGATATCTATGGTATATATAGCTATTGATATATATTGCATAGATAGCTATTGGCATCTATGGCATAGATAGCTATCTATGGTATAGACAGCTATATATGGTATAGACAGCTATTGATATCTATGACATAGATAGCTGTTGCATGTTGATATCTCTGGTATAGATAGCTATTGACATATATATATGGCATAGATAGCTATTGATATCTCTGGTATAGACAGCTTTCGACATCTATGGCATGTAAAGCTATTGATATCTATGGCATTGATAGCTATTAATATCTATGGCATAGATAGCTATTGATATCTATGGCATATATATATAGCTGTTGATATCTCTGGCATAGATAGCTATTGATATCTATGGCATAGATATATAGCTGTTGGCATAGATATATAGCTGTTGATATCTCTGGTATAGATAGCTATTAATATCTATGGCATAGATAGCTATTGATATATATGGCATTGATAGCTATTAATATCTATGGCATAGATAGCTATTGATATCTATGGCATAGATATATAGCTGTTGATATCTCTGGCATAGATAGCTATTGATATCTATGGCATAGATATATAGCTGTTGATATCTCTGGTATAGATAGCTATTAATATCTATGGCATAGATAGCTATTGATATATATTGCATTGATAGCTATTAATATCTATGGCATAGATAGCTATTGATATCTATGGCATAGATATATAGCTGTTGATATCTCTGGTATAGATAGCTATTAATATCTATGGCATAGATAGCTATTAATATCTATGGCATAGATAGCTATTAATATCTATGGCATTGATAGCTATTGATATCTATGGCATATATAGCTATTGATATCTATGGCATAGATATATAGCTGTTGATATCTCTGGTATAGATAGCTATTGATATCTATGGCATAGATATATAGCTGTTGATATCTCTGGTATAGATAGCTATTGATATCTATGGCATAGATATATAGCTGTTGATATCTCTGGTATAGATAGCTATTGATATCTATGGCATTGATAGCTATTAATATCTATGGCATAGATATATAGCTGTTGATATCTCTGGCATTGATAGCTATTGATATCTATGGCATAGATATATAGCTGTTGATATCTCTGGTATAGATAGCTATTAATATCTATGGCATAGATAGCTATTGATATATATGGCATTGATAGCTATTAATATCTATGGCATAGATAGCTATTAATATATATGGCATAGATAGCTATTGATATCTATGGCATAGATATATAGCTGTTGATATCTCTGGTATAGATAGCTATTGATATCTATGGCATAGATATATAGCTATTGATATCTCTGGTACAGATAGCTATTGATATCTATGGCATAGATATATAGCTGTTGATATCTCTGGTATAGATAGCTATTGATATCTATGGCATAGATATATAGCTGTTGATATCTCTGGTATAGATAGCTATTAATATCTATGGCATAGATAGCTATTGATATATATGGCATTGATAGCTATTAATATCTATGGCATAGATAGCTATTAATATCTATGGCATAGATAGCTATTGATATCTATGGCATAGATAGCTATTGATATCTATGGCATAGATATATAGCTGTTGATATCTCTGGTATAGATAGCTATTGATATCTGTGGCATAGATATATAGCTGTTGATATCTCTGGTATAGATAGCTATTGATATCTATGGCATAGATAGCTATTGATATCTATGGCATAGATAGCTATTGATATCTATGGCATAGATATATAGCTGTTGATATCTCTGGTATAGATAGCTATTAATATATATGGCATATATATATAGCTGTTGATATCTCTGGCATTGATAGCTATTAATATCTATGGCATAGATAGCTATTGATATCTATGGCATAGATATATAGCTGTTGATATCTCTGGTATAGATAGCTATTGATATCTATGGCATAGATATATAGCTGTTGATATCTCTGGTATAGATAGCTATTGATATCTATGGCATATATAGCTATTGATATATATGGCATAGATATATAGCTGTTGATATCTCTGGTATAGATAGCTATTGATATCTATGGCATAGATATATAGCTGTTGATATCTCTGGTATAGATAGCTATTGATATCTATGGCATAGATATATAGCTGTTGATATCTCTGGTATAGATAGCTATTGATATCTATGGCATATATAGCTATTAATATCTATGGCATAGATATATAGCTGTTGATATCTCTGGTATAGATAGCTATTGATATCTATGGCATAGATATATAGCTGTTGATATCTCTGGTATAGATAGCTATTGATATCTAAGGTATAGATATATAGCTGTTGATATCTCTGGTATAGATAGCTATTAATATCTCTGGAATAGATAGCTATTGACATCTATGGCATAGATAGCTATTGATATGTATGCTATGGTGGAGATGAAAACAGAAAGGAGAGAGAACAACGATTAATCCACTCTCTGCACCCAAATTGTATTAATATAAGCTTAAAACCGCGAAAATCCAAGAACCGCGAAACCCGAGACCCGTTCTAGTTGATATCGATGTCAATTAGATAGCTATAATTGATATCCATGGTATAGATAGCTATTGCTACTTATGGTTTAGATAACTATTGATGATATCCACATGTAATCTATTGATACACATAGTATCAACCAATGCCACCAAATATATTGTCACAGGCATCAAAAATTGTCACCGATTATTGTCATATCCCACCGCTGCCAGCAATATTGTCACGGGCTAGGTGAATCACAGATTGTCATATCCCACCACTGCACGAAAATTGTCACGACAGGGTGCATCATAGTGTCACAAATTGTCATATCCCACCGCTGCCCCCAAAAGTTGTCACGGACCATGGGTGCATCATAAATTGTCACAGATTGTATAATATCCCACCGCTGCCACCAATAATAAATTGTCACAGATTGTCATATATCCCACCACTGCCACGTAAATGGTCACGACAGTGTGCATCATAAATTGTCACAAAATGTCATATCCCTCCGCTGCCACCAAAATTGTCACAGACTAGGTGAATAATAAATTGTCACAGATTGTCATACATACATAGAAGCATTTATATACCGCTGCTACATCGAGATCGTAGCGCTCATCCGAAAGATGTGTGAACAGATACCGGGATGATCTCCTACTCTTTACGAACGAGTCTGCAACCTTTTTAACGTGCTCGGGTGTTGCTCTTCCGATGCACGGGACCACCATTTCAACGTGACTTCCGAACCACGGCCTTTTTACTGCCATTAGGAAATCGTCAGAATCACTTCGCTTCACTTACACGGGCAGCCGAGGCGCACACAAATGTATCAGCACTTAGATTGTACTGATATCCCCTAACAGCTTCCCGATCTCGCTTGGGTCGACGAGGCAATTGAGACTAAGTACCTTGCCCAAGGATACAAACACGTTGGCCGTAGCGGGGCTAGAACTCACAACCTTTGTATCGTGAAACCTGCGCTGTTCCACTAGACCACACGTGCTAAGTCATATATCCCACCACTGCCACAAAAGTGTCACTGTCACGACAGGGTGCATCATAAATTGTCACAGATTGTCATATCCCACTGCTGCCACCAAAATTGTCTCTGACTAGGTGAGTAATAAATTGTCACAGATTGTCATATCCCACCGCTGCCACCAAAAGTTTTCACGGACTGGGTGCATCATAAATTGTCATAGATTGTCATATCCCACCGCTGCCACCAAAATGTATCACAAACTGGGTGGCTATCACCACAATTATCCTATAGGTATAGCTATAGTGACATCTATGATATAGCTAACTATTGATATCTATAGATAGCTATTGATATCCATGGTATAGATAGCTATAATTGATATCTATGGTATTGGTATTATAGATAGCTATTGATATAAAGGGGTAAAAAAGTAAGTCCCCCTAAAATTAGATTACTTTTATTTAGGCCTACATAACTTCACACACAATTAGACGTTTTGAAAAATTGAAACGATTATGGAAAGAGAAAACGCATTGCTACCACCAGTAGAAAGTTTTACATTTTCGATATCATGTTTACTTTTCCCAAAACAGTCACATTTCCTCAAAATGATGTTTTTTAGAAAAAGTGTCATTTACTTGTATTGGATTTTGGCATATTTCATGTTAAAGGAAACATCATTTGGGGATATATGACTTTTTGGGGAAAAGTAGACATGATATTGAAAATGGGAAATTTTGTACGGATAGCTAAGTGTTTTTCCTTTTCAGAACAATTTCAATTTCTTAAAACGTTTAATTGTGTGGGTGTTACGCAAACAAAATTGAATAGGATTTTGAAAATTGCCACTGTTTCTGAGAACATCGTTTTGAGAAAATGAGCCTTTTTTGGGAAAAGTAAACATGATATTGAACAGGAGAAACTTTCTTTGAAAAGCCAAGTACTTTTTCTTTTCACAAGTTTTTAAATTTCTCGATTAATCCTGTGCGGAGTTATGCAAGCAACTTGGTCTAATTTTCGTTCAAAAAAATCACGAGAGAGAGTTTTTAAATTTACTGATATGTCCAAGTGCCACTTTTGCTGAAGACATCATTTTGGGGAAATGTGACTGTTTTGGGGAAAGTAAACATGATATCGAAAATGTAAAACTTTCTATTGATAGCCAAGCGTTTTTTCTTTTCATAATCGTTTAAACTTTTCGAAACGTTTAATTGTGTGTGAAGTTATGTAAACAAAAGGAATCTAATTTTAGGGGGGGGGGGGGGGGGGGCGACTTACTTTTTTGACCCCTTTATGTGGTATAGCTATTGATATCTATGGTATAGCTTACTATATACGGTATATAGATATAGCTATTGATATCCATGGTATAGATAGCTATTGATAACCATGGTAGCGATAACTAGTGATATCCATGGTATATTGATAGCTATGCTGTGGATAACCATTGATTTCTACATACTGGGTAGAAATAAATTCCAATTTTTTACTATGAAGGCGATAGGCCTATTTCCCGATTTTTGTTATTATCAGTTTAAGACTTAGTTCCATTATATTTATTATTAATCCCATTTGCATTGCCTAGAATTTCTAATTTTCCACGAAATGGCTTAGTGGTCGTGATTTTATGGTATCCATTTCGGCCTACCTTTCACCGTGCAAATTATAGCCAAAAGTTACTCGGTTGGTTTGCACGTCCTATATAAATATAGTATTCAATTATAATATATTATTAAATCAAATTATCCCATTAGGGGTTAAATGTCACATCGGTTTTTCTAACACTTTCGAATTCGTTACACTTCCATGTATCTTGTACTTGACATTTTTAGGCATATGAGAATGGTTCGCATGATTGCCTTTTTAGAGTAATTTCTTGTTTATCTACCTCTATTACCTGTCTATTACGTACTTGACTACGTCATTTTGTCTCGTGACTTCTGACTAGTGCAGACCAGGTGATACAAGTGGGTGGGCGTATCATTGTTATGATTGGGCAATACAGTGTTGCCGTATTTACTAGATTGCCTTTCATTCAGTACCATCGTTGTGGATTTTCGGTCGTTGTATGTGGAGATACACGAGTGTATAAAGTGCAGTTTGACTATTCTTTCGCGAATTGGGGGGATTTGGGACCCATGTTTTTTTCAATGATTGTTGTTTTCCTCGCGAGAGAAAAACAACAATCATTGAAAAACAGCTGTAGCATATATTTTCGCCAAGTACTGAATTTCATAGTCTCTTTGGGACAATAAAATACCCCCCCCCCGGTCCCCTCAAAAAAGAATTTCATATAGCCCTTTAGGCTATAATACCCGAATTACCGCATCAAATTGAAGGGCCAGGGGACAATCATGAATTGATACTTTTGTGGCAATCGATGACTGTTGACTTTGTGGCAACCAGTCTTTTCTGGAAACCACCGTTGAGCGGACTCATTTCATAAGAACTAAACAGCAAGTTGTATGCAACATAAAAAGGCAACCGTATGAACATTGACCTATTTTCTACATTATCATTATTTAAATATGGATGTGACGACATCCGACACTATCAGGTTCAAAGTTCCATAGTGTGATAAGCCAGTCAATATAATCCTTTCCGTTTGGCTGGAGACATACTAATATCATACGAGCACCCAAACCGAGAACACAGTGAAAATACTCATTGCATCAAGAGTCAGGAAGATTGAAGGATAGTCTCCTATTGTAACGTATAACGTGCAATAATTTGAAGAAACATGCATCACCGAGAGGCTAAAATGCATAGGGTAAGTCTTTTACTTTTTGTTCCAAATGAACGATTGGTGTTGTCAAAAGTCAAGTTTTCCTCAGCGGCAAGTAACACCGACATCGTTTGGCGGATTTTCTAAAAGGGGCGTGAAATTATTGACATAAGTCTAGGTAATTTGAAAATGAGTCTAGTGGTGGATGGTGTTTTTTTCTTTTTCTTTTCCAGCTACTGTTTTGAAATTTCATTTCATCGAGGAATGGACTTGGGTCAAAAAGGCCTTCTATAAAGTCTTTCTAATAATATATTCATATACAGGCTTACAGTATCAATAATTCTGCACAGTACAAGTTTTGCTCCAGATCCCCGTAAAATAACTGTGTAAATGAGTGATTCTACATCTAGGCTAAAATGATATTGGTAGAGACCAAATTAAGATTAGTTAAATACGGGGTTAAATATTATTTATTAGGTCTACCAATACCATGAAATTTAAGGAATAAGACATTGCTCAAAACAATGAACTGGCAACACTCTTAGGGAAATTCCCAGTATTCCGTACGTCACTTATATTCCGGGTGTGTTGGAGTGATCAGGTGTCACTGATAGTGATAGGCTTACTTTCACTGTGGGTGAGCAGTATATTTATACTATATAATAAAGTATAACCCCCGGGTATAACCATAGATCGAGGATCTATAACAAGCCGAACAACGGACTTCACATCACAAATTATACGGATTTTAAGCACCAACAATTTGACGATCATCAGTAAATAACGATGCATGCAAACAGACACAACAAACAACTTGGTAGGCAAGAGGCCAGACAGCTACGGGTGAGTGGGTATATACAGCCCGGAAGTGGAGTCTTGGTAGATGAATAGAAACTGATACTTGTCTCGGGCACATAACCTCTTGATAACTCTGATAGTTTGATCAGGGAGGTGTCATTGACACCTCCCTGGTTTGATCAATGATAACTCCTTGGTTTGATGTGTACATATTTTCTTTAAACAAAAATTAAAAATGAATGAGATTGACAAAAATAATATTTAACTTATGTGTCATGCAGTATGCACTGTGTTTATATGACAACAACAAAATCCAAGTTGATGTAGTCCTTGCTACCAAAATCTCAAGGCATAGTGTTGAAGGGATATTTTCTTGACCAGACTTATAGTTTATTATTATAAGGAAATTGGGTCTCCTGGTGAAGTCAATAATTTCTTGTTCTATTCAGTCATTTATTAAGTTTATTGATTCTTTTGTGATGTTTGTCCTATGCTGGGCATGCATGGATTAACATAGGCCTAAATCCCAACTTATCTTTTCTGGCATTTCTGGAGCAATCAATAACTTCTTTTCATAAACATGATGCCTTCAAGATGAGATGGATGCTGATTTAGCAATCTGCACAGATTAGTTTTTTACAAGCATGGACTTATTTTATAGACTGATTAAGTCTGTGTTTCAAGAGCATGGTTAGCTTCCACCTTACACACTTGCCTGAATAAGTACCAAAATCCTAGATTTTGGTACCAAGGACTAAAGTTGATGCACATGATAATTGATACAATTGCACTATGCATTGTGAATTCCCCTTACAGTGTTTTTGGACATTTTGACCCATTTGCCCCTCCTGACTTTTTGCATGGAGTTTGCCTGCATATATAAAGCACTTCTTAACAACATTTCAGAGAGAGGGGGGGAGGGGGGTGCACATTTTTCATCACCCCCTTCTTGAACACAAACAAATTTTGTTTCCCCCCTTACCTCCAGTACCATAATATGTGCAATGCGAAAAGTTGTTGTCTTTGCCAGAAAACAATGTGTGTCCTCCCCTGATTTCCTCCGTCCCCCTAGTGTAAATAGTGATCGCTCCCTTAACAAAGAGCACTTAGTTTACATGAAAGAAAATGAAGGAACAAACATACAAACAAACAACTGGCTGTGGATTAAATACTTTGGGTTAAATGATTAACCGGTTTAATTATTTTGAGGACAACTTTTCTAGTTAGTTGTGGGCCTAGTACCGTACTTACATTTACAGATTAAGAAGGAGGAAGCCATTATACATTAAATAAAATGGATTAGTATCAATTCCTAGGTCAACCTAACATGTTCAATAACCCTGTCACTTTTGGAATGGAAATGTTGAAAAAAATATCCGAGGGTGGAAATGGGCGAAATTTACCGAGAAAAACCGGACTTGCCGACGACAGGATTCGATCCCGGGTCCTCCAGCATGGATGACGGGGTCTTAGTCCACTCGGCCAGGGAGTCACGCGCCCGCAATTAACAATTCCGTGCGCATTTATCACCTGGTGTCGGTGCCCGGCGAGATAGACTGAGGTGACACGTGCCTCCAGCATAGTTTTCAAATGGGATTTCATGGAGTTCAGGGCTGTAAGGGTTATCAGTTTGTATCCAAGAAAGACAAAAAAAAGAGTTGTCTCACATACCCTGCATGCATAATAGGTGGAATCACTTTTGCCGCATATCCCTACACGATGAGCCCAATTTTGGGATTCTTTTTTTCTCTTTTTTAATATAGCCGAAACCAATTGAAAACAAATTTGGCTCCGAAAGGGTGAAGAAAAAAAATGTGGGAAAAAAAAAAGAAGAACAAAAGAGAATTTCTGCATTTAGCATAGCTATTTTCCCAAATGTTGAGACAGACCTTTTTTGGGGTGGGTGGGGGGGGGGGGGGGGGGGGGTGGGGGGGGGCCTAATTTGCCAACCTGTGGGATAACATAAATCATAATTGATTTATAAGTAATTGATTGATTGCTGGACTGTTTTATCTCATCAGAAAGAGGATCGTTTGGAGAGAAAAGAGGATAGACTCCATCACAAGGCTGTTAACCAAGCACTTCATGGAAATTATGCTCAGGCTGCCCATCTTGAGGTTTGTAGAAACTTTCTTCTTTTTTGTCAGATTAGATTGAATTTAATGATTGTAGTGAAGAGTGAGCACATTGACTTGTAGCCAACCTAGTTGAAACTAAATGATTGTGACGATTTCCTGATGGCAGCGTAATAATAATAGGCAACAGAGCTTTGATCTTGATGAAAAGGCGCCATATAAATGCTGAATATTATTATTAGTATAGTACCAAATAAAAAATAACAAGGAGTTAATTGTTTTGGTGAACTCCATATTAGTAGAAATAATTCTTTCTAAGTGCATTAATCATATCGATATTTTGATTTTCTTATTTTTGCATGCAGGCTAAATCACAAGCGGCTGGCCATAGGGCTGACGTTGCTGGACATCAGGCTAACATAGCTCATCACGCTGGCCATGGTCCGGTCCACCATCACCCAGTGCACCATCCCCATGTAGTACACCACCCCGTACACCACCCTCACCATCACATTCCACCAATTATCAGGCCTCCTGTGGTACATGTACACCATACACCACCACCAGTAACTGTAGTACATGTAAGTATAGTCAGAGGAGTGAGCTTTGTACCACAATGGCTTCTTGGAGAGGGAGGGGGAGGGGTACCATATGTGACGTGTTCTACCGAAACCAGGCGGAATTGGACAGAGCTGCAAACTGAGAAATAGCCCAAAACCTAATTGGGGGCGATTTTTGGGGAATTTGAGTTTCTTGTAAATAATTAATCTTCAGAGTATTTATAACATTATTGTGAAAGTTTCAGATTAAAAAATCAAACCAACAACAACAACAAAAAAAACCATTTTTTTAAAGTACATTGTAAGTACATTGTACGAGGGGGTATCAAACAGTTTTAGAAATCACCCAGAAGTGAAGGAGCCAGAAACTTCCTTTTGATATGTGATCCATCAGACATCTTTACAAAGTCCCTGTGCAAAGTCACACATTTCTCCTACTATTTATTACCTGTCCACAGACCGCCATTGTAGAGATCCTCAGATTGACCGCCATTGATTGATTCTCAGATTGCCTCAGATTGTGTTATTCCCAAAACAGCAATAAATAGTTTAAAGTTTTGACAGAAAGGGGTCAAAGGTCATTACAAACAAGCTTTGTGACAATAATCTTATGGGTAACATGGGGTGTACATAGATTGACCTCTAATGACCCCTACATGACCTTTGACCCTTTTAGAAAAAAGATCAAAGAAGATGAAGATTAACTATGGTAAAATTAATCATTTGTAATGTTTCCATTTTTCATAACTTTTCAGCATCATGAGGCACCACCGCCTGCCTATCCAACTGGTACTGCTCCACCACCAGGTATGTGTTAGATCAAATAAAGCAACAAAAAACTCTTGTTATATTGGTCCTTTCCTCAAAAATATCATGATCATTTTGGTGAATATGTCCTAAATGTTGAAAACATTTTTTAAAGAATTTTTAAAAGAAATAAAAAATGGCTCGGTCAGGCCCGTAGAACAGGGTGTTTTTATGCTGCCCAAACCAATAAAAATCTCAAGGAATATATTAAAAATCAAATTAAAAACCATCACAGACCAAGGTGGCAACTTGTCTGCCTGTGGTTACTAAAGAAAACTTGACTCAATCTTCCTTCCTAAGTCTACTGGAAGTTCTGGAACACCCTTTTAGGATCATGTTAAGTAGTGCAGCTATAATGCATTAGGAGAATGGGCATGATATATCTTGCACCATACCATCTACTAAACTCGTAAAATAATCTGTTTTTATCTTTACAACAGCAGGCTATCCCGCACAACCTGGCTATCCCGCACAACCAGGATATCCCGCACAACCCGGATATCCCGCACAACCTGGATATGCCCCTGCACCAGGATATCCCCCAGCTGGTTACCCGGCCCCTCCTGCCAGTGGATACCCACCACCACAGCCTGGCTACCCTCCCACATCTGGCTACCCATATCCACAGTAGTGTAAAGTGGAGACTGCCATTATAAATATATCTGGCCTTATAAGGAAATTAACTTGCAGTTAGAGTCTTCAACTAGCCTGGCTATACATTTCTGCAGGAATATATGACCTGTCACATCAAAATGGACATGTTGGAGGCCCGAGTCAACTCTTTTGAGTTATTGGTATGACTTGAAAGAGCACATTTTATTTATATATATATATTGGTCTCTATCTCAAAAACTGTGTTTGCCGACAACATGTCCTTTTTGACGTGACTGGTCACGTATAACATTGGCATAAAAAGCCTTTTTCATTGGAGGGAGGGGGGGGGGGGCGGTCAGGAGCAAGGACATAACATACGGTAAGGGAGGGGGACTATCGTTTACAACTCATTACCTGTTGATAACCAAAATGTGATATTGCCTTTTTCATATGGGGGAGCAAAGAGCTCAAAAGGGGGGGGGGGGGGGGGGGGGGTGGTGGGGAGGTGTCCAAGCACAGTAACTATTGCCATCTCCTGCCCCCAGGCTGGTTACACCACTGACTATAAACCAAATGCTTTTCATTATGCATTAAATGGTTACCGTACATCTGGTAAACAATTGTGACGGAACTGGGTTAAATTGTAGTTTTAGATTATTAAATTGCAAGAGTAATGTGACAATAAGAATTTGCTATAATATATTTTGTTTATTTTTGTAGCGCCTATGCTGCCTTTAGCTTTAACTGTTAACAATTTCCCAGATTTCTCTGTGAAATTATTTGTGTATGTGTAGATAAAATGTAAATTGCAATTGGACTCATTTTGATTAGAAAAGAATTTCTTAAAAATTGAGGAAATTATGGTATTTGTAAATCTTTGAAATCTAGGAAATTGTTCTGTTATTAATGGTCAGCTCCATTCAATAATAAACAAACAAAAATTATGGTAACTTTTTTTCTAAATAACTGCTTTACTTGATGTATGGTGCAAGTATATTGTACCTATGTATTCTTGTATAAATATTTGATGAAATGTATATTTTATAATAGTTTATAGTACCCACTTTATATTTAGATATGCTGTACCTTAGTGAAAAAAGCTATTAAAAACTATTCTAATAAAGTATGCTATTTTCAATTTTGTACTTAAATATGAAACTCTATATCATTTTTTTTATAGTGGTATATTATTTGATATTTCTACTCAAAAATAAATTTAACCAAAGATTAAAATATTGTTGTCAATATGATTTTCTCAATAGCAATATGAAATGATAGAAGCTGATCAAATTTAAATCCTATATATTTTGAGCCGGGGGGGGGGGGGGGGGGGGTTGGAGGGGGAGGCGGGTTACCAACATAATTATTTATATAAGGTATTATAAGCTATTTTTGAGGTAAAAACAACCCTAAAAGTGGGTCAGAATATCAAACCTCCAGCGGCACACCCTGTCATAAATAATGTTATCACATCCACCTTCCCTCCCCCCCCCCCCCCCCCCGGATTTTGAAGCATTTTGAATCCGTGAGATGATTTTACTTCACAGCACTTGTAAAACGAAATAGAGTTGAATAGCCGATATGGTGTGGCGAAACTGGTAGAAGGAATACAATGACTATTACAGTCATGTACGATGAACGACATTGCGATGTCTTCTTCAGAAGACATGATGCAACGTTGTTCATCATACATGAATGTATAGTTATTGTATTTCTACTCGACAGAAGATAACAATATTATATGCTATCTGTTCGCAAGTCTCATCACCAAATACAGAAATTGTTTATATATTGCCGCAAAATGTTCACTCTTTTGGCATGATTTGTTATAGAGTAGACCGCTAAACATAAACGTCTCAAAAAAAGGATTTTTCAATCACCAATTTTTCAGATATTTTCTTGATATATTCATATTGTGTTTCAATGGAAAGCTGATGTGTTCCTTTTTCCAACAATACCACATTTGTAGCAACCACTTGTTTTCCGTTCTCAGCCGCTTGCTTGAGAATGTGGGGAGGTCTCAATCAAAATGTGCCAAATTCACCACTATTTCTTTTTGCGCTCAAAAGAACAACTATGCCTGTTTAATGTAGCGTTATATTGACAACTACGTTGTAGAGTGTTGCTCTATTGACTTAGCACAAAATAGTGATACTTGTGGCACATTGAGATTGAGACCGTCCTATATTATTCTCAACTAAAACACCGAAACAAGCGATCATTGGAAAGATAAACACATCACCTTTCTATTGATAAACAACACACTATGAACATACACAGTTCAACAAATATAAGTTTAGATTATGCCTGATATTTTTTTAATGAGTTACTCCTTCAAAACGATTTTTCGCATACATAATGTATGTGTTCACAACAACACTAGAACGAGGTTTCGCCAATTTGGAACTGATCAAACTATAGAACTATGCCTCAATAGCAAATGTTATCTATTGAAGAAAGCTATCTTCATGAAATAGCAATGTCAAATGCCATCTACTGAAGATAGCAATCTATGTTAAATGGTACCACCAATGTCAAATGAAGATAGATATTGTCTACATCAGAAGGTAAGGTGAAATGATATCTATTGAAGATAGTAATAACCAACAAAGGATAGAAATGTCAAATGCTATCTACAGAAGATAGCAATTATCCATAGCAATGCCAAATACATTCTACTGAAGATAACAAATATGGTTGCAATGGCAAATGCTGTCTAGTGAAGATCAATTATCTAAACAGAAGGGCTGAATTTTTGTCCAACCAGCCAGTTAGTTGGGCAGGCAACTTACAAAAAAACACCTGCCCAATAGAAATTCCACCAGCCAGTGTAACTCATGTATACTGTGAGTTGAACCATTTTACTTGCCATTCGGTCAGGTACTTTTCCATCTTTACCTGCCTGACGCAAAAGTTACCCGCTATGGGTAGGCACGTGGGTGCTATTTCCAGGCCTAAATGCTATATGCTGACGAAACCTGTTATCTACATAAGAAAGCAACGTCAAATTATCTACTGACGATAACAATCTTCTACACAGATAGCAATGTCAAATGCTGTGTACTGTAGATCAACTAAATAATAGTAAAATCAATTGCTATCTACTGAAGATAGCTACCTACCATACAGCAAAGGGTAGCATACTATTGCTATCTCCCAGGGATAGTAACCAATTACCTTAAGGAAACAATTACTACTTTATTTGTCATTGCTATCTTATGTAAATAATTGTTATCTTCAGTAGATAGCACTCAACATTTTTCTCTCATCTTAATGCTATCTTCAGTAGATAGGACTTGGCATTTCTGATATGTAAATGATTGCTATCTTCAGTAGATAGCACTTAACATTTTTATATCATCTTAATGCTATCTTCAGTAGATAGGACTTGACATTTCTCATGTACATGGTTGCTATCGTCAATAGATACCATTTAACCTTATAATAATTATGTGTACCGCCGCAGCAAAAGGGTGCAGTTGTAACCAATATGTATTTGGAGATATTGATAGAATTAGACATCGAAAAACAAAGAAAGTAAAGACAATTTGTCAGTAACTTTTCTTCATCAAATCAGAAAGCAGTATCCAATCTTAACCCCAAAGGTGTCATTTTGAAGCTTTAACAAAGCTCCTATGATTGATTTTAAGAACTCAACTTTTTCTTTGAGAGACAACTGCACCCTTTTGCAGGGGCGGTACACGTATCATCTTCATATGGCTATAATTTGGTATATAGCAATTGATATGTTCAATCAAATTCAGGTAATTGCTCTCTTTGGTTACTAGCTTTTGACATGGCATTTTATGATGAAAATTGCTATGCTTCAATCAATATATGAAGAGCTTTTTTGCATAAGGGCTTACAGACCACTCCTACATGTTACTTATTTTGCATTATTAATTAATCAAATTATTGTATGGCTGTCCTCATGACTTGAATTAGTGCATCCATGCACGCCAATTGAGGCACCAACAATACAAGCCACATTCCACATATGAATAGCCATCCATTCAATAATGCAAAATGAGTAACAGGTAGAAGTGGATGTAGGCCCTTTTGCAACACAGCTCTTCATACTAGATATGTGATAGTCTAACCATAACAGATCACATGCTGCCTACTGAAGATAGCAATTACATAAGATAGCATCGTCAAATGCATTCAAATTTTAAAAAATGACTGTCAGTTTTTAAATAAAATAGCAACATCACATGCTATCAGGAGATAGCAATTATCTAAATTCGATAGCAACATCACATGCTGTCTCCTGAAGTTAGCAATTATCTAAATTCGATAGCAACATCACATGCTGTCTCCTGAAGTTAGCAATTATCTAAATTCGATAGCAACATCACATGCTGTCTCCTGAAGTTAGTAATTATCTAAATAAGATAGCAACATCAATTGCTAATTGCTATCTACTGAAGATAGCAATTTATCTACACAGAACGGCAATGTCAAATGCTGGAGCAATTATCAGCATAGGATAATCTACATTTTTGTCTTCAAATTTACATCAAACCTTTTGCTAAAAAGTTGTTTCTTTATCAATTTTTAGCAAAATGTTTCCCCTAAGGCACACGAAAGTCAATGTTATGTTTCCCGTAACATATTTTTCCAACCATAATGAGACAACTTTTTCATTATTCATTATTTTGAAGGATTTCAAATAACAGTAATTTTATCAACATTTCGCGCTTTAGTTGACACAAACATTTTAATTACTATTCAACAAATACAATGATTTTAGGTTTTGCGACGCTGTTCGTTGGTTTGAAAACTTTAAAAATCACACGAAAATGATTGCGAAAAAAGGAAACTTTATATTTCATTACAATATACAAAATATTAAACTTTTTTTGGATTTCGAATCTCAAACAAGGGCAAAAAATCATAACACGGGCGGGATACGGGAAACATAACATTGACTTTCATGTGCCTTACAGCCAAATAAGGTGGTTTTGTTATTTTGTCTTGGAATTGTTTTGCTAACTATTGCCAGTAAATACATACAGGGTGACCCAGAAAATGTTGAACCCAAAAATCACAAAATTCAATTTTTTTTTTACCATTAAAATAACAAAATATTGCATAACTCGTTCACCAGCTATGTGCACCATACATTTAACTTTCTGAAACATTTTAGATTATTAAAAAAAGGCCACACGAAACTTAAAATACATGTAATTTTGTAAGAAGTGTTGTTTTGTAGTGTAAGTGAAGTGCAAAAAAATGGTTTCATGCTACATGAGCAGAACAAGTGCCTGTTTGAAACCACTTCTGCACAGTATCTCATCAATATTCATTTATTATGTAAATCAAAATTATTATTATATAAGAGACTTAAAACAAAACAAAAACTGAAGTCCCCTTGACTTCATTTGAAAATCTTAATTTGATAAATACAGATCAAAAGAAAAGATAACTTAACTCACCGTACTTAGAACAGAATTAAGTTTCATATCTGAACCAAGTTACAATTTTTTCACTTTTACAAAATGGTGAAAACACCCCCTGTCACACAATCAAGTGTATCTTTAGTTTGGTAAGGCCAATTAACATGATCTAAAGTTCTCCAGAAAGCTGAATAAATTGTTTACATAAATGTCGAAAACAGAATGCCATAATTATTTATTTTCATTTATTTTTATTTTTTTTAAGTTTGTGATTTTTGGGTTCAACATTTTCTGGGTCACCCTGTATGAGGTCCTACCCAGGAGCTTCACAAGTATATGGTTATATTATGACACCTCACACAAAATAATAGAATACAGATAATCACACAAACATGTAAACTGTTGGCATAATTTGCTTTCAAAACAACTTGATCATCAACATAATGATAGTATTCCATAAAAGTAGCATTCGATAAAGTATCAAATTTAACACCAGGATTATTCAGATATATAGATATCTTAATTTGATGCTATTAATACAAACATTTTTACAATCGCTGATAATAGGAACAGAGCACAATATTACTTGCTTGTACAAATTCAGTTATCATCTTTTGACAATTTATAAAATAAAATATTGAATATTCTATAAGATTCTTTTAAAAACTAATTCTACTTTTGTTAGGCCAAACAAAAAAAGTTTGTTTCCAGTAGAGCGCGCGCATGTCACTGAGACGCTTGATTCTTGCGCATTTAAATTTTTAAATAGAAAAAACAGAAACAAGTATTGTCAGGGTGCCATCTTTTGTCGAAATTGTGTCCAACATGTTCACATTTTAGCAAGCATAAGAGTAACAAAAATGCACTGATTTGACTAAATAAAACCATTTCAAGTGAATCTCCATTATGAATTTGAGCTAAAAACAAACAAACAAAAAACAGCATTTGACTTTTCAGGCTTGCTACTGGAAACAAACTTTGTTTTTGCCTTATGTTAAACAGATACCATATTATGGGGTAGTAATAGTGTTCAAAAAGACTATGGTACCGTAAACCAGAATTGTATGAATCACTCTTGAATATGTGATATCTAATACGTGACCAACATGATTTGCATCAAAATACATAGCATTGTATAACATCGCCAATTTGGTACATATTACTAACTATTCAAAACGGTAGATGACTTAAATTCTACTATATAATTTAAAAAACAAAATGTTGTTTCAGGAATCCTCTATAGGAAAAATTGCTATATCAAAATAAGGCCAAAAAACCCCCAAATTGTTGTACTGGCTTAACATGCCATTGAAAATTAGGGTGGTATAATATACTATAAATGACTAAATTTGATCTCACAGAGTCAAAATAAATCATAAAATATCATGAGGCCGTCAGATTTGCTGTGTACTGTTCTCCTTTTTGATGAGAAGCACCAAAGATCTTCTTTTTATTTGTTTTGTATTTGTTTTGTTTTTTAATTTTTTTCTTCTGCAAAAAAAAATCCAAGAAAATCAGGGTAAATTAGGGTCGGGCGGGTTACGCCACTACAAAAAAAAATTGGCCAAATGTTAGTAAACATACAGCCTGCTTGTGATTCCATGGAGTGAACGTATCTCTGATAAGGAAAGAAGCTATCTTTTAGAATTATTTATAACTTTGTGTATCAAATGTTGTCCCAGAGTTAAAATAAAAGTATGGAAGGGTCATCATGCTCCATTTTGTCTTGCTGCTGGTACCACCACTGATCAGCTCAAAAAAGTAAAACGAAAGGAGAAAATTAAGAAACTTTAACATTTGCAAGACAAAACTTCTCAATCTTTTGAACCAGTTCATCCCGTGCTAAGGCATGTATCGCCTCTGAATATGTATACGTCTCAACTTTGCCCTGGTACATACACATAAGACTTCACAAGTATTTCCAAAAGTGTACATTAGTGCAGTGAAGGTGCTTTGTACAGACATCAGCCTAGGACTATCAACATTTTCAAATGTACTGAGTCGACTTTGTAGCACACTGGTACAATACATAAGACATCGCAACTATTTCCACATGACTGTGTACATAAGTACAGTGTAGCAGTGATGTGCACAGTGATGTTATGCAGTTCGGGTGCTTTTCAAGTCTGGGACTTTCAGATTTGTTTACAAACCAGCCAGTCGGGCAGGCAACTCGCAAAAATACATGCCAGACAGAAATTCCACCAGCCAGTGATTCCACCAACCAACTCACTTACACTGGAAGTTTGAATTTTTTTACCTGCCAGTCGGTCGGGTGCTTTTGCATCTTCACCCACCCGACACAAATATTACCTGCTATGGGCATGTGGATGGGTGCTATTTCCAGGCCTGGTGCTTTGTATCTAAACTAACAGCTTGACATGAGACCTTGGATAAGCAAGGGTAGCAAATTTCATTCCACATAATTATAAACCTGCGCCTGTTAAGTTACGTCACTGTCCAGAGGAAGCCAAATAGAGTACAGAGAGTGTACTGTGAGAATGATTATGATTTATGATTGATGGAATACAAAGGTTTACACATGTCACAATTCAATGAAAAACAGTATATCCAGTAAATACGCTCTTCAACTTGACGTATACATTTAATATGAAAACATACGCCAGTGATTACAGTTTATTATTGCAAACATGACTCGTGGCCTTGCAACATCAAGACAAATCATGCTACTGGTGCATATATATATAAGGCTATATTAAATCTTTTATCTCAAAGCTCTTCAGTTTTTCAAAACCTAATGCGGAATGCATTTTTAAAATAAAAAAAATTAAAATATAAAATATTGAAATTCTTGTAAAAGTGACCTTTAGTATTTAAAATGAATGAAAATCTGAAAAATGGGTGACATTTTGGGATATTTTTTTCTTCTTCTTCTTTTCTCTAACGCGCATCAATTAACTAACGCGCGCGGGCGGGAGCTTTGAGACAAATTATTATTTTTTAAATAGCCCAAGCGTGTTTCTATTCCATTACATCACATCACCACCAATAACCGGTTATTGGTGGTGATAATCGTCAACCAATAACCACCAAATTCATGTTTCTATTCAGGTGGTGACACAGCAAAGGGTGGTGTGAATGGTGGTGCCGGAAGTTTACCAAAATATGTGCAAGGCAAGCATATTGAAGCAAATCATCACACTACGCGCCCATCTTAGTAACCCATGCATTGCGCACCGCAAAAAAAAAAGTTTTCACGCATTGCGCGCAAGCATAAAATAATCGCCATCTGTTTCTATTTAAGATCACCACTAAAATCACCACCATTAATCCCACAATAATGAGTTATTTTGGTGGTGATGGAGCTGGTGAAAGAGGTGGTGATCGCTTGTTTCTATTCAGGCCACTAATCACCTTTTGCATTCCGAATAGAAACACGCTTACGTTGCCTGTGACTAGTTTGATCAGCTCCAAATTGGCGAGCCTCCTTCCAGCAGCAAATTAATACAGAAATTTGTAAGCGCACATTGCATCAAATATGCGTGACACATGCGTATGGCCAAAATCATGTCTATTCTCTTTGATCTTAAATTAATTCTTAATAAAAATGCATATTTCTCACCAATTTGGGACTGATTAAACTATAGAATACCCATTGATGACACATCTAAACAGGGTGAATAAAAAAAACCGTGTGTATGGATTAAAACAGCCCTTTGACCTTAATTTGTGCATTGAACCATGAAATTTGTTGCTGTTTGTATAAAGCGTATTTAATCTAGTTCATCTTCCAAAGAATTGAAAGTAATCAACCCAATTTTTCACCACTGCACCCATCATTTCTTAAATTCTCAGATACTACCCAACCAATGCATGCATGTATTAGTAAAAGTTACAAATGCCTTGCGAATATAAGTGTCAATTACATTTCATTCACATTCCTCTGTGCTGAGATATCAGCGTGTATTTGAATATCAGCGTATTGTGTGTTAATATAACAGGATGACCAAATCTATCTATGTCCCGTAAAAATAGGGAGCGACACATGGATGGATGGATGGATCTATGTCAGTTCCAAATTGGCGAGCCATCCTATAGCAGTAAATACAGAAGAGCATGGGCACACGAGGCTCGCACAATGCAATAAGACACAATGTGCATCCTATCCTTGACGCATGCGTATGCTAACATTACGCACTTACGGTTGGATTACTTTTGAGCGTGGTGATATCAACTGCATATTTCTCACCAATTTGGAACTGACAATAGAAACTACTTTTCCACAGCTGCCTGTGATCAAGCAGATGCAGCAAAAAAACCTGCCTGTAGCTGTCACTGTTATAAATACACATTGATGTCAATGCATGGAGGAAGGTAAACAAACTATTATAGGTGGAGGTAGCAGGGTTAGTACAATTTATGCAGTAGTCAATTACTATTTATGCAATAGTCAATTACTATTTCAATACAACTACACCCTAACTGAAAGTGTATGTGTTGGTAATAAGATCAATTGAAGTTAAAACTATTGTTCTTAACACAAGCTAATAATTACCTGGCGTTTTCAGGTGTTGCTACACTGTTCATCAACAGACTTACGACTCGATTTGATGAAATTGACCGTCAGGAAATGTGACATCATTTCCGACTTCAGTATATACACACAGCAGCTGTGAGGGTGCTCAAAGTAAAAAACCGGTTCCAAAACTGTGAGCTAATCAGCTCACAAATAAATCTAATTCACGCACCATCACACCACACTGCCAGGGTTTAATGCGGAGTTGTACATCGTGTACTTTTACCCACAGTACGGTGTGACGGTCATACAACATTATGCAGTTTGAATTGGATCAATGATTTGTTTTTTGAGTTATTATTGGGCATAAATGCACTTGTCCAGTATTCATGGAATTCCACAAAGAGCAGAACACTTTTTTGCAGTGTTTTCCCCAGTTCCTTGATTTGGTCCTCCATTTGAACTGATGGCAGCCATATAAAGGGACGTGGGGACCCAGTCTAGCATACGTGTAGGAAGTGTCTTCATCATCATCATCGGGGTCAAGTCCAAACAAGCATTACAATGTATTCAAAATGTGTCATTAACTCGTTATTAAACAGCCAAAACTCCCACCGCATCATCGAGCGAACAATGACATTAGGGGTTATACAGACAATGCGCATTTAAAATACAGCCATCAAATCTTATTTTGTAACCATAAACTTTTATTTTGCTGATATGAAACAAATATTGTAAAACATTCTATTTTATTCGCTATTAATTTATCTCCCTCTCTGTACAGTGATGTCAGTGTATCATATAAACCTTAACGTGTGGATTTTTTTCTTCAATTGACTATATATCAGGTTGCATACTAATGGAGAGCTGATGTGTTCATCTTTCCAATGATACCACATTTGTAGAAATCGCTTGATTCAGGGCTCAACCACTTGCTTAAGAATATGATGCGGGGGATTCTCAATCTGAATGTACCAAATTCACCTCTTATAATTGTGCTCAAAAGACCAGGTTGGGCAATAAAGCAGCTCTTTATTTTGTTGTCAATGTAACACTTCATGGAACAAATAGCAGGTTTGTTCTTTTGAGCAGATAATATTGTGGTGATTTAGGCACTTTGAGATTGAGACCATCTCCACATTTTTAACACTTTCCACAAGGCTATTATGTTAGCATATAAAAAAACCCAGATTTTTCAGAAACCTTTCCCAACTTTCCAAGGATTACTGAACCAATACTAGGCATGTGTGTACTTATTTCAATGCATTTCACATGGCGATTCCAAATATGGTAATGATATTCAAAAATGTTGACATTTCTGAAACATTTTGTGAAATTTTGAAATGTTGCCTGCAGATGCCCGATGCGTGGAAAGTGTTAAGCATGTAGCTGATAGCAAAAACAATTAATTGCTACAAATTTGATACTGGTATTATTGGAAGGATGAACATATCATCATGACATGCAACACACTATTAACATATCTCAAATAAATCCGGAATATACTATAGGACTAGGAGATAGAAAAACATTTTGAGCAGTTTACATTATTGTATTGTGCCGTCATATTTATCCACAAAATCAAAGACAAATCCCGGAATTTATGCGTAAATTTATGGCAAAAAAAAGATGAATGTTGTGCAATGTCATTTTTTCTAGCAAGCATCTCTATTGGTACACCTTGGTAACTATAATCAAAACAAATAATTGCTGATCCGAGTGCTCGCGTTCACCCAAATGTTGAACGCGATCTTGCGATGCACTGTATTCCAAAACAACAGGCGCACAACGCTGTGCATGTACATTTTGAAGTCGCATGGTACGCGAGGGAATGGTTTAAAATGATCGACAATTATTTGTGTTGATTATAGTAATATATTGTATTTGTATGTGTTGAATTTATACACAGTACACACAATCATGTTCTTTGATAAGTTTAAACTTTAACATGATGGATATACACTGAGCCAAAAAAGAAACTTATAAAAAAAGAAACTTTTAACAGATCACCAAATAAAATTCTGTGCATGAAAATGTACCAAATTTGGATACAATATTACTGCAATGTATTGCTTCAAATGGCAGTCAATAACCAATTGTTTGCTTCAATGGCACAAGAGAAATGTGCACTGACCCTGTGGTGATCTGTTAACATTTTATAAGTTTCTTTTTTGGCTCAGTGTATAATAGCTGTATAATCCGAAGACAAATCGTCCTATCAAACCGTCATATACAGGGTGAAACCCCATAAACAAAATCACTTCTTCCACCCCTCTGACATTTAGAAGTAAGGAGCCCAAATTGTTGATTGATAGATAATCAATGATAATTTATATCATAATGTTAGATTACCTGGAACTATAGTTTTGATATCAGGAGACCCAATATGGGTGGCAATTATTAATACAAACGGACTGCCGATATAACTCGATTTTTTTTTACTAAAATAGGTTAGCCCAACTTGGCTAAAAATTAGCTTTAAAAGACAAATCAAATTAGACTTAAAATGGACACTATTAACATATCTATATTATTGATCGTGTGGTCTTATCTTTACAAAACATAATACCTCTGCTGACTTATTGTCAGAGTAATTATACAATTAAGTTATTTCTTTTTGTGTACTTTATGTCACTATATGTGACAAACCTGACGCTATCGTCTAATAGTGGATGGATATTGTAATATATTCTTACTTTATATACTTATTCACATTTGATGGTGTCATCTAAGTATGGCTTTAAATTTTAATATGGCAAATAAACCCAATTTCAACCAATTCTGGTGGTGTTGATATCATCCACTGTCCACAGTACTTCATGGAATAAATTATATCTCACTTTTTTGTTTCTGGAATGTGGACGATGATTTTCAATGGTTGAATTTGATTCCATGTCGCCTCTTGTTGATCAACAATGTTAAGTGCCCGGTTCCATTCCATGCATGGAGAACATGCATTGACTGTTGTATTGGCTGCTGTTGTTACAGATGACTGGTTAGGTTTAGTGCAGTTTTCACTCGCCCTATACAAAGGGTGAAATACCCTTCACTTTTTATTTTCACCATTCCAAATGTTGCTCAAGAGTGAAAAATGTTGGAAATTCCATTGTTTTACAGCCTAAAACACTACGCCAGCAAAAAAGATTGGCTATCAATTTAGTTTTTCACCCTCGAGAGTTTTACCCAGTGAAATTGCTGTATAGTATGGTTTATTTGTGGACACCCCCTTTGTGTGTGCGCGCATACCGGCAGGCAAGCTTTTATATGGCTCTGTAATTTGTGAGCACACCGGCAGGCAAGCTTTTGTTTGCTTGCCTGCTGTGACGTTACATGTGACATCGTCTATATGTTATTCAAATTAAAATACAGTACAGGTAATTTACGATGGATGTACTTGTACAAATTAGAATTTAAAAAAATAATCTTTCAGCATGTTAACGCTATTATTGTGGTATTTAATTTATAAGACTTTTTAATGTAATGTAAATTAATAAAGTTCAAGAGTTCAAGATCATTTTGATGTCAATCACTCTGTACGAGATTCAAGGGTGGTAAGGGGATATATGAGACCAGTCAATTCAAAAAGGACATGTTGCCGGCAAACACAGTTTTGAGATATTTGGTGAATTAAAGTAAAATAATAGAAACAAGTATACTTCTTCAAATCATATCTCATGATTACAAAGTCTGAAAAACCTTCAACATGGTATCATTTGAATGCTCAAAACATGCTATTTCAAGTCATACCGAATAACTTGGATTTGACTTGGGTCTCCAACATGTCCATTTTGATGTGACGGGTCACATATACTAGACCTCTAAGGCTATATTAAAAAAATCTTTTGTCTCAAAGCTCTTCGGTTTTTCAAAACCTAATGCGAAATGAGATTTTTTTTAAAGTTTTTTTTCATATATTTTTATATAAAAAATTGAAATCCTTGTAAAAGTGAACTTTTGTATTTAAAATGATGTGATCAATAAAAATCGGACAAATCTGTGAAATTTGGGGATTTTTTTTGGGGAAAAAAAAAATCATATATTTTTCTTTCTAACACGCATCAATTAACTATAACGCACGCGGGAGCTTTGAGACAAATGATTTTTTTTATATAGCCTAACCTTAACCTTTTATCTCTAAGTAACATTAGTAATGATAATTTATACTCCCACCTTACTAAGTTCACTTTAAGTTGGCTGAAGAGATATGTTGGAGGATGCGCCCTTAATTATGAGAAAAAATGGGATTTGTATATTTTTTATAATTGTATTACATACATGTACTTATAAGGATTAAGACAAATCAGCTCTCTTTGTACAACAAATGTCAATTCCAAAATGCTGATCGAGCCACAATCAGCATTTTACCGTAGACCGGTGTCCCCCTGCAGTATGCGTGATAAATAACGTGAACCATATTTACATAGAGGGCGTTTTAAGAAAAGTTTCAACAAATCGCGATGGTATTGTTTTAATCAAGTTTTGCTGTGTTTTTGGGAGTACAAACAACAATAATGGTAATTTTGAATGGTCATCTTGAATTCTGAAGTAAATTAATTTAAAACAAAATCTTGAACACTTCGTTGTGTCCTTTAAAATTAATATAAGATAATCTGCATTGGGGTTAGATCACATTACAAAAGATGTACATGTAGGCCCTACACATACGTTTTTAACAAATCAATTGACACAGTTAGCAGTGGATCGTAGATTTTGGGTGGGGAGGAGCTGCCGGAAGTTTTTTGGGAAAAAAACCACTCCATCCTCCTACAAAGTTTTATAGTCCATTTCTTCCTCACCTCACAATTTCCATTTTAGTTGTGCATAGAATTCGTTGGTATTATTACATTATGATGTATAGTGTATGTCAATATGTAAAAACAAGATTATGATGCCTTTGCTCTATGCCAATAAAAACTAATTGATAAATTTTGTTCTTTGAGAGTTGGTAAAATAATGAAGTGAACAATCAGGGCTAGAAATTCGGCGAGAATCCAATTCTCAATTGATTCCCGTGGACAGGTTTGCGAGAGTCTAATATGATTTTCACAAATTTTAAATATCCCACACAAACTCAATTGCTGTGAATCTTGGATTCTCGTAAAATGTGGTTGCGAGAATCAACGCAAGGTGAAACGAAATTCTAGCCCTGACAATTGGGCGCAAATTCACAAAATTGACAATGACCAACATTTACTATACACTTCAATGTAATACCAACAATCATACATAACAAATGTAATAACAACGAATTATAATTTACACAGAGGTAGAGGTTTCATAATCCTGATCTGATGAATTCACATTGAAGTGGTTGTATTTTGAAAATTGAAGAAGAAAAAGGTTAAATACAATGTATATCAAATCGGTGTTAAGTGCTCAATCTTTTAACTGTTTGAATATACTTGGAGTAACAAGTTACCTTGAGTCAAGTTGCGAGGTGACATGTGTGCGATTAAAGAAGAATGCTGGCTATGGCACAGAAAATGCTGCGCCAGTTGCGCCTATCATTAGTTTACGCACTGACGTCACCTCCCAACTTGATCTTCCACAGAATAAATATTGTAGTATCCAGCGGGTTAGTGTAATAGTACATTATTCCTATTAAATCAAGAAAGATGGTCATTATTATTACTTAGTAACAACACAGATGAACTGCCATACCAACATGCTCATACCAAAATGACTCCAAGTAACTAACATTGGAACTGCAAATAATCCAAACAATATTTAACAAAGTATCACTTGAAGGTTGCAGTTGCAGACTGTGAAAGATCACATAGAGCATATTGTAGATCACTGAAACAACTTTGGGGAAGTTTAGAAGGGATGAAGTGGCTTGGGTTATCAATATCATGGGTTCAATAACTACTTAAATGGAAGTATAGCTTACAAGTAAATTTATACCCTATACAGACCAAGGCAGTGGGTGACATACATATTTTTTACCTGTTTCTAATATGGAAGGCATATTTTTAATAACGAGCATTGAAGCATACAATTTATGCAAATCAATGCAAGCATTGTTCACCTAGTTACAGTAATGCGTGCGAGACATTATTTGTTGCTAACTTGTGCAATTACGTGACATTACTGACAAACATATATGAAAATCACACGACTGCCATATGTGCTGACAGCTGACTAAGCAGTTTTTTATCCGTATTTACACACAGGTACAAAAATCCTGAAATTTAATGATGATGCAATGCAATGCTGGATCACGACGACACATAAATGCAACGGTAGTCAGAAAGTTTATTACAGGTCTTTTCACAATTAGCATGTTTTTTTGTTTGTTGTTTTGTTATATTATCGCATATATAATCTCTCTAAATAGTATAAGCAGTCTTTTGTGTTGCTATATGGCAACCCCAAACGGCTGTCATAGTAATCGAGATCGCTTATGTGAAGGAGAGTCCATGTGCACATCGTTGGAGGAGGAGGAATTGTGCCGTTTTCTGTCGTTTCCGGCGTTGCCGGGATGGGTGAACAGCTCCTCGGAGAAGTAGTCGAGGGTGGCGCTGGAGTGCTGACGTCTTCGTGATGAAGAATGCGTGTTGTGGTGAGGGGGCGGTGACTGCGATACTCCGATGTTGGCCATAGCACCGTTGAGACCTGCATGCAATTGGGAGGAAAATGAAGAGATGAGCATATATTTCATTCTTCATTACCCAGCGTTATCCTCGAATATGTCTTTAATAGGAAATAAAGCATTTTATTGCTGTTTAAAAACAGCAATTGTTTTACACGTAATTTAGATCATTGTAAAATTAATGCTTTATATTTTATTCTATTTTGAGACCTATTTGAGATTAATTACTAACTATTATTTAATTCATGCTATGTTTTTGCAAAAGTAGGACAGATTATTCGATATAGCCGACAATCTTGGAAAAATTAGTCTTGAGGCAATTGCTTTACATGTTTTAGCTTTACCATGCAAGGTGCTCCAACATTCCATTTCTGGGTATAAAACATACATGTCACTCACCTAAAAATGCATTTTAGAGAGGATGCGAGTCATGTGACCAACGTCCAAAAAAGTAATTTTTCTGTGATTGTAATAATTCTAAAATACCAACCTTGCAGTGCCAGTGCTTCCCTAAACGGCTGCAACTCATCTACAGTTTCACTAGGACGACCCATGGACTCACAATGGGGCGGAGAATGCGTCAGTCGAGGGGATGACCTCTCCGAAGAGCTCCCCCTAAGCTGGTTAGGGCGCCCTCGTGGCGGCGGTGCCTTACCGCAGAGAAATGCTAGGAGATCTTCGCGGCGGATGTGTCGTCTCCTCTTTTTGGCCCAGGCGACCACGTCCCTGGTTCGCCTCTGGTAGCCACTTTGGACGCCCAAGTCTGTGCTCTGTCTATGTAAGTCTAAGGTATCTGTAGAATATAGAGGGGAGAAACAATTAATATGGCTTAAAATATTTCTACTCCTAAACTAGTCAAACAAATCACTTTTAGTTGAAAGTCACATGGCAACTTGCAATGTTCATTATACTATATCAGCAAAAAAACAAGCCATTTACAATTGGAGATTACCATTACATACAAGTACTAGCACCAACCCTTACACTACCAAATCCAACAGAAGCACTGAGCCGGTGGGTGCCCATCTCCCAGTCTATTTGTTGGGTTAGGGTAAAGGCTGCCGTCATTGAAGTGTTCCAAAGTTGGTGGGTCCGTAAACTAAACTACAACATCAAGTGTCATTAAGCAAGTTGGGAGTCATCAGTTAAATAATCAAGCATTGACCAGCGAGGTAAAACTTTGATGTTTTAAAATAAAAAGTAAAACATGGTCATAGAGTGGGATTCTTAATATCTGTATTCATAATACTCAAGAAGTGCATCGTACATTCATTTTGTAAGAGGTGCATCAGTGGCATTACATACCTTTGTACATGTTTGTAACTGCACTGGCTGCATTCTGAAAAGCTACCCATAGGGCCACGCCACTTTGGCCAGATTGACGTTCTAAATGTTGAAGAAAAAAAATACGATTAGAATACAACAAGTAAAAAGTAATGGCTGTGATTTAAAGTAAAATATACCAACATGAGTTTAACTTAAACATTACCATGCGGCTGCCAAATCCAAACAAATCCAACAGAATCTTTATTATGCACAATCACCCAAAGGTACAGGTACGAAATGTCTTTGATATCAAAATCCGCAAAAATATGTGTACGCGAAAATATCAGCTTTTACAGTTACTCAGTTCTTAACAAAAAGATACCGAGAGGAGTCAGAGGACGAGGTATGATGGCAAGGGACTATGAGCTAAATGTAGCTCTGAATCATAGATCTCTGTGTGAGAGCTGTGAAATAAAAGCATCCAAGTCGTCGTCAAATATCAATATTTTTTCTATTTTTCTGAATTTAAAATTAATCAAACTTTTGCTTTCAGATATCATGTTAATGTTCGAATAATACATGCCTTGGTTAAATATCTAAACCTGTTTCTATTTGCAAGAAAAACTAACTTGAACTTGGATCGCACTATTCCCGCTACAGTAAATTATATGATGCTAACGTGACTGTCTATGCTTGTTTTCGTAGCTACGCTAAATGTTGGTACAAGAATAACATTTACATACTATGCATATTAAGGACACAATATTCTTAATTGTGGTTTAATGAAATGTGAACTTGGTACAAGAACCTACATAGGCCAAATAAAAATAAATGTTTGTTTTCGTTTCGTTTACCAGACCCGCTTAAAACCTGCCGACCCCCCCCCCCCCCCTCCCCAAAATATATTCCATGATGTGACACCCAATGGTGGGGTGGGGAGGGCAGGACAATCTCAGTTATAGTCATTTTAATTGACAATTACAATAACAAAATTACAATAATTAGACCCTATATAATATGTTGAAAACTTAGGGCGTGTTCTCACTGTGCGAATGTGGACTCATACCTAGGTGCGAGTCTACATGCATAACAGTGATGTTGCGTTCTCATTGTGCGATTAAAATACATCAAAATACCGATGTGGTATCGAGTCTTCTTACCCGGATGTTACTTGTTTACAAGTTTAAGCGAGTGCGCCGTGCGTACTTACTGCGTAAATACCACGCATGCATGACATTTGGCCGCGTGAAATTGCATTTTGAAGCGCGCGGCGGACGGCGGCGCAGTCTGACGCAGCGCAACACACTTGTTTTTGTGGAACAAGTGGTACGAGTCCACATACAATAAGTAAAACGCGTTCTCACTAGCGATTTTGATACCACGTCCTAGGTGCGAGACTACCTCTTCGAGTAGGTTTCGACCCTACATCGTTGATGTAGGGTCGAACCCCCTTATTGCGCGTTCCCACTAGGCTTGGAAGTAGGTTCGATGTAGCATCGAGTCCACGTCCTGGTATCAAACAGCCACAGTGCACTATGAAAACTCTCTCATTGCTTGCGTGGTAGATTTCGATCGCGACAGGAGCATGCGCAGATGCGATTTTTGTGTAAGTGGTCTGTGATTTTGTCAATATATTTTTACTGTGATTTGTCGATCTGCATTAAATGCAAAAAGTAACAACGCCCCCGGCTGGACTCGAACCACCAACCTTTCGGTTAACAGCCGAACGCGCTAACCAATTGCGCCACGGAGATGATTATTACTAGGATGTTTTGGTTTGTCATGTTCACTTGTACACTTCCCCGTACACTTTCTTGCAAAGTCGGGCATCGTTTTTTCTCAAATGTTGCTTGCATATTGCCTTTGCTGTCGCCTTTAATACATGTGCTGTTACTTGAACTTGGAACCAACGTTTAATTTGAACTGTCTATTTTCAATAAAAAAATACTCCAATACGGGAAAAAAATCAGAAAAGCTCACAGACAACAAATAAGAACATCATTTTACTCGACCTAGAATTTCAATCAACGTATTTCAATCATCGGCAAAACCCAATGATGTGAGTGACGTCATTTAATGAGCTCATTAGCATAATTTATGTCCGTGAAATATACAATAGGGTTTTCGTAGTGCAGTGGGAACACGCCCTTATAGTATCTCTTTGCTTCCTTCATTTAAAATAATGATTTTAAAAACTCATTAATATCCATGCACAATAAAAGTATTAAAATAAAAACAGCGAAGAAAATCGCGCTTAAATTTTACGGAAATGTTTTCACTCTCCACTTTTCATTTTGACCCTTCACTTTTTTTCCCCAAGGGTGAAATACCCTTGGGAAAAAAATTGAGTGAAAACACTGGGTACCATCGAACAGAATATTTGCCCATGGGATTCCTCTGCATACTCATGTTTCATATTTACACCTAACAACAATGGAATGCATGCAAGTTTTCACATGTTTTTACAACTGCAAATCTTATTGGATTGCAACATTTGGAAATGTTTCTAATATCATAATGTAAATAGGCCTAACTCAACGGTCGCTTACACAGCCTCACGCGATCACTAGGAACGATTTTTGTGTATGGTTGAGTAGAGCGTACAAACCGATACGTTATAACGTTTTTGCTTTGTTGTCAACGGCAAATAACCCGGATGACCGGGGCAAGCGACCTACTATATTATTTATATTTTTATAAATGAGAAAAAAAACCTGTGGACAATATGTAAAACAATTCTATTGCTGACTTTAGCGACGTCTCTGGTCTATAGGAAGTTTGGCAGTTTTGTGGCGTTAGTATGATGAAGCATGAAAGATGGTAAAGCCAGCATTTGGGGCTAATATTTTTAGTAATAAATAATTTATGCAGCCAAGCCCACCTTTTGGCTTTTGTTTACATTATTCAGTTCTAGTCTTTCCCCCATTTCAACGTTTTATATTGCTTGAATGACCATTTTCATTTCGTATTATACTATAAAATTATACCTTTATACAATTGGGTTACTGCTCCTGCACAATTCTGGAAAGAATACCACAATTTTTCTGTATCGTATTGGCGTTTTTGAGGAAGCCGTTCTTCTAAATTTGGTTCACTATCCAACTCGTCAAGACATTGTTGCTCCCAATTAGAAGTCCATAGTTCACTTCCAGAATCTTCTCCGCGATCCTTCTGTTCACTCATGATTGATGAAGGGTTTACCAACCACAATGCATAAAAATAATGATTAAAAACGACTAAACATGGATGAATTTAAAGAAAATATTGCCGCAATACTGCGGTTTATCTCACAACGCAACGCCCGAAGTATCTCGATATCTGCCGAATGAACAAAACACGGAATTGTGGGAAATTCGATTACGGCTCTCTATGCGCATGCGTAATGTAAAAAAATTATGACACTTGATTTATGTATTTATTTGGTGTAATTACTTGAACTTCAAGGATTCGGCCTGTCTTGTGGATGTCACAAAATGCTCCTAAAAATCAACAAACTTGAATTAAGATTTATGTAGGTGATAAGACATTCTAGTTAGACAGAAAAATGCGTGGGAATGGGCCATTTTACAAGATTACCCATAATGCATCAGGACTAGCGCCATTTTGTTCGTGATTGGCAAAAGAAAAGCACGGTTCCCTTGTTATTGCGTGTTTGTTTGTAAATATTGCCCTAAAAATTACATCCCTGGCCTACCTTCTCGGATGAATTCCCCTGCTAGCAGGGGATAAAGCTGCCGAGATTGGGCGCATCGCGAGTAAGCACGTGAAGGTGCCCTCAGCGTCCCGTAAAACTCCCTCGTCGCCAGGCAGTGATCGAGGGTCGGACAAGGACAAGCCAGAAAAGAAATTTCTTGGCAGAAGGTCTACCAACAAGAGTCCCGTAGGAACCATGAATCATTGCGAAGAAAATGACCGGGTTGCAAATGAACCCGAGGAGATGGATACACAGGAGGGTATGTATAAATATTAGTCTTGCCCTTCTTGAATTTATTGTCTGACTGAAAAATGCAAAAAGTAAATGACAGTTTTTTACACTTTTTTTTATTAGTTTTAATTAATTAAAGAAAGAAGTGAGTTTAATGGTTGACAGAGAAGTTCAGCAGTACTGGCCGTACGCACCAGGGCTCATTACTGTCCATAAATGAGTGCGTGGGCAGTAAAATTCTTGACGCTAGTAATACTAATAGATACAATCAGGCCAATCGGATGCATGCGTTCGATATACGGGTCGGCCCGGGAGTGACGTCACAGTCACGTACATGGCATGTGACATGCCATTTGCTGATGTAAACAACAGTCGCTTACACCATGTAACACGGCCTCGCGTGATCTTCTTGGAACAATCTTGCGTATACTAGGGCTAGGCCTATATCATATATGGCTGAGTAGAGCATCCCCATGCCATGGCCATGGCCACGGGCACGTGTTCAAATGTTTTGCATTGTTGTCAAACTAGGCCGCCTAGACAAGCGCACGTTATACGGTTCAACTGTGTAACGCACGCATAACCCGTGTCCTGTAGTGTAAGCAAAACACGGTGTACATGTACCATGTACATAATCTAGTTTTTACAATAAGCTTGGAAATTTAAATTGCCGATAAGCATCGATCATTTAGCTGCCAGTCACATGATTTGTGATGTTTTAAAAATTACAATAACGTTTCTAGAATTAAATTGTTTAAAATTCCTAAATTTTAATCAGGTAGAAACAGCCCCATATAACAGCGTATGTTATTGGACCAGCCAGCGGAAGTATTGCGGTAATAACCAATCAACAAGACAGAAAGTCCCTCCAGGGCCAGGTGGGGGGAAAAACAACAACCAATAATTATCAGAGATCACTTTATGATTTAACCTTTTCAACACATTCGAACATTGCGATAATTTGCTTGGCTTCAATACTTGTGCTCTAGAGGCTATAATAAAAAGGGGTTGCGTAATTGAAGCAATGGAGACCCCTACTTTCACAGATCCAGGGCACAGATCGCACATGGTATTTTACCGCATTATAGACAAGACTCTGTGCGTCGTCATCGTGAAAGGCTCTATTCAGCGCTAGCGATCGTGAGGTAAAAATGAAGATTGTGGGATGTAACCATTTTGTTAATTTTGTACCGTATGCTTTAGTGACATTTTGAAGACGATAAACATTTGTTATTCAGAAAATGTTCTAGTTCTAATAGTAGTGTTTTCTATGCCTATATCATCATTTTTGTGTCGATGTGCATGTAATGTGTAATCAATCATACACTGTACCCTAGACCCAATGGTGGCTGTACTCTGATTCATGCCTCATCATACTAAAGCCACATAACTTCCTATTGACTCACGACGTCGCAAAAATTTGCGAAAAAAATACTAGATTTACATTTCACTCACCTTCGAATGTGTTCTTGAATATGGTTAGATTGGATTGACGTTGATTTGGACCTTCTTATCTTACTATAAATCTGGAAACGGTGTATGTTTGTGTATGTGTGTGTTTGTTATCCTTATTTCTCCGTTAGTTGTGATCAAAGTGGCGCCTTATTCGCATGAAAGATAGAGGAAATAACGGGAAGGGTGTTAAAGTTTATTTCAGTGAAATTGGTTAACAATTGGCTCCAAAAACAGCAAAAAAGCGCTCAGATTTGGCTCATAAATGCCACTAGAATTGAACAACATTGTGCGTTGCGCGTACTACCGCGTAATCATACCGTGGTAACGCGTCGCGTGCATGTTTGCGCAAGGGCTCACTGCCGCGCGCGGCACAAGCACTCCTACACATGGCGCAGAAGCCACACGGGATAATGGTTATAGGCCTGTACAGTGTGTTGGTTGGGTATTTGGTGTCATATTGGGTAGGGAGGGGGGGGGGGTGGTGTAAAACCACGTGAAATGATTTAGGATAGGCCTAGGGTTATAATGGATAGCGTTTTGCGGGGTTAATGAAACAACCTGATTTCTTTACTTTAAGTTGGCATGCCAAACAATCTAAGGGACCGAGGGTTAATGAAGTAGCCACAGGAAATGGTTTAGGGAGGGTTGTGATTATAAATCAAACTGGTTTGGGTGTGTGCATGGGCCGGGGGGGGGGGGGGGCTGTAAAACCACGGGAAATGTTTTAGGATAGGGTTAAGAGTTAATGAAGTAGCCGCGGGAAATGGATAGGAGGGTTATGATTATAAATCCACCTGGTTGTAGTTGCAGTGGGGGGGGGGGGGGGGGGGGGGGTGGGGGGGGGCGATTGTAGAGTGTTTATGTGGTTTTAAAAGTACTGAAGGTTAACTTGATGCGGTTTGAGAGGTAGGGGTTAATAAAGTAGCCACGGTAAATGGTTTAGGAGGGACATGGTTATAAATCAACCTGATTTAGGGGGGTTGTATGGGGTTTATAATGCCTTTAAAAGGGATATGGTTTTAAATCAACCTGGTTTAGGGGTGTAGGGGGTTTATGTGGTTTCAGAGGTAGGTAATGTGGCATAACCATCTAGCGGGGACCCGAGCGTAGCGAGGGTACGCCGCTAGTGTTTCTAATTAAGGAATTATCCCGAAAATTAAAATTCTCTGAAGGCACTAGGATTTTCAAATTCATGGATAAAATGTGCATAAAGCGGCCGGTGTATTGTCATTTTACATCCAACCTGGTCGGTATAATATTTTCGCGGTACCAGTCACTGAGTGCTTTACTACCTTCCTGCCCCTAAAATTTAAATACCGCTCATGACTAGGTCTTTAGGGGGCACTACACTAAATCCTTACGCGTTTGATGTATGGTTCGGAGAAATAGTACCTATATCAATTTGATCATCGTCCCAGGGGAAGCAAATAGAAGTAAATCTTGCTTATTTTTTATGAAAAAGATAGAATAGAACCTCAGCATTGCTAATGTGGTCAAAAATCGTCGGAATCGAATACGCACGCGAGCCTAGGATGTGGAAGGATATCGTTGCCGGAACCGGTGAGGAAGCGAAAATATCGGTTTAAAATGGTGAGGGCGCTGTTTAGGTGCCCGTAGCAAAAAATTTCATCTAGATGGGTCAAGAAAAATCAAGTTTAAAATAAAATTCAACACATATCTAATACATTCATGCGAAATAAAAACTTCCATCATTGTTACGTGGGGTAAAAATACGGTCTTGAAAAAGGGCCGAAACGCGTGTATTTCAATGGGGGACGTATTTAGTGGTGTGCCCCCTTCGAAGACGTGTTGTTTTTGGCCTATGGTACCTTTTACTTGAAAAACTCTAATTTTCACTCTATTTTCGCAGTTTTATTTGTCAATAAGTTTCTTAAGATTACTACCATTAGGATAAAAGTACATTACAATATTTTAAATCAAATCTTAACACAATCATGCTAGCCTTGGCCACTAAACTTTTGACGAATCATCAAAGGGGCATTGTACTCTATGTATAATAATGGAGGCGCCTATGGTTAGCGGTGATAGCCTGGCGGATGAGCAGAAGATACTGTCAAAACTATACCTAACCAGAAATGTTTTAGAAATTGAAGTTGGTTCGTATTGGGTGTAAACAAATTGTAGGAACAAGGATGGTTACCACCGGTGTCAGCTGCGGTATCCTGGACACAGGGAGGTAATCACCACGCTTCCAAGAGCTGTGTACATCTTGCAGACCTGACCTGACATGCATGGTGAGAAACGCCAGGCCGGGGAAGTTTCCCATAGAGTGTGTCGAGCGGACGTGCGCAGAAGGCGACCACTTGGTGTTAGAATCTTCGACAGACAACAAGAGGAGAATCACATGCCACAGTTTGAAGAATTACAGCGGGTGTTCACCTCCATGTATCACCACATGAATCGAAAGATCACATGAAATATCTCTCAAACAGTCCCTTTTAAACCCAAACAGCTCTTCTTAGAGCTACCATTACTGAAAACAAGAGAATAGTGAATTTGTGTCGGACTTTGTCTGTATGTAATATTATAATCAAATGTTTATTAAATGGTAAGTTAGTTTGTATTACATTATTCACGAAACAATTGATAATGCATACACTATAGTTCGCCAAAATCGATGTCAGCCCAGATGGTGCCGGACCAGATGGTGCCGGACTGGGTGATTTCTTGCTTTTATACACAATTTATGAACATTTGGGACATCATCATTTTTCAGAAAAATGCTCTTATTTGAGAACCACAGATCGCACAGAGGTATGCTTTGGCAGTTTATCTTAGAAATACTTGTTCTTTCGAAATATGTAGAAAAAAGAATGAAAACTCAAAAAAAGTTTTGCTTCTAAGGGGGCACTACACTAAATCCTTACGCGTTTGGTGTATGGTTCGGAGAAATAGTACCTATATCAATTTGATCATCGTCCCAGTGGAAGCAAATAGAAGTAAATCTTTCTTATTTTTTATGAAAAAGATAGAATAGAACCTCGCATTGCTAATGTGGTCAAAAATCGTCGGAATCGAATACGCATGGGAGCCTAGGATGCGGAAGGATATCGTTGCCGGAACCGGTGAGGAAGCGAAAATATCGGTTTAAAATGGTGAGGGCGCTGTTTAGGTGCCCGTAGCGAAAAATTTCATCTAGATGGGTCAAGAAAAATCAAGTTTAAAATAAAATTCAACACATATCTAATACATTCATGCGAAATAAAAACTTCCATCATTGTTACGTGGGGTAAAAATACGGTCTTGAAAAAGGGCCGAAACGCGTGTATTTCAATGGGGGACGTATTTAGTGGTGTGCCCCCTTTACAGCAATCGCACGGGCCTTTTAATATACTACGTACAGAGCGTCACCCAAAACAAAATGGCGAATCACGGACTTAGTGCTTTTATTTCGAGCCACATTTCTCATGAATTAGAAGTCATCTGAAGTCAAAACAGTATTTAAGCAGATCCAAGCATTGTTTAGTACAAGTTGTTATCATCAAAACAGGTAATTTTGACCAAATTTTGACATTAATTTTGAAAACTCGCTGAAGGAAAATCCAATGGAGGGTAGTGGTACCGTGTATCAAAGATACACTTGCACGGTACCTATTGGGACTAACTGTACCCCTAATAAATGACTGATCAAAATTGGCTGATAATTAGGCAATTTTTTTAAAATGCTTAGCGTCCCCTCTCGCTTCCTTTTTTCTTTTGCTTTGTATGTAGGCCTATAAGGCCCCCCCCCCCCCCCAAAAAGAAAGTTGTGTTGCCCTCAGAGTAGGCTCAGAGACCGACCCTAAAATTGTAAAAACTAGGGTCACATTTTTTTTTTTTTTTGGCACTTGAGGGCAACAAAACTTAATATGTTTTTGTCCTGAATTGATGTTGGAGATTTTGTTTATTTCATGCATTTTCAACACATTTGATGGTGACTGACTAACTAGCCCAGGGGTGGGCAACCTACGGCCCGCGGGCCACACAGTGTTCGAAATAGAGGGGTTTTACATGCACAAATGCATGTAACTTTGGCTCTGTGCATGTAAACATTTGCCTGTGTGCATGTAAAATTTTGATATTCAGCCATTTTTAAGGGGGGGGGGGGGGGGGAATCCATTTTTCTAGAAAATATTGCTGTTGTGCAGGTAACTTTTATTTTCTAATTCGGACACTGGGGCCACATGCGAAATAAAAAATAAATATATTTCACATCATCACAAAAAACGAGCTAGCTGCTATGCATTTATCGGCACAAATGATGTTCCTCAACGTGCGTAGGTCTATTTCCCCATTAATTGTCATCTGTCAGTGGCATAACCAGAGGGGGTGGGGGGGGGGCGATCGCCCCCTCCCCCAATATTGACATCGTGTCGGTTGAGATTGGCACTGTCGGTTCATTCGACAAGAGGAATCATGGAATTATGATGGTCAAAAGTACACAGATGAAATTTTTTCGTGCGCTACGCACGCATATGTTTCCCCAAATCGCAATATTCTTAAGTAACGGCTTGTTTAGAGCCAAAATATACCTCAACCGTGCCAAAAATAAGTGTAAATTGTGTTGAGATTACGTTTTTGTGAAAATACCGGTAGATTATTAAGCACATGCTTAAAAGTCTTCGGAATCAAAGGTTTGAAATCAACAGCAGGCCATTGCTACACAATTTGGTTAGGTGCGGCCCAGTTAATTTCTCACTCCTTATATCTGGCCCATTCATTGAACAAGGTTGCCCACCCCTGAACTAGCCCCTCAGAATAATTGTCATGTCCGCATAAATCAGTTGAGTTGATAATGTTTTTAAATCAGCTCTTGGATCTTGGATGGTGTTAACCTTTAAAAAAACTCGTACAGAGTTTTGACTGGAGGTGCGACGTAGATAGGGGGTGGTTGATTGGTGAATTGATGTTTTTATACCACCTTATTTTAGAATGAATCAAACGGTGTCAATAGATGAAGAAATGATTTTCCTGCCATTTACCAAAAAAAATCTTTCAAATTAAAGCACCACTGATAGCCGATTTTACACTCCGATTAGGTCACAGCTGATTTTTCCTATAAAATCATAAATTTTACAAGAATGTTTGTGAGAAAACCAGGAAGAAATTACATAAAAATAGTTGTTTTTATTGTGGATATACCTATCTTCTATTAACCCTAAACTAAAATTGTACTTTAGCTTTTGTCATTCTGTGGCTTCTGCTACGAATCATGAGGTAAACAAACATTTCTGTTAAAAAGTCAACATTTTTTTTAAAAGCCAACATTAGTTTTTTGGTTTTATTATACTTATGGCCAATGAAAATGGATTCATAGTTTCCTGTTCAAAATCTTGAAAAGTTGACGAGGTCAGATTTCATTATTCATTATTGGACAATATTTTGTTATTTTTTATGAATTCATTATTTATTGTTGAAGAGTAGTAGTGACACAAAATATCCGTACCTAAGTCTTGTAAATGTAGTGGCCTTCAAGAGAAAAGACTTAAAACATATCAGGCACCATCACATAGCTTCTACTTAGTATTTTTTCCCTTGTACAAAGTATAGTTAAATATAAATAAATACATTTTTATGTACAAAGTGTAGTTATAAACAAATACATTTTTATGCATGTCATGAAAGCTGGTGTATGTGTTGTTTATAATAACTGTGCTAAGACCTACCCGTCTTCTCTTTCCTTTACTGTAAGGCCTATATTTACCCAAATAGTTTTATGAAACACAGTTTATTTACAATTAATTGAAAGACAAAATAAACTCAACAACTACACTTAATTTTCTTGAAACCACTGAGCTGTATTTATTCTGAAATTCTCTCTTGGTCATACACAAATGTATGGATGTCAGCAGCTGGCTGCAGGAATTTGCAGCAGAACTTGACTCTCACCTCTTACCCAAACACAACTACATATTGAATCTGTATCAGGAAGAGTCACCATCTTGAACAAAGAAACAAACATACAAAAACAAACAATTTACAAAAAAGCTAGGCCTACAACTTGTACAATCTAATCAAATGTCAAATCAAGGCCCCATGATGGGAAAAAATCCCCAAATAGCTGCCATCTTAAATTCAAAGACCATTGCATGTTGAAGCCATGCCATTCCCTGGATCAGCAATGTTTCTAAAAGTGTCAACATCCACCAACCAACCTGTCATCAAGCAAGCTCATGAGATTTTACGGGCTTTCAAAATTGAATCCCTTTTAAAATACACCAGCAAGAGTGTTACATTTTGCACAGTCGATCAGTGTCTCAATCACGATATAAATTGATGATTTATCATCATTGTCGAAATATTTGTTCCTCAAATATCGTTTTAAGTTAAAAATATTTAAATAAATAAATGTTCTACGTTGAAATTTATTCTTTACTTTAAATATCAGTAAGAAATGTACTTTCAGACTGGATGGAATGCGGCACAACGAATGAAAACTCTGCTACTGCTGCTCAGAATTGTTCGTAGTTTTTCAGCCCCCAGTCTCCTAATATTTACGTAGGCCGTTACGCTGATGTACTCATACAATGTTTATACATGTACATGTAGCCTGCCAAGATAGCAACGTGTGAGGGCGTTATGAGAGTCTCCGTCTAGTTATTTCTAAAATTCATGTAATCTCTGACGGAATAAAGCACGTCATTCAAAATGTACGGTACGCTACAATTTACCGTGACAGACACTAGTCTCTGACACTTATTAACACTTTACGCTTTCTGTTACCTAGGTTCTCATATACCTTCGTGTAGTTGAAAGTCGCGCAGAGTCTATTGTGATTTGTGTTTCCGATTTCTTCGAGTGTTTTGTGATGTTTCATGTGGTTTCATATACTTGATTTATGAAATAATGAATTGAAGTGAAGTGATGAAATATTTGACGCGGCGTCAGATCTGACGTGAGAGGGTCAACAGGAAACTATGAATCAATTTCCATTGGCCTATTCTGTTTTCAAAGTGTGAAATTAATCGGTCATTCTGTTTTGTCACAAACTTCAAAATACCAACAACAAAAAGGGATTTCCCCCCAAACCAGATGACGTCATAGTGATATCAACAAATTAACAACATTGATAAAGTAAACCATGGTGCATTGCATGATACTAATGTTTCATTCAACAGATCATCAGAAAAAAGTTGTAGCCAAAAATAATTAGGCAATAGAGCCACCTTAAACATGTTCATGAACAAATAGTTTACAGTTGATTAATATGGATTAAAACAATGTGCTTTTCCCCAGCCCCAGAGGATACTTTGCAGGTCCCCGAGGTGCGTTCGGCGGACGAGAATAATGCGGGTGATACGGAAGACGGAGCTGGGGACAATGAGGGTCAAGTCACGCTGAATGGCGGTATAGCCAACGAGGAATCGGAGAACCAAGAGACGGAAGAACCAATGGAAGAAGGTATGCTAACAATAATAGTGTGAAGGAAAGTCACAAACAAGATCAAATGAATGGGGTTGGTTTCAATTTGAAGGCTAAATTCATTTGCTAATTGTCAAGATAATCAGTCGTCCTGTTAAAACATTACAAATCAAAATAATCTGATGTCGACTTGTAAACACACACCCAGTTTGTCTTAGGTCCTAGTCATATGTGTCATCTCTTCGGAAAGAATTGTAGTGAATCAAATATTTGTAATGAGACATTTTTGTATTTACAATGTGTCAAGTATTATCAATTATCCTGCATCAACTCAACTACAGTTCAAGGTCTTAAATCATTCTTAGTTTTTGCTTATAAGTTTGTCCTGCAAGAACCACCAACAGGCCTAGAAATTCGCGTCACAGTGCGGAAGTTCATTCAGATTCTCACAGAAGAATGTCGCGAAAATCCTGGATTCTGGCAAATTTTTACCTTCCGAATTTGGCACCTGCATGACCTGGGCATTTTAAATTGCAATGCAGTTTTATGGATGGTATTTCAGGTACCCAAAATATGAGCGGGTACCCGATAGTTGGTCACTAATTTCCACTTCTAGTGCAATTTGTTCAAATCCCTTTCCTGAAAATTTGAGCTAATTTTTGCCGATAAAACATTGATCATTTCGATTGTAGCCTACTATCAATATAAAAATACTGTGCCAAGAGCCACATGATCATGGTGATTTAAAATTACGATAATGTTTCTTGAAAGTAAAATCATAAATTCCTTAATTTATCTAACAGCCCCATATTTATAACAGCGTATGTTATTGGACCAGCCAGCGGAAGCATTGCGGTAATAACCAATCAACAAGACAGAAAGTCCCCCTAGGGCCACATGGGGGGTGGGGGGGGGGGGGGGGGGGAAGAGTAAACAATTGTCAGAGAACACACTGCACTGAAAACACAGATCGGTATTATAAGCTTTGTCATGTTTTGTAGTTGAGCTTGCTACGCGAATCCAAATGGCTCGCGAATGAAAGTTTGCACGAATCTTTGCGTGAATGGATTCGCAGATTCGCATCAAATTCCTAGGCCTGACCAACCAAGGCAAAATGTCAAGTTAACTGTCATAAGTTAACTGTCATAATGGAATATGTCCGTCTTCTTTTTGTTTACCTACAGATGGTAGTCGGTCAGAAGCAACATTTAGTTATACTGTCCATAACATCAGTCGCCTCAAGGAGACATCTTTGAGTCCATCCATTAAAGTGAGAAATCTGCCATGGTAAGTAGCAAGTATTATAAGGGCCAGGAGAGTGAGGATTAGAGATGGCCAGCTGTTTAGCCTGTTTAAGGCAAAGCCATTTGTCAAGACAAACACCTAATTATTGTGTTTGGTTTTCACAAGTACTTTTAGACAGGCTCAGAAAAATTGTTTATTTGCGGAATTAGAAAAAGAAAAAAGCTTTTACCTAGGCAACAAAAAACCACTCCACGGGCTGATGACAGATCTCTCAGGTTGGGTTGATCGGTCAGGTTTTCCCTTTCAAATGACACACAAATCTTGGGGGCAAATTCAACCCTGTACGGTGCAAAATCTAATTGTGGAGCCACTGGCAGACCTGCCAACTAGTACGATTTTCCCGTATTTAGTACAGAAATTGGATCAAATTACGACTGTACGATTTGTTCCCACAAAAATACGATTTTTCCCTTTTCCCATATCTCATTAAAAATAATAATACAAAACTCTAGAACGACGCGAATGAGACTATACTCGTAAACGGCTGCGAGGTAAATGGAATGAGACTAGCAGAACATTTCCAGATCTCTTACGATAGCGTGTCCGTGATTGGTTTGTGACTTGTAAACAAAAGCATTTACGACCAATCAGCACATTGCATACACAATTGTTTGGTATTGACGATTTTTCCACGCTGACATCCGCCATGTTGTTTATTATGTGACGAAAACGGAGTTTCAAAAATTCATTAAGTCATCGCAGGTGAAAATTACGCAAGATATGTAATTATTATGTAGTCCGGATGTTAGCATCGGCTGTGGGTCATGGCATTACATACCACATTCGGACAAGCAAAAACCAAGCAAAGTAATGCACAAACGCGGGCGCAAATCGCCGTATTTATTTTTATAAGTTTTTTTTAATTTAAAAATCATCAGTTTCGGGATCGTTAGTTACAAGTTTGACTTTTAGGTGTTATTTTTACAAAAATACGGTTTTGTATGGTAAAATACGACTTTGAGGATTTCAAATACAGTTTTGTGAGTTTAGAAGTTGGCAGGTCTGCACTGGCTCCTAAGTTTAAAAAAATAGGAGCCCAAATTTGGCTCCCAAGTAAAAAAGATTTGGCGCCAGCATTTCCTGCTTTTTCTGTCCGACAAATTGTACCTGGGATGCGATGCGTGCGTCTGGTTGAAAGATCAACAATTTAAAATAAAAAATGGATTCATACATAAAAAGATCGCCATCAAAATGTATCATTTGAATCGCAAATCCCGGGCGCAAATCAGTCTTATTTTATTCTGCAATCGTTTCATATCTGTATACCTTTCACATCGCGATCGCACATGACATCTCTCACAGAACCAGTTTTCGGCAGCCCAGGGAGTTGCGCAATGGCAATGCGCCTTGGAATATAAAATAACCGCGTGTTACGGCATGATTCACAGGTCATCGCCTCCACGTATTACAGTATGCGTAGTATTAAGTTGACCTTTTGAACCGTGTCTCTAATTACGAGCTTCATTTATTAAATGCCAGCGTGGGAATGAGTGGGAATTTGCGCCAATTTAGGTTCCTTTAATAGCCTCGTGTGAGAACTTCGCTTGCCTATACAAATACGTATTTGGAACTGTGTTTTTTGAAACGGATACAGATTTATTGACAAGGCTTTTAGCTTGGCAAAGTATTTGGTGCTGGCGACTGAAAGCTTAAATATTTTATCGCCACTCGCGCTTAGGTTTGAAAAAGTGGTCGCATCAGAAAAAAAATGCTCGCCTATGCGAGTGAATCAGTCGCACCGTACAGCGTTGGGCAAATTGGACAAACTTACAAAATGCCCCCAAATTTCCAAAATATAAGTCTCTATTCATTTCATTCATTCATTCATTCATTCATTCAAGGGTCAGTCAGTCCCTCAGAACAGGGTGTTTAGTTGCCTAGCAGTTGAATAATTACTAACATCATGTACCCTGATTATTTTTTTTTGTGCAGGAAAATCATGGCTATGCCTAGGAGTAGTCATGGCCAGGATCGAGACAGAACAACAAAGAGCCTTGGATTCTTTCTGCAAGCCAATGCTGATTCAGACTCACAGTAAGTGAAATGTTAATTGATATCTTTATTGTGTGTGTTAGTGGCGCCATGGGTAGGGCACTGGACTCTTAATAGTGGCGCCATGGGTAGGGCACTGGACTCTTAATAGTGGCGCCATGGGTAGGGCACTGGACTCTTAATACAAAGGTTGTGGGTCCAAGTCTCGTTGCGATCAACATGTTTCCTCATGAGCATGGCCTGTTGCTTCAATTATTTGCAGTCCTCTCTAATCAGCAGTTATTAAATTGGTTCCAGCATACTTCAATGCGGGGAAGGTAACAAAACTTGCTACGGAGGAGGTGTAACAACCCCTACACAATAACATTATAAAAGTAGTTACTCTGGTCCAAATGTTTGGCAAGACAGATGGGCACTCTATTGTGGGGTCTTATTACATTCTTTTAGTTTGCTAGCTTTTTTGCTACATTTTGAAACTATTCTTTTTATGGCATTTTGAGAATTTGACCCCTGTACAAAGAATTTGAGAAAAAATGTTGACCTTTGGCCTATTTTGCCCAATATCTCGGAAACTAAACATCCGGTGGATATACAACTATTGACTTTGTTATTCTTCATGATCCCAGGAACAGTTTGATATACATTAAAACATAATCTGAGCAGTGAGCATGCTTGCAATTTGACCCCTATATGACCTTTGACCTCTAATTGTGGCAAAACATTCCTGAGGGTCAAAAAATAAAAAATAAATAAAAATGTAGCATAAAGGTTATTTAAAATACACAAGGAACCGTACTACTCAGCTCCTATGAGCACAGGGTCATTTTCCTTTTTTATTGTAAAATTTGAAACTTCGACTGTATAAGTGGTAATTTAAATGTTTGCATACATAGTTTTGCAATTTCATAGTTGCAAGACTTTGTCTCACTATCATGCATGGCCTCTATTATGTGTGGTACATGTCCAGACTTGATGTCCTTAGTCAATAGTCATCATTCCATGCACATTTTCCCTAATTTATTCCATCATTTGTAAGTATCACAGAAAGACATTTAAAACATTGGTAGTCATAATGTGACGGATTCTTAAAAAAAAACTACCTGTCCAGTGATATAGGGATTCACATCGCTTTTGAAATTGGTGTCAACATTTGGTTTGATTTTCCAAATAAATAGAGGCTGATCAGCGTTTTGTCATACCAGCCATCTTGTCTTGTTAACTCTGTTTCATATTTCATGACATGAACCCCTTAGAAGAACATTTATAGCCTACTGGTAGTCATTGACCATGAATGATTGTAGTTCAGGTGTAACTTGCAAGTGAATGAGGAGTGTGTGGGTTCAAATTCTGTTTACAATACTATTATGCGGGTCATGCTTGGAAAAGGCTGTTGGCCTCTTTTAACATAAACATGTAAGGTGCACAATCAAACGTCCAACTTACACACCACCACTTGATTCTTTATTATTTTTAGGATCTTTTTCAGTTACAACAATTCTCTCTTCGTTATGAGAGAATTGTTCTCTCTTCCTTAGGCCAAAATAAAAATTATGTTGTCCTCCACAGCTCTCAGAGAGGAGGGGCGGGCGTTTTTTTAAAATGTATTTTGTTTATTTTCTTATACCAGCGGAAGCTCAAAGAAGAAGAAGAAAAATATATATATGAAGGGGAAAAAGGGAAAAAATTAGAGCGGCCCTAAATCAGATGAGCCGGCAGTCGTGGACAACATAACAATTTATTTTTTGGCCTTATGAGAGAATTGTTGTAAATATTGCTGTTCAAAGTCAAATACATAAATTATTGTGTTTGTCTCTACTTTCAGAGCGTGGTCTTGTCAAGCATCTGCAGAGCTGAGACTTTGTAATCAGAAGGATGGGCCAGATCATGTCAAACGTGAGTCGGATCATGTCAAACGTGAGTCAGTAGATCATGTCAAACGTGAGTTTAGGGATTAGATCATGTTTCAGCGTATGTGTATCCCCAATCTACAATGGTGTTCGCGTCGTCTGCATGGTTTATTTCACCACGAGGGCAATGCCCGAGACGCAAGTTAGAATCTAGAACGCAAGTTGTAGATGGTGATGCACATCGCTGAAACAGAAACAAGGAGTTTGAACACTGTTTCATAAATAGACCAATGCAAATAAAGACATAATTTAATTGTACTTCATTTTTAACGATTTCATTGAAACTATTTTAAAAACCTTTAAACTGATCAAAATAAAATGATGGTAAAGATCCTTTCAGTTTCAAAAGTCAATGTAAACAGCATGTGCACGGTCATACCAAAACAACACACACTGCGCCTGCCTGAAGTCACCAGTAAAGTAATCCAATTCATTATTTACAAAAATAAATTGTGCTAGGGTCTTTACTCGCCTAGTTACAATGATTTAATATAGAGTGTGAAAATGTTATTGTTATGTTTCTCAGATACCTGCAACCAATTTAATAAGCATATATATATATATATACGTACAGAGTCATTTGAGTCACACAAGACAATCTGAATCCATTTGTGCTATATGTTTATGTTCATTTATATTACAGGCATTCAACATCTGTTTTATTGCAAGGAGAATGATTGGGGATTCAGTCACTTTATATCATGGACTGTAAGTACTATCATATATTATTTATCTTATCTGTGTGTGGGGGTGTGTGTATGTACTGGGATATTTCATTTTATTGGAACACCTGTGGCTGGATATGCTGGCAGGGTTATCACTACACTGGTCCAGACCGCGTTGCATAATGCTAGCCTTAGGCCCCCCCCCCCCCCCCCCAAAAAAAAAAAAGTTGACTTGCCCTTTCCGACAGACCCGAATTTTCCGAAATCTAGGGTCGCTATTTTTTTTTTTTTAATTTGGATTTTTTTTGTTGGAAAGAAGCACATAACAATAAAGAAAGATGAAAACGTGTTTTTGAGTAGTATCTGCTTGTTTAAAAAAAAATTTAAAAAAATTCTCTCTTTAAAACATGTTTTTAGCTTACTACAAGTAAGCTAAAGCGACTCGATGCGAAAGGTCACGGTAAAGGTCAAGGGGAAAGTGCGACTATGAAACATGGTTTTATCTTGGTCACGCAAGTGGTATTTGTCGGAAAATGTATATTGAGATGGTGAAACAATATGATCGCATGAATATGTTATAAAATGAGTTAGATTGCCATTCGACAAACTTGGAAATTTTTCGTTATTTTCTTTATTGTCAAAACTGTATTGACAATACGTGTAAAACGCTATGACATAAAATTTGATTAACACACGGCATGCATGTATCATGATGTACATGCGTGTTTGTCTCATTGTGATTGGCTTACTACAGAAATCACGACAGGAAGGGTTAGAGATCATTATTATTCATGATATAATTATTATAATATGTGACCCGCTCCGACGAAACCAGACATAAGTCGCACAGGATATTTCGAGATAAAGCTCGTCAAAGTTGAAATGGGGGTGAAAAATCTGGCGGATATCAATTTTTGTTTTACATCATTTTTTGATTCTTCAATATATACTTTAACCCTCAGTTAAACAAAATCAAATTTATTGATGAGGGAGGAAGTACAAAAATCATGCCTTTATTGAGGCAAACTGTGTCCTAAAGTGGTGATTTATCTTCCAAATACATCGTATTTTCCATAGATAGGCGACACTATGCACTGACTTACCTATAAATAAATTTGGTATCGTTCGAATCGTGAGTCATGATCTTGCCATATATGGTAACATTTAATTAATTATGCATCGTATTCATGAATATTGATCATTTAAAATGGTAAACAAATCTGACAGCTGATCTGATCCAACGACTCCGATTGGTCCGCGATGACCCCATGAATCTTGTTGGTGTCCGTGTATACTCGCGCACACGCTACTGCGTTTGTGGAACTTCTTTCCACTGTTAAGCTTTCAATATCGTTAATTTACAGTAAAAGTAAAATACTGAAAACGTTCGCAGATAAAAAATGACTACGAGTGAGTCGAAAGGCTGATATAGCCTAGACGTGAGTACAAAATAAACCAAATATAAAATGAAAAGGGGTCTTTAAAATAAATGATACATCATCGTCCAACCCCGCCTGTTCCTCATACGGTTCTCCTACTAAAAAAGGAACCCAAGAGTATGGCGCCGCTTACATCGCCAGCGGTGTGTTTACGTATACGCACGATGTTGCTCTAAAATTCGCTTCATTGTGCACATTTGGTTGCACTTATGAAAGTTTTATGCATTTTGGTAGTTCACAAAATTATTCTGATGGTAAATCTTGAACGAGTCGCGAATTTAATATGTAATGTTAATGTCCGGAAGCTGATTAAAACCGGTGCAGATGTGACAATAATAAATGCATGAATGAAGACAACACAGAGAACAGAATTACATATCTACAGTACAGTACACTTTGGTGGATATTTAGTATATTTTATTGCGTTTTCACTTCCTCGAAAATCTGGACTACCAATTTTCGTAAATCCCGAGTCCCGCCCGAAAAACAAAATCGAGTCCCAGGAGCACTAATTCCCGAAAATCCCAGCCTATGCCTATAGGCTATGTATGGTTAACTATGTAGTAGTACTATTTTGATATCAGAGGAAAGCCTATCTTATTCTCAATATTCCCCTAAACCAATCACCTCGGTAAATGTTATTGTTACTTATTGAACCATCCAGAAGAGAACGCCAATTCGCCAACTGGTTTTTGTGGCATTACCAAAGTCAAAGTGGCGCACCATTTACAAGGCCAAATAATAAAAAAAAAGTAGTTTCTCTTCCCCGCGCGTGCGCATCCATTTTGGCCGCCGCGTCAAAAAATAGTTTTTTTTCTTCAATTTTTTTAATTTTTTTAATTTTTCTTTTTTTAATGTTCTCAAGATCACACTGATGTTGTAAATGGAGAACGTGTCAATATTTAAAAAAACCCTGTTAAAATCAAAGAACAACATAACAGGCAAACTGTTAATTATCAAAACATGATAAAAATTAAACTGTATCATCAGATGATATAAATAAACCCGTGGGTAAAACTGGTGTTTTAAAATACCAGTGTGGTCTTCGGGACATTTGTTTGTCGTTTTTGGCTGGAACTGATTTATTTATCAAGATATTCCCGAGATCACACTGATAGTTTGTAAATCTAGAATACACATCTTTTCTTGTTTAGCTTTTTATTCCTGAAAGAGAAAAAATAGAGAATAAATCCTTGAGTTATATTAAAATAAACATGCAAAATATCGCGAGCAGTTTCCAGTATGTATCCATTTTAAGGTTATAAAGCTAGTCTTAGAAAAGTGGCGGCCATTTTGAAGCAAAAACATTTCCACCATGTTGGAAAAAGCGAAACCAGTTTTCGAAAAAGGGGCATTCGCCATTTTGGGAAGAAGAAAAAAAATGCCCTCATCTTCCTTTTTTCAAAAAGTTAGCACGAGAAACTAGTTTTATTTTTACTTGGCCTAAGATCCAGGGGCCATGGGAGTTTGGTGACCTGTACACATATTATTATTTTCATTAAATGATGCATATTTTCATAAAATAGGTGTTGTATTTTGCCATTGTTATGTACCCAAGTTATTCATCTCTGTACATATTATTTATTGAACCTTCACACATTACAAAAGAGAACAATCATCTACCATTAGGTCGCACCATTTAATATCCAAGGTGTTTGGCAATATTTTGTTTTAATACCAGAAAGAGACTATTTCTTGATCTTATGAAATCTCAACCGAAGCATATAGAAGGGCAAATGTGCTTACACGGTGAACGGTGAATGCATAATAATATATATATAATTCTTGTTTCATGTAAGGTATAATATGTATTCGAGCTTTGCATCATTTGTTATATGCTGGACAGATTATAGTGGTTTATATATAGACATGTGTTATGAGTTATGAATTTTCGCAAATTCTCAGCTGTAGTGAGCTTCTGCATCATTGATGCTCTCGTTTGTAATATCTATCCTTTTTAAATTAAAAAAATAAAAATCTGACCCTGACTCTGGCAAGTCAACTTTCTCTTTTTTTTGGCCCTATGCACGCACACGCTTTTCTGTATTAATTCACTGCTATAATGAGGCTTGCCAATTTGGAGCTGATCGAACTATAGCTGTGATTTAAGGTTTTCTTGGGTAAAAAAGTATTGTATGAGTCAAGAGAATTAAGCTATCAAAATGTTTCAATAACAAAGGCCATCCATCAGTGGCTCTTCATTCAGTTATTATGATAGTGACCTTCCAATCATATGACCGAATTTAGGGCAATCGTGTTATAGCAAGAACTTTGTCAAATGGTGTCAAATGGTGAAAAGGTCGTAGCATGGTGTCTTGGTTAAGGATCACATTGCTAAATGAAGAGGCTTTGATGACCTCCCATGCTACATCATATTCTGTATGTTATGTTTCTGGAGGAATATCTAAAACAAATCCTATCAATATGACAGAGTTCAACATATTACATATTGCTATTAAAAATTGGCTGTTGACAGATGTTTTTCAAATTGGGCATGTTGCAATTAAGATTAACATTTTCCACTGTCTTTATCAAAAGGGAGAGGCTGTTGCTGTTCACAGATGATAAATTATCAATATATAGATTGAGATAACCATTTGTTAATGTCTATTTCTCACTCCTCTAAGTCTAAATAGAGTCAATTACTCTATAATTTGGGGACAATTTTTCTTCTTCTTTAGAGTAAGGCTAATCTACCATTCTCTTGGTCCAGGTTTTCTGTCCCCTTTGCCGACAATTTACCCATAATTCCCTCTGACGTTAACCCAACAATGAGAATCAGTGTAAAACAAAATGCATGCATATACAAATATAAATTGATCTACATTTGCTTTGTTTTTGTTGTCAGGACTTGATGGATCCAGAGAAAGGTTTTGTGAAAGAAGACAGTATAATCTTAGAGGTACAAGTTGTGGCAGATGCACCGCATGGTGTCAGGTAAGGATATATACTTTGCTCATCTACCCTCTCAAATTAATCCCACATTGATTCCATCGATTGCAGCGTATTACATGATATTAATGCACTGGCATATCCACCCATGTAAAGACAAACTCTGATACTCACATGAATATGCTGCAAACAGCTGCATGCATTATTAAAATAAACTAAGACGTCATTGAACATAGGACCCATATTCACCACTACAATAGTGAACAATATATTGTTTTGCTTCATTGACACAATTCTAATTCTCCACTTGTGTACAATTTTCTCCGCACAGCTGGGATTCCAAGAAACTGACAGGTTATGTTGGTCTGAAGAACCAGGGTGCCACATGCTACATGAACTCTCTGTTACAATGTCTATTCTTTACCAATAAACTCAGGAAGGTAAGATTGATAAGAACCAGGGTGCCACATGCTACATGAACTCTCTGTTACAATGTCTATTCTTTACCAATAAACTCAGGAAGGTAAGATTGATAAGAACCAGGGCGCCACATGCTACATGAACTCTCTGTTACAATGTCTATTCTTTACCAATAATCTCAGGAAGGTAAGATTGATAAGAACCAGGGCGCCACATGCTACATGAACTCTCTGTTACAATGTCTATTCTTTACCAATAAACTCAGGAAGGTAAGATTGATAAGAACCAGGGCGCCACATGCTACATGAACTCTCTGTTACAATGTCTATTCTTTACCAATAAACTCAGGAAGGTAAGATTGATAAGAACCAGGGTGCCACATGCTACATGAACTCTCTGTTACAATGTCTATTCTTTACAAATAAACTCAGGAAGGTAAGATTGATAAGAACCAGGGCGCCACATGCTACATGAACTCTCTGTTACAATGTCTATTCTTTACCAATAAACTCAGGAAGGTAAGATTGATAAGAACCAGGGTGCCACATGCTACATGAACTCTCTGTTACAATGTCTATTCTTTACAAATAAACTCAGGAAGGTAAGATTGATAAGAACCAGGGCGCCACATGCTACATGAACTCTCTGTTACAATGTCTATTCTTTACCAATAAACTCAGGAAGGTAAGATTGATAAGAACCAGGGCGCCACATGCTACATGAACTCTCTGTTACAATGTCTATTCTTTACCAATAAACTCAGGAAGGTAAGATTGATAAGAACCAGGGCGCCACATGCTACATGAACTCTCTGTTACAATGTCTGTTCTTTACAAATAAACTCAGGAAGGTAAGATTGATAAGAACCAGGGCGCCACATGCTACATGAACTCTCTGTTACAATGTCTATTCTTTACAAATAAACTCAGGAAGGTAAGACTGATGATAAGCTGATTTTTTTATGCAACATCAATATTTTGAGATTGCTGCAGAATCAACATATTTAACAGTGGTCATGATTTAGAACATTTTATTCAATGCCAATTAAGAACATTATTAAGCCTAACTTATGAGATTGAAAAGTTTGTTTAATTGCAATTTTACAAACTTTCCATGTGAACATATGTGATGCAGCACATCAAAAAGGGGGGACTTTGCAGGTGAAGTCAATTTTGAGTTAATTACTTGTGCTCGGAGAGCATTTCTAAGCTTTAAAATGACACAGTGAAAATGACTCCTAAAGTCTTATTATTTTCTGTCCGATTACATTATTACATGTATATAGGGTTCGGCAGAATCGGTGAACACAGATTTCATCGCGTAATTCACAGATTTCATACTTGATCACGAATTTGGGTAATTGTACCGTAAACTCTCGGAAAGGCCGATTTTTACAGTTTCATTTGATGATAAGTATCACAAATTATCCAAATTGAGGCATTTTTGAGAACTACACTGCTTGATTTTTTTATATCGCCCTTTCCTTGTTATTGTTTTTGTTTTTTACCTCGTATGTTTATTCCAATCTAACACTTATTTATTTACTAATGTCCCTTGAGTATACAAATTTGTAATTGAGTGCCTAGAAATATGACCGTGCCTATTTCACTAGTCATTTCCCACGGTTTGATCTCGGTTTTGCTTGAAATCACACTAATCGCGGAAATCACAGATTTTAAACAAACTGCCCACGGATTTTGCCTTAAAAAATCACGGATTCTGCCGAACCCTACATATATATCTTGAAAATACATGAGCCGCTAATGCCCCCCTGTTTGATGTGCTGCAATCACATATTATATACCTATAATGTGTTTTTGGACCTTCTACTCCCCCAGTTACGTCAACTCCTACCTCTCACTAAAGAACTTGTACCTCTACCTCACCCCAACTCTAAACTTTCTTTCAAGATGTAAAGTGGCACTCCAGGATTTTGTACTTTTATTTTTTTGATCCCAACCCAACTAATAATAATCCATGGAAAATATACACAATACAATACTGAAGACCAGAATATGTTTGTGCGATACAATAATAAACCAGACTTGACTGGTTGAAAAACACTGAACTCCTTCAGACTCCTGCCCACTATGGGAATCTTTTAAGTTGACAGGAATGCACTCTGCTTACAGCATAGCCTGCCTGTAAAGCCTTTGTCATCTATCACTGAAGCGTGTGATGACTTGTTATGGTATTGAATTTGAATTGACCTGCTCTAGTGATTATCAATGGGTCTGTATCTGTATATCTCAGATCAAATATAAAGTGATGTCATACACTAGTAGTCAGAATGGAATGTTTGTGATGGAAAAAATACATAAAATGGCTCGCAGATTTGAGTTTATTTGGATAATTAAAACAAAGTTTGCACTGAAACAAGTAATAGAACTACCGTATTATCCCTATTTTAAAGCGCCCAGGACCTCATAAGCGCCCACCCCTGTTTTTCTCAATGACTACCAACAAACAATCCCTTATAAGCGCCCACCTTTTCAAATGGTCAGCATCCTCAAATGACCACTTGTACATTTTATTTTAGTACGATAAATGAGTTTAAAAAGGTAACATAATAAGCGCCCACCCATAATGACTTTGCTAACCGACCTGGGCGCTTATTAGGGATAATACGGTAGGTTTATTTGGATAATTAAAACAAAGTTTGCACTGAAACAAGTAATAGAAGTTACTGAGGATGGTTAAATAGCCCTACAGCAAATCATTTAATTTTACCCCAGAATATTAGTAGTATTACCAAAATTACTTAATTGTTTTAGAATGCATAATAAAGTGAACTTTCTCATTATCTTCTCTTTCTTCATATATTCAGTGGATGGTTTGAAGGTTGGGTTTGGGAGGAATAGGATATATACTAAAGTAGCAAGGGATTGATTTTGAAATGATTTAAGCCAGATTTGTGAGCTGACCTAATCAAAATAAAATCTAAACAAATAATATTAACCTTTGATCAACCGACTATAACAAATAAGCAGAACTTTTGTTGTCGTAGTTATGGTTGACAATTTTATTCTGAATGGATAATAATGTTTGAATTAGAATGTTCACTGGATCATTGATCGTGTTGTAAATTAGAATATTGGCTTGAAGGCAAACCAATTAGTAATTCAGTACCATTTACCTTATGAAACACTGAATGTTGTCAATCAATGAAAGAAGTTGGTTGCCACTACATATCAGATGTCAAACAATAGAGGAGCCTCCCACCTGTTATTAGGTGGGGCCCTACATACTATAGCTGCCGTGTTAGTTATGGGAGCAGGTAGTCTAATGGAGGTCTTTGTAAATATTATAAAAAAATAACAAAAGGCAGCCATTGCTACCATTATAGGTTTATTACCAGTAGTTTTCTACTTTCAATTGCTTCTATTGGTTGTTGTCGATATTGGATGCCAAAGGAGCACCAATGTTCTAGGTTTTGGAAAGACCATCTCATGTTTGTCAAATGAGTGTCCGATGACTAAGGAATAGAAAAAAAGAACATTTAAAAAAATCTAAAACCAGTGTAAATAAAACAATCGACCTATTTTGGTCTGAACATGACTTTGCATGTCCACAGATCACTACAAGCTTAAATCTGGATACATTTGTAGCATCTTGTACCCATTTCAAATACTTATATTTAACAGAGAGTAAAACACCTTGAACGTTGCCAGGCCTGGAAAAATGGGCAAATTGGGAAGCTCCTTGCCGGGATATTTGGAGGGAAATTTTGCTGTTCCGTATAAAAAAAATGCATAAGAAATAGTGCGACATTTTCCAGGGCAATATGATTTAGCTTGCTAGGAAATTAACATTTTGTCCAGGCCTGAACATTGCATCATAAGCCCCTTCTCACAGTAGCCCAAAGTCATATATAGATTATCATTCATGACTAGCAATGCATGCACATCTCAATATAAGGTAGCAATACAGGGCACTTACTGTTGTGTTTGTATCTTGTTACAGGCGGTGTATCTGATGCCAACGGAGAGTGATGATTCCACCAAGAGTGTACCGTTAGCGTTACAGAGGGTATTCTATGAATTACAGCCATTGCATATCTATAGGTCACTCACTATTGTGTTTGTATCTTGTTACAGGCAGTGTATCTGATGCCAACAGAGAGTGATGATTCCACCAAGAGTGTACCGTTAGCGTTACAGAGGGTATTCTATGAATTACAGCACAACGATAAGGCAGTAGGGACCAAGAAACTTACAAAATCATTTGGGTAAGAAGACTTCTATGAGTTTAAAAACACATAGTTTTGCAATAAACATAAGTGTCATTTCGCAGTGCATAATGAATGATGCCTGGAGCTGGGTAGTTGGTGCCAAAATGAGACAATTTAATGTTTAGTTCAAGCTAAACCATCAGAACGTACTGCAAGCCTCAGAGAATATACCACCTGAGCCCATATAGAACCCTTACTCATAATTAGGAGGATTTTCTGAAATCAATGTCTAATTTCTAGCGTTGAATCTAGTTCTCTTACATTTGGGTGAATAGCCTAAGTCAAAATATCCCTTTCTGCATTGTTATTCAAAAGAAATTTTCTTGAAATGTATGACGTGGTCCAGCAGCAACCAGTCCAACTGGTATGAAAATTTCATTTCTGGCAAGATTGCAAAAATCTCAGCTAATTAAAGATACAATTCGAGGGCTCAGGAACACAAGGCCTTATCTCCATTTTGACTATTGTGAGAAAAAGACTATTGAAGATTTTTAAACACATTGGGGAGATGGAGATGAGGCCTTGTGATACTGGCTTTAACTTTGAAAGGGTTGTGTTATGGAGATAAGGCTGTGTTACTGGAAAGAGAATTTCTTTCTGAACATTTTGATACCATAATCTCATTTTTGAAAAAATTGATGAGGCCTTGTGGTTCCGAGCCCTTGAATTGTCTTCTAATTTATTTTTTTAACCTCAGTTCTCCATTTGGTATTTATAATGTTAATACACATGCAATTTACCTTTAATTTGCTTTGATTTGCTTCAGGTGGGAGACGTTAGATTCATTTATGCAACATGATGTACAGGAGCTATGTAGGGTGGTAAGTATTACATTTGCCATAATATGACATTTTTTTGTGTCAATTTATACAAATATGACACATTTGCATCAAATATATACAGAAATGCTGCTCCATTTTTACTAAATGTAATATCCTATCAATATAATATCATAATTTCGTACCGTTTCAAAAATGAACAATTACTAAAGAGCAGTTTTCCAAGCTTATTGATGGTGTAATTGATCGCTACATTTTGGCTCTCCCATCATCTGAGACCAGATATAAGTGTATACAGTATAAGCATATATGGTGAACATGTTGTGGTGGACTAAACACGTTTCAGAAAAATTGATCTTAAATTGTATGTATGGTACTTTGAAGGTAAAAATGAGGGTCATCAAACTTGTCTTTGGTTATACAGCTAAAAACAAAATATTGTTGGATATCAGTTTGATTTTTACCCTTTTCCCCAGACTTTTTCAAGATTTTTACTTCAAGTAAATGGTTTTAATTGACATGCTGAACCTAATTATGATTTGTTCCTCATTCATTTTCAGTTGCTGGACAACATCGAGAGTAAGATGAAGGCCACGTGCGTCGAAGGAACGATTCCACAGCTCTTTGAGGGCAAAATGATAGTAAGTTATTAGTCAAATAAATTGATTCATTGTATGCCCTGTGTTATCAATCATCTGTTGATGCGTGTCCTACTGTCCCCCTGTTCATCGCTCAGAATAAAAATATTAATTATTTTATTAAGAGTATGAAGAGAATAAAATGCCTAAAATGTCAAACACTTTCCATGTGGCTATTGGTTTTACCATACAAAACAGAATTCTCAAACACCTTACCCAAATTTCAAGGTCTATCTCAAGGATTACTGAACCAATACTAGGCATGTTTGTCCTTATTGCAATGCATTTCTCATGGTGATTCCAAATATGATAATGAAATTCAATGATTTTGACATTTTTGAAACCTTTTGTGAAATTTTGGAATGTCGTCTGCAGACGCCTGCCATGTGGAAAGTGTTAAAAGCCTAGCCACTTCTCATTTGGTTTCAGTTGATGTTTGATACCACATAAGGCACTGCGCTGTCATCATTCCAATGAGCACGTCTTATTATCAGGCCACACTCAGGCGTATATCTCTATTGTGCTTGGGTCTGTATGTATGTATGCGATCAAAGATAATCCAGGCATCGGTGTGTCAATGCTACATTATATCAACAGATTTTGTGCCGCCTTACTTTTTTGAATTAATTTGGTCCATTGTTCACCATTCATTTTTCAACGTTCATTGTTTAACATTCAGTGTACCATAAGAAAATATGGATAAGAAATATTTTAAGATCATATTATTTTGTTTTGTTTTATTACAGTCTTACATCAAGTGTAAACATGTATCCTATGAGTCGGTGAGAACAGAGTTGTTTTATGATATCCAGCTCAATATCAAGGGAAAGAAGAATGGTAAGCTATAGATTAGGCATCAGGGCTCAAAATACAAGTTTTCAAAAAATAGTCCCCTGAGAAAATGTTGGCCCTGGTATATGGTAAAATGTACTAAAGGGGCTATTTTTGGCAGAATTGGCTCAAAATAGCCCTCATAGCCCCAGAAGTATTTTAACCCCTGTTAGTTAGGCATATAAACAAACATTTTATTCAGCTATAGAGAGGATAATCAGCAAAGCAGTAAAACATATGTTCCATGTTACATAATGTGTTCAAGGCTGGCATTGCCCTTCTTTTGAATATGTCAGAAATGCTTAAATTTTTTTAAAGATCATTTATACTGGTGTCTGCAAGCCCGCATGAAGTATATTTGATCATTTGGGAAATATACTGAATGGTCTATCAGCTGAAAACGTATTGGGAGTGTTCGGGTATTGCACATTAATAAAAGTTCAGCTACATTTTTATTAGCAAACTCATTGATTTGCTAAATGGCTCAAAATTGGAATCTTTTCTTCTGGGTATGAGTTAACCCTAACTCCCCAGGCGTAGTTTTGTGAATTAAATTATCAGGGGTGAAAAACGGGTCAAATTTGAGGGGGAAATCGGTGTCCGCTTGCGCCGGGGGTAAAACCCGGGCCGTGTGCGTACAAGTCTGATGCTCTACCGACTGAGCTATACGGGACAGGTTGAACGTCTGGCGGAGCGTGATACGACATTGACCGGGCGATCACGCAGGACAAGATGGCAGGTTTTGTAGCGTCTAGGAGTGTTAGGGTTAAAACATAGGAAAGCATTACATAAAACACACAACCTCCAATTTTAAGGAAAATTAAGTGCTTCTCAGTGCCTTTAAATTATCGTTAAATATCAACATTGACTCACATTATAGTCGTCATCAGAATACTTAGACACTTTTTAAAACCGCGAACGCACGCGTCTTGCATGTCTTGGATTAATGAGCGTGTGGGCGGGGACATTCTTGACCAATAGATACGGTCGCAGCCAATCGGATTACAGGGGCCGCGACGCATCGAACTGCTCAAAGATAACGCTGTTGCGACACTGTTCTACAACGCTCTTCTGTGTTTACGCTGCCGCTGTTGTCATAGAAAAAAGTGCCAAAGTATTTTGACGACGACTATAGCACAACAATTTTAATTTTTTTGTCACCTGAAAATAATGCCTTTGTTTTTCCATTTTCTAAAAAAGGAGTACAGGATCATTCATAATACAGCAAACATACAGAATGTCCCTTCTTCCTCCCCCACAAACTTGTATATAATTAGAAGAAAACAAGACAGCTTTTTTTCTTTCTCTGATGCATCATTACTGAGCATGTCACATTCTATCCTCCCCACAAGGTTGTATATAATTAAGAGAAAACAAGACAACTTTTTTACTTTGTTTGATGCATCATTACTGAGCATGTCACATTCTTTTGATTTCTCCATAGTGTATGAATCCTTCAAGGATTACATTGCCAAGGAGACAATGGACGGAGAGAACAAGTATGATGCTGGCGACAATGGGTTACAGGTGAGAGAGAAACAGGTGTTTTATTTTGAAAGGAGTTCAACCAGGTTTTAGTATGGTCCAGTCAGGGTCTTAGCCAGAGTTTCCTGCTTTAGAATATCACATTTGTTAAATCCCTTAATTCTGCCTGTACTGGGAGTGATCTGCCTGTCCAAATGACGGGTGGACGGGTCTCTGGCTTAGACATTTGGTAGCTATAATCAAAACAAAAATGTCTTGATCAAAAAATATGCACATCAGAAACACACTATGTACTATGTACTATGCTTTGCAGTCAAGTACGCACAGGTTTTGACACTGCATTCGTGCCTGGTTCATACACACACCACGTGCACATATGTATACATATATACATATGTATATCAGACTTTCTTGTCTGTATTATAGTAGTAATCTTTTATGTGTACCATCTATTCTTCCACTTGTTAACAGGAAGCTGAGAAAGGTGTTGCATTCACACAATTCCCACCAGTGCTTCATCTGCAGCTGATGAGGTTTCAATATGATCCAGTAACAGACTCTAATGTAAAAATTAACGATAGGTGAGTGCACATAGAGCTGTCATATCACACATAGGGCTGTATGGGAATAAAACTATTAGGAGAAAAAATTGCCCAAACTTCTACTTCTTGAGGTTGAATAAGAATTTACTTTTAAGTTGTTTTTTGTAGAACATGTTACTTAAGTGTATCACATAGTGTTTTATGAAAGAATTGATATATCATGAATGTAATCCAAGGACTTTTGAGAATATGGCCCATTTACTATAGTTTAATTAGTTCCAATTTGGCGAGAGAAGTATTTGTTTTTTATCTCTCCGCGCGCAAAAGTAATCCAAGTGTACAGGCGCAATTATTGCCACGAGCACATGCTTTTGGAAACATGCAGGCCTTACTCAACATGATGCACAGTGCAGTGCGCTTGTTACCTTGAGTGCCAGCGTCCTTCTGTATTAATTCGCTGCTATAATGAGGCTTCGCCAATTCGGAGCTGATCAAACTATAGTTTGTTATCATCAATACTTATTTATACTTATGACTTATGCTGGTCTACTATCATTATTTTGTGTTTATGTGTATTTCACAGGTATGAATTTCCATTCAAGTTGAATTTAGATCCCTTTTTGAAAGAACCTGAACAAACTCCAGCCGACTACACCTTACATTCAGTTCTTGTACATAGCGGTGACAATCATGGTGGGCATTATGTAGGTTTCATCAATCCAAGAGGGGATGGCAAGGTGAGTCAGCCATATAGAATATCAGTCTCATTTGTATATAAGACCATGAAAAAAGAAACCCTGTTCTACGGGCCCGACCTACCCATTTCTTTACAGACCCCAAGAAAAGAAGACATTTTGCTTGTCAAAAAATGTGTACAGATTTTTTGGATTTTTGAAGGGCAAAAGAAAAGAAAAAAACCTGAGTTTGCCCCTAGAACAGGTTTACTTTTTGTGTGTGGCCTAAGTTAGTATAGTTTAGACTTGATATGATACCATACCAGCCAAACTCAAGGCCAAAGAATATCAGTACATGTGCTACCAATAAGAGATGTGGATCTACTTGATGACTGCACTGAACTTGGATCACTAAATGAGATTTATAACCCTATGAGAGTAGGACACACCTGGCTAGTTATCATAGCATGCGATGTAAGTCATAGCCATCATCATGACGGTGATGACGACCAGCCTGTTGATGACGACTATGTAAAGGATGGATAGCATTTATGGAGAAAAGTTGTCAGTTTTATCATGCCTTATTTTTCTGTAAAGAATGAATTGCATTTATGGGGAAAAGTTAGGGTTTTATCTTTTCTCTGCTGATATCAATTAAATGGCTTTTCACACTATACATTTTTAGTTTTTCTTCAAACTTTAGTCTCATCCCTGATATTCAAGTAAGCAAATCTGAATGACTCTAAAAGATACATTTGATAAGGGATGCCACAAAGTCAGGGAATGGACTGGCAGAAATTTAACTTGTACGTCATTTTGACACAAAATCAAGACATTTTAAAACAGCAATCAGTTACACCTTCATTTTTTTCCTCTTCTCCCCCACAGTGGTGTAAATTTGACGATGACGTTGTCTCAAGATGTTCCAAGAACGAGGCAATCGATAACAACTTTGGCGGCCACGACGACGACCTCTCTGTAAGACACTGCACAAATGCCTACATGTTAGTGTACATACGAGACAGCTGTAAAGGTACTGAAGGATTACTGAAGACACACGATTTGTACAACCCAAACGCAAGCACTTTTTATACAGGTTCGGGCCATCTTCATGGCATGGTTTTTAAAAAAAGACCAAATATTTTGAGGGAGAGTCCATCCATGATTTATTACAAACCAATCTGAGAGTAAAAAAACACATTTTTTTTGTAAAGTAGTTGAACATGTCCAAATTTCACACTGCGTTCGCGTCATAGGTGCACAAGAAAACACATTCCATACTTTATTATAATTCATGTTGCACATAACAATAGGTCAGGGCCCAAAATACACAGGCTAAGATTGTATTAGCCCTCTTAATCCACAAAATAGCCGCTGTGGCAAAATATTTGTCAATGGTAAAATGCACACATGAGGGCTACTTAAGTAAAAAGGTATGAACAAAATCGTAAAATATGATTAGTATTACTGTGTTTGAATAAGGTCAGTTTACACGAATCAATGTTTACACTTCCCACGCGGCTATTAGTTTTAACATATACAAAACAGATTTTCAGAAACATTTCCTAATTTTCAAAGTTCTATCTCTAGGATTCAATTCGATTGCTAACCCAATACTAGACATGTTTGTACTTATTTCAATGCATTTCTCATGGTGATTCCAAATACGGTAATGACAATCAATAATTCTGACAATTCTGACAATTTTGAAACATTTCGTGATATTTTGGAATGTCGTCTGCAGCCGCCTGCCGTGTGGAAAATGTTAATGGTTTCATGGCACTACCCTATTGGATGCTAGCGTAGTTGTCATCAACATCAGCGCATTTATATTGATTTTTCTCCTCTGTGTACAACAAATAAGCATTCTATTGACCTTTAAGCCTAATTAACAATGTCGATTGTGTAATAAAATATGCAGTAGTGTGCACCTGTCATGCGCATTGAAACTTGCCAGTTTGTACCATTTATACAAACAAACCGCTAACAGAACAGTTATCCATATGCATTTATGCTAAAAGGTATTTGTTTGTTCTTTAGAATTGTGGACTTTCCCTTTAATATTTTAATATGTATCTTTGTTGTATAATCAATAATGTAACTAAGCCTTTATAATCTATAATGTAACTAAGGGGAGGGGGGGGGGGGTCCTTTAAATGAAAACAAATAAAACGGATGGTCTATTGTTAAAAATGCACCTATCAAAGCATTACAATATCCATACACAGTAAATATGCAAACAAAAGTGAATTTCTAGTTGAAATACATAGTTACAGCATTGTAGAGACATACACATTATTATAATGACATTTGGTCATTTTGTGCTGAAAAGGGTGCCATTTTGAAGGGGTATTGACAAATACATAGATGGGTGTTTCGTCAGTTTGACGGTCATATTATGTCAAGTGGAGGGAAGTACTCTGCTGAATGAAGGGATCGTGATGATCCCGAGAGCTACGGAGCTCAAGGACAATGGTTCGGAAAAGGTATCTAAATTAATTATTAGAGCATGATCGAGTCCAATATCAGTCTAGATGCTGCTAACTCTTACTGTGTTGGGGAAAATATATCTTGTGTAATTCCAGCATGTTTTACAACACAACTGTGCCCATGGGGAAACTACATAAATGGGTATTTTGTCAGTTTGGTAATATTAATTACCCCCTGTTGTTAATGCAATCGGTATTTTGTCATGCATTGGGAAGGATAATACCCTTATAGCATTCACCTATAATTATTGTACCATGATTAGCACTTGTTAGAATCAATATTTGTTCTACAGTTGATATACTCCAAGCCGTGACGGATGATGATATACCAGACACCCTGAAGAAAAGACTACAAGAAGAAAAGTAGGTAGCATGATGTTTGCAAAATAATAAAATCTGAAAGATACCAACCCATATGATATTATAAAACTTGTTAGGGAGTTATAAACTTTTAACTTCATGATTTTTGATCAGAAGTAATTTCCCCAACATCCCGCAGCATTAACAGCTATCGATAGTTATTGATAACTTTAACCCCACTACGTCTTACAAAATCATACAGCCAACAGCACATGTTTGGGCGTAAGTCTATCCCATGCTGCAATAACCCCAGGTATATATGGTCACCAAACATTGAGCCTGGGCAGCCCAGTGTTTGGTTTGGTGGTTGAGTCGCTCGCCTGCCAGTCTGGCAACCCTGGTTCAATCCTCCCTTTTACCCCCATCCCCACTGCAAAACCGTGGGAGTTGGGGTTAAGACAATTATACCTGGAATAGTCCGGGAAGGAAACATTAGCTCGTCTGTTTGAAGGCAGTGTTGAATTGTGTGCCCCATGTATTGATTGATATAGCTCTTTGTTAATCCGCCCTAAACTGACATGGTTCAAAGCTTTTACTACAGCGCAGTTGTAGAACTCATATCAATACAGTTTTCTTTTTTCAATACCGTGGTTGACTGCTAGTGAATTTTCTTTAGTTGTTGGATTCACCTCGTTTCAATTGTTCACAAATTTCCTTTGATATTTGTGTTTTACAGGAGGTTAGAAGCACAGAGAAGAAAAGAGAAGACAGAAGCTCATTTGTACATGACTATGCAGGTACTGACAGAAGATCAGCTCTATGGTCATCAAGCAAATGACTTGTGTGATTTTGATAAAGTCAAATTTAGGTAAGCATAGACCATAGGTTACTTAGGTATTGTGCACTTGTATATTATTTAAAGGATAATGACTGCAAATTAGTTGTTTGGAGGGAACTGTTAAAAATCAATACATTTTCACTTTCGAACCAAGGAATTGCGCAAGGGGCATACTAGCCCAAGGGAAATGTTGAGGTCTCAAATGTTTGGATTCTTCACAGTTAATGACAAAACAACTGATCAAAGTCATTATCCTGATTCATAACCATGATTTGAAATCATCCTTTAATAATACAAACTTGTACTATAGTAATTCATAGAAAATCAAAATTGTACGGCATTTAACCTATGCTTCCCCATTACAAATCGATCAGTCTAGTCAAATAATCGTGCAAACGAACCACTTACATGTTGAATAACGACTGCGCTGTGCAAATGCGCTGTGTGTCTGTGGCATCATGGGAGCTTGTTTACTTGATACATGGCAGGTGACTAATGTTTATAAATGCGATACTCGGTTCTCCATTAGTGACCTGCGCTTACTTGTGCGAAGCATAAGTGACCGGCGCTAACTTAGTGACCGGCCCTTACTTGTGCGAAGCATGAACATATTTGATTGGGACACACGTAGTAACATGTATATTTTAGGTTTTGAATGGCCGTTTCAGAGAACCATATGATACATGGAAGTCTGCAGGAGTATTTGGTTGAGGTGGCAAAATTAGCTCAAAATCAGCAACAACATATAAAGTGTATTGAATTGTGTATGGCAATATATTTATTAAACCTATGAATTGATGCTTGAGAAGATTTTGTGGATTAATTGTTGCTATGAGAATCCTTTTGAACATTATTGACTAACTTCAAACGGGGGTTATTGTTGATAACAACCAATAGGCAAATGCTCTTGTGAGGATGCTAAAAAATGTATCACTACTTGGAAAATAATTTCCAGATAAATTGATATATGTCGAAAGGTTTACAGAAAGTCTCTGTTACCAATGATTAGATTTCAATAAAGGATTATTTTGCACTCTCTGTTACTCCTGACAATGTGATGGTTGCTATGGATTTCAATGTATTTGTTCTTAATCTCTTAATCTAATCCAATCCACAGGGAATTCCGCATCTTGAAATCTGCCACCTTCAAGGAGGTTATGGGCATCCTCTCACAAGCCATGGGCTATGACGAGTATCAGCTACGTATCTGGCCTTTCTCACAACGTACTAATCAGACGTATAGACCCACTGTACTAGAGCTTGATGAACCTAGCAAATCAGTAAGTATGCTATCGAACTAAAAGGGTGGGTTGGGATGTCCCTGGTTCAAATTCAAATTAGTCTTTCTTTCTTATTCAGTCTGTTATAAACTGATGAGACAACATCAAATGTTTATTCCATTCTTCAAAAGAATGACTGACTGATTGTCATTCTTGTATCATACTAAAATTTAAAACATAAATAGTGTACTTTTCATTGGTGGAATAATCTGAATCATAGTTGTTATTGGTTAATATAATATTCTATCATGTAATCGTTGCATATCTGGGACTGTAAGAATACACTTCATCCATGTGAACATGTATATGGGCATTTGTAGGAATTGAATAATGTTATCAGTGAGTGTTACAGTGACATCACTGTTCGGAGGAAAGAAATATGCTTTATTCAATTTCAGAACTGGGGCAGATCAGTTGTATGAGAATGTCCCTGACTAAATGTATATATGTATATGTATACCAAATTCTGTGACTGTCCTTGTATCTACCATACATTATATTGATCAATTAGATTTGAGCTATAGAGGAAAGGTGCTCCAACCAACCATACTAGTTGTGTGTAAGTGAATTTTTGTCGGAATTTGCAAACCTACTCGTAATAACAGAACAATCTGGTGTTAAACTAAAATGTTCTCTATATTTTCTTTCTCCAGATATTAGAAGTTTCAGAAGGTGACAGCAATTGGACAGTGTTTTTAGAAACTCAACAACCAGAGTGCCCTGATACAGCCTTGCCACCTTTTGATAAAGAAAGTAAGTTGAGCATGGTTCCCCCACATCCTTCTGTATTCCTTTCCTGCTATAAGCCGACTTTGCCAATTTGGAACTGATCAAACTATAGTTCTACCTGATAAACTTAAGAATGTCTCTCTTGTTTTCTTATAGCTGATGTGCTCTTGTTTTTGAAGATGTATGATCCCAAGGCCAAAAGAATATCATATTGCGGCCATGTCTATGCACCCATATCCACCAAAATCAGTAAGTATATCTCAGTAACAGTAATCCAGTCAGAATTGTTTTATTATCGGAGTTGGCACTTATAGTTGACATTCTTTAACAAGGTCTTATATGGTCATAATGTTGAGAGCAAAATGGATTTATCTTCAGTAGGTTGATTTCAATAGCCACAAAATGTAGCTACAATAGTAAAATATGTTTGTGAATATTCAGAATAATAACACAATGGTAAGAATATTCTCTTCGCTGAGGTAGTATATCAATTGCACAGTCTGAAGGATCAATTGTGTGCGTAATAACTTGATATAAGTCACTGCCTGGAATAAGTGAAATATACTTCAGAAGGAATAGGCTAGAATACTGTAATGAATGAGAAATGCATTGAGAAGTTGTAAATCGATTCAAAATAAGATTTGGCTGGGTGATGATCAGGGTTTTACTGTCTATGTTAGGTAATCTGTTCAAGGGTTAAATGAACTCAATAATATGAACCAGCAAACCAAGAGCCAGTATTCAAATGTAATATCAGTCTCCAAATCTCTGATATTATTTGGCGTTTCATTCACCGTGTCTTTATTTGTTTGCCTTTTACAGATCAGCTTGTCCCACTGATGTGTGAGAGAGCTGGATACCCACCCAACACAAGGCTATCCATATATGAGGTAAGTTATATATATATTCCTATTATGTACAGCGGTGTCCTAATAAGGTAAAACAGGTCTTACTAAATCCTTAACCATGACCCCCAAACCAGGTTTTGAAAACGATATCGCAATTTTGGAAAAAAAATCCACAAATGAATCACCGCAACCGAACCGGGGACCTTGCCTCCGGACACGAAACCCCGGCTCCCATAGGCAACCACTGCTCTCAGCTACTTGTCAGCGCAGTATACTGCGCTCACTATATAGGCTCGGTTGATTACATCATCGTAAACCGTCCGCACATATGCGCGTGGAGATAGGTTTGTTTGGAGTACTCAGTTAGGTTAGCGCATGGAGATAGGTTTGTTTGGAGTACTCAGTTAGGTTAGGGTTAAAAGGTTAAAGGATATCCTTATAAAAATAAGAGAATGTTATTCCCCTATTGTTTCGAACAAGTGCGACTGTGAACTCATCCAAACTTTAAGTTCACGTTATGACACCGATCATTGTCACAAACATATCAGTAAAGTATGCCCCATCCGTTGTTCATTCGTTGAAGGAAGTGAAGCCAAACATGACAGAGAAAATCCAGGACCAGTCATTACAACTGGACAAAGCCTTGGATGAGTTAATGGATGGAGATATTCTTGTATTCCAAAGGTAAGTTAACTGCTGTGACAGGTGGATTAGTTTTGGGGGTATTCTTCGTGTAAGATATTTATAAGTTAGACTAGTGTCCAGACCTATTACGGATTACAGCTGTATAATCCTTTAATCCCTCAATAGAGGATTTGGTGCTATGTTAGTTTTCGTGCTGTCTTGCACCAAGTATAAACCTAGTTTTGAGATGGACTGATTGATTTACTTAATTAGTCCAGTTGATATGAAAAAAACATGTTGCAGTAACGCACATTACCTCGAGCACTCTCAGATTTGCTATAGTTCAATCGATTCCAAATTGGTGAACCTGTTTACTGCAGCGAATTAATACAGAAGAGCGTTGACGCGCAAAAGCTGGCATGGCGCACTGTGAATCATATGCGTGACGCGTGCGTATGCCAAAATAGCGCGAGTACCGCTTGGATGACTTTGGTGCGCGGAGAGATTGGCCCCCCCCCCATATTTCTCACTAAGGTTTCTCTGCCAAAAAGTGTGCTGATTTTATACCAAAAGTGTGCTGACTTGATCACAAATTGTTGGAGCAATTTCGAAGTTAACAAAAATAAAAGTCCCAACATCAGTGACTTGATCTGAGTTTTTTTGCTTTGATGTTTTTCCCACAGGGATGATCCCGACAACTCTAATTTTGATCTGCCAACCGGAAAGGATTATTTCCGCGACCTGTACTACAGAGTAGAAGTGACGTTCTGCGACAAAAACAACCCCAGCGACGCGGGATTTGTCCTGACACTCTCACAGAAAATGAACTATTTTAGTGTAAGTGAATAAAAGTAATATTGAACCACTGTATACCATACCCTTATAAATACTGTTGTCAGTCACTTGCATATTAGTTGCACATTACTTGATGGATCCATTCCTGGTTTGAGATTTGTCACCCACAGTTATAACTTGCATTTGCATATATGTGACCAGTCGCGTCAAAAAGGACATGTTGTCGGCAAACACAGTTTTGAGATAGAGGGCAATATATTTGGTGAAACATAAAGAAAATAATAGACAAAAATATGCTTCTTCAATTCATATCTTGGGATTACAAAGTCCGATTACATTCAACATGGTATCATTTCAAAGCTTAAAATGTTCTCTTTCAAATCATACCGATAACTCAGAATTGACTTGGGCCTCCAACATGTCCATTTTGACGTGACGGGTCACATATGTGTATTACATGTTTTTATCCCCTGGCTAAAAGCGAGAGGGGGGAGACAAAACAGTGCTCTCATATAAAAAGTCAGACTTAAAGTTCAACCAAACTTGGTGACAATAATCTCTGGGTAAGGGGACTTGAGAGGACTCGTAGGGTGTACCCAGATTGATCTCTAATTACCCCTAAATGACCTTCGACCCAATTTTATGGCTCTCTTATATGAAAAGATGACTTCAATCTCAACCAAACTTGGTGACAATTATAATATTTGAGTAAAGGGACTTGAGATGATTCGTGGGGTGTACCCAGAATCACCTCTAATAATCGCTACATGACTTTGGACCCCATTTTGTGTAGGACTTATTGAACTGGTACTCTTGTACTATGTACCGATTCTGCTAAATGTTCGGATATGACCACTAGACTTCCTTACAAGATGCTCATGCGCTGATTAAAGCGGTATTCTGAACTACTCCCATTATGTGAATCTCCCAGCAGGGGATTCACAAGTCTTTAGAACCATGCTTCGATCTTGTTTTATCTAACAACTTCTCTTTCTGTCCAATGCCAGGTTGCGAAAGCTGTTGCAGATTACCTGGAAACAGACCCAATGCTTCTACAATTCTTCAAAAGCCAAGGGTGAGTCACAGTTCCCTATGACTGTTTAATGAAATAAGAATAGTTTGTAGACAACCTTTACATTATTATGATTATGGGGATTGTGTCGGGTTATGTTCAGGTGATTTATATGATATCTCTCTCAGGGTGGTAAAGCATGAGTGGAATATATCAATCAAATCAAATTAGTCATGTATGTTTAATCTTTTTAGTAGGTTTGAGATTTCGTAAGTGTAAATATCTGGAAAAGTAATACCATCAAATTGTGTCAATATTTAAAATTGAAAAAAATAATACCATACAGTATCATGGTAGATATTCTCAGTCTTATTAAAAATGTAATAGTTTGATCAGTTTCAAATTGGTGAAGCCTCCTTACAGCGGCGAATGAATACAGAAGAATGCGGGCGCACTATCCATCATGTGCATGACGCTTGGGTGCTACCAAAACCGTGTTAGTGAAGTCATAGCGTGTACGCTTGGATTACTTTTGCACGCGGAGAGATAAAAAACGAACATTTCTCGCCATTTTGGAACTGATTAAACTATAGAAGACTGACAATACAAGGGTACTGTATATAATCACAACTTATATTTAACAATGGGGGGACAAAGTTCATCTAATGACAGCATGCAATATTGAAGTGATTTCTAACTGATGTCAATGTGTCCCATTTGGTTTAGTCACAGAGATGGTCCTGGCCACCCTCTTAGATGTACATATGAAGGCACATTACGAGAACTTCTAGCAACACTGAAACCTAGGCAACCCAAGAAACTCTACTATCAGAGGGTGAGTGTGTACAATGATATAGATGATCACTGCATAATACCTAACCCCCAAGGTGTGTGTTGGGAAGAAAATATCAAGGGACAAAACGGGTTAAATTAGGTGGAAAAGTCCAGCCACGCCAGGAATAAAGCATGGGTTTTGTTTGTGGGAGTCTTGCCCCTACCGACTGGGCCATGGAGTCGGTTTCAATAAAAATCTTTCGCTCGGCATATGATAGCCCGTCTGATAACGCCACAAGCTATACTCTGTTTGGCTTCCTCTGAACAGTGACGTAACTTAACAGGCGCAGCTTTTACGCACACGTATGTATCTTCCGCTTTTCAACGCTCGTGTGTATACGCTAGCGCTTCAAGTAAGCGCTCGCCGTATATGCTGCAATTTAGTAGAATACCTAGTTACGTCACTGTCTCGTGATGGCCAAATAGACTATAGACTGGGAGAATGTGTGCTACCAGCACCTAGTAGTGTAGTGGTTTGTTGTAATGTGAAAGGTAAGGAAGGGTTAATGAAACGTTCCAGCATTTGTATTCTCCAAATTTGTCAAGTGTGGACTTTGTGTTTTAGTATGATTTCATTTTAAGAGGAAAATGCTATGTTAGGAATGGGTGATGTTATACACACAACAGTAAGGGAATATTGAAGCTAATAGTTGTTCTCCAAATGGCTGGAGTATGCTCTGAAAATAGGAGGAATTTGTGTAATATCTTTCAGAAATGTTTATGTTACAAACATGTAATTGTGAAATGCATAAGCATTGTTCAACTAATTGCATGTCTTATACAGTTGATTACATCTAATTGTTTTATATCTGTTTAATTTCATTCTTCTAGTTGAGTATCAAGATCAATGAATTAGAAAACAAGAGGCCGTTCAAGTGCGTATTTGTAACTCCAAAACTCAAGGAAGAGGTAAGTTGAACTGTAGGCTAAAGTGTATTTAAAGGGTGTCCGTATAAAAGGCTGTAATGTCCCAAAATGCCCCAGATATGCATCAGATACACAGTGGAATTAAGTTTGGACTTAAAATACCTATGCAGAATATAATCTTACGTTTCTCTCTCAGTCGCCCCTGTAGCTCAATGGTAAGAGCATTGTTCTAGTAATAAAGGGTTCAACAAAAGAAAGTATACCACTTTGTTTATGTCATTTTGAGTAACTTTGAATTTGTTTTTGTCCAAACAGGCTAGATAGGCATTTAGATGAATCTTTTAGGCATAATTTGATACCAAATTTTCCCCCTAACAACCAAGATAAACCATGATTAGTACCATTTAAAGGAAAATATCCCATTTTCAAAAGTCGCATTTCCAATACACAGCACGAGAAGAAAGGGCCAATTGTTAACACACACATATGCCGTATTTATCCCGTACCGATCACCGCGCATATCCCTCAATGCGCGGGCTAATTCAAATGTAAACTGATGCATGGGTGAAGGATTTGAATGTAAAGGAATGTTAATGGATGGGGAGAACATGGACAGATTAACTAAATCTTCTCGTGCTGTGTATTGGAAATGCGACTTTTGAAAATGGGATATTTTCCTTTAAATGGTGCTAATCGTGGTTTATCTTTGTTGTTAGGGGGCAAATTTGGTATCAAATTATGCCTAAAAGATTCATCTAAATGCCTATCTAGCCTGTTTGGTCACAAACAAATTGAAAGTTACTCAAAATGACATAAAGAAAGTGGTATACTTTCTTTTGTTGAACCCTTTATGAGGGTTGCCTGTTCGAATCTGGCCAGAAGCACATTTTTTTTCAACATTTATGTGCATTGGCCTACTTTTGGGGCAATTACATAGTTTCAGTCATTCTAGTTCCTAAAAAAAAGAAGTGAATAAATAAGGATGGAAAAGAGAGAATGAGATAAAACTACAGGAGCTTACAGGGAGCTGGAAGAAAATTACAGAGAAAGATAGAAATAGGGCCTATCATTATGTGTATTAACCCCCCCCCCCCTCGCAGCGAATTGCTATGTAAGTAACTCCCCCTCCCCCCCCCCACCCCCAACTTTTAAAAACATTTTGCTGCCGTTGCACACGTAAAACACCCACCTTGTCAAGCCTAAACTTTCTTAATTGATCTACCTCTATGCAACATGAAGGACAAACAAGCCTACAGTTTCTTCATTAATCTACTTTTGTGCAGTGATATCAGTGAATATGAAATACATAAAGGGAATATTACAGTGTTGACACGTGTAAGCTCTTCGTGAGTTTTTCTCAACGACGCCTTGCATTTATGCTATTGTTTTGTATATTTTTTGCTCCGACTTTATAAACCTGTAATATTACAGTGTTATACTGTAAAACACTGTAATTTCGCGGATACTTTATTTTTTGAATTTAAAACGACTGCTATTTTATTTGTGCGGGCATTTATTTGTGCGATTCTGGAAATTGTCAGTTTCGCAGGTATTTAATTTTGCAAAACAACATCCCTCGCAAAATTAAATCCCTCACAAAATTAAGTGGTGTTACAGTATGTAAAATACTAAACTCTCTAACCAGCTACAATTATTTTTAATATATTTGTAGGAGCTCGTTCTATATCCCAACAAGACAGACACAGTAAGAGACTTACTACATGAAGCTGATAAGTATGTACAGCTATTAGACAGTGGAACTGGGAAACTTAGGTAAGTGTAACTAATTATGGAGCATTATATTTTGATTACCATTACAACCAATAGGCCTGCATCTGTGGACGTGTGTTGATTTTGTTAGTGATTAGGGTTCACCTCTCTGATCAACTTAATCCGTATTTAGTACAGAGATGTAACTTTTCCGGTATTTTAATAAAATCCCATATTTCTCTGTTTTTCTGTCTTTTTAAACTCCTGTAAAATTCCCATTAAAATCTGCAATAAATTTATAGTAATAATAACCGGCTCCCTGTTGAGAATGAATAAAACAAGTCAACAGATGACGCTATAATCGTTGCGTCAGCAGACTATATCGTATTTAGAAGGCACGGGCCACGTGTACAGGCGGAGCATGGCAGATATACACACTAGGCTGAAAAGTGTACGATGTTGTCGATGTTTTCGATTTCTTAAGTTGCAGAATACGGTGTAGAAATTTGAAGCTTGTGCAAGAGCGTCCATGAACTGAAAAATTGCATGTTTTTTGTGGTCAAATTACGTGGATAATTTACTTCACTTGCGATTGAAAATGGAGGTAGATCGAAAAATGAATGTTAGAGACATCGACAACGGTCTCAAAAACAGATTCAGATGTGATTGGCTTGAGAAGAGCGATGATGCGGGTTATTTTTTATTTTCCGGGTTTTTTATAGCATCCGAGTTCATCTCTGTTAGTAATATATAAGTGGTATGGGATCAAATTCATAGAGATTGGCAGCAAGTATAGATGTGACGTTAAGTGTGTATCCTAGTGTATAATGCAGAATTTATGTGCCATTAGCGGGATATGTCTTTAAAAATGAATTCACCAGCCCATTTAGCATCAGGCACCCAAAAATAATCAACGCTCACCAGAATATGCTCTTCAGGTGAAATTGGTTATATTCTATAGTATAACCAATCAGCAAAAAGAATTGAAGAAGAAGTGTTTGCGTGCAATTTTGGCATCCCCTGATGTCTCGCATGTGATTCACAGCGCACCATGTTGTGCCATAGAAGCCTTATGCACATCAATGCTCTTTAGTATTATTTCGCTGCTGTACCAATTTGGAACTGACTGAACTATAGTAGTGAACCAATAATAATTCAATTTGTTTCCTTTTACTTGTGGTTGTATTATTGTTACTGTGATATCGATGCGCTATTGACTATATAGGATTAATTTAGATACCTTTTTCGAACCATGGTTATAGAGCTCCGTAGCTTTTGAGGTCATCACGACCCCTTCCTTCCGACCCCACCCCTTCCTTCAGCGTAGTGTTTACTTCCCTCTACTTGTCACATGACCGCTGAATAAATGGGTCGCGATGACCTCGAAAGCTACGGAGCTCAATAACTATGGTTCGAAAAAGGTATCTAAATTAATCCTAAAATCATGTTCGAACCCAATATCAGTCTACATGCTGCTATTGACAATATGTTTAAATGCAATGATAATCTCTATCTCTCACTTGCAGGTTACTAGATGTGATTAGCAACAAAATCTTCCAGGAGCATAAAGACGACACATCTCTTGAGCAGCTTGCCAACAACAGCAGTAAAACATATAGAATAGAGGTAAGGATGCAATGCAAATGCATTGGGATCATAGTTTACATTCTCTTAACACTTTCCATGTGACTATTAGTTTTACCATCAAACAAATTTTTCAGAAATCTTTATCAAGTCTTATCTCAAGAATTACAGAAACAATTCTAGGCATGTTTATACTTATTTTAATGCGTTTCTCATGATGATTCCAAATATGGTGATGAAGATTCAATACTTGAACATTTTAACCGTTTTGAACATTTTGTGAAATTTGCAACCATTGTGGTGGAAAGTGTTCAAATTATGGAGACAGTTTAATTGTAAGGAGCTTACTACCATGATTTTTTTTCTTTTTCTCATATTTTATTCAATTGTGCAAAATTTATTTACAAGGGTCACTAAGTTATATCGGTTTGCTATTATGGCTTTTTTTAGGATACTTTAGTCGTAAGAGAAGTAATCTATTTAATTAGTTGTTTTGTTGGGTGGAGGTTTTTTCAATTGAAAAATTTGGGGATAATTTCAAATTTTTCAAAACAAATGATCAATTTGTACCCTTTTATTTTGTTTCGTCTACCTTTAACGCTTAAGATGTGCGTTTTTTCTTCTCTGCTTTAAACAGGAAGTGCCATTAGACCAAAGTAGACTAGGTGATGACGAGATGATAGTGTGTGTGGCACACTTCCAGAAGGAGTTATTTTGTACATTTGGAACACCATTCCTACTCAGAATCAAAGATGTAAGTAACAGCTTTTGGGTTCATTTCTTAATATTGAACATTAATAAGTTTGATTTTATGTTATTTTCATGAAAATATCCTATAAAGTTGTCCTTAAATGTTCTTTATCTATTCATGGCATTGTCAAAAAATAAGAGCTAGCAAAAGTGTTCAGAAAAGTCACATTTTTTATTTACAACTAGCAAGTGAAAAAAAATCACCTTAATCGGCCATCTTGAAAAACAAACCACATGGTCAATTTGGTAATTTTGTATTCCTTTGATTGAATTGCACCCAAATAATGCATATTGGTCAAGAACCTTACCAGGTGAGCACTATATTTTAAGGTAAACATGTCCGTGAAAAATAGAATTTAGACATTAGTCACATAGTCTCGCATTTAGAGGGCATGGTTCTGGTTCCTCTTTACCTTACCACCTTCTCGATGACTCCATACAGTCTTGTAAGGACTATCCAAATTGTGCAAATGATGTGTACTGTACTGATTTGTTCTTGGAATCTTTTTTCTTCCTTCTTATCATTAAAACAATAACCTAATTTTACACCATATCTTCTTGCAGGGGGAACCATTTACAGATGTTAAATACAGGGTTAAGGAGCAGCTGGGTACATCCGAGAAAGAGATGGAGAAAATTAAGTTTGCAATTGTAGTCATGGGCAGGCAAAGCTATATTGCAGAAGGTGAGGTTACTGTCTTGTAGTATTTTACTGAAGGTGCAGAATACTGTAATGATTTTTGTTAGTGGAATAAAGTACTCTCTTAACAACCCCAAGATGTGCCAAATGAACAGGCTGTTTTTAAACAATTTTGAAAAACTGATAGTTTGGAAATAGTTTCAATGGTCCATTTACCCTTCTGACTTTTCAGAAATTGAGTATAATGGTCTACTACCATTTAAAAACAAAAACTCAATGTGAGTGTGTTCCATTTCCTACCCATATTATATCAAGAAACCCTTATTCGCTGGTGTAGTGTGTCTTGAAATATAAAGGTTGCTAGGTCAACTGGCACATGCTAACTTCAACTTGTTACAAACTACTGATAACATTGATCATAACACAAAGCCTATGGCAGTATCATAATTCTGACAAACTTAAAAACTAGAAGTTCAATTTTATTGGGGTTTGGTCCCATACTGTAGGATTTTCCACCTGCTTTTAAAATGGAAAACTGCCGACATGTGACTGATTTCGACACATTAATTATGCTTATTATGGTCCAAGGTTTTTTTAATACTAAATTCGCTTTAACATATTTTATCTAACACTTGTTTTACAGACACGGATTACACAGTTAATTTGAAAGATTTCCAACCACAAATTCACAGTGGTAAGTAGATATAAATATAGCAATTTAAAACTATATATCATAACACCAAGAAGGCTCAACTATAGAACACTTTGTATAAAACGAGGCGGGCGAGCATGTGAAGAATTTGCCATTTCCTCCCCACTCCTCCCAAACATACAATTTGTTTATTGAGTTAGTGCCATTGGTGGAAATAATCAATATGATTACTTGTAAGATTTTGCAATAGCAAATCTCTGTGGAGCTCTCCATTACTCCTTACAGCCATAGCTTCACAATTTAATGAACCTCTTCGAGTCTTTGATAGCTTTTTGCTACTTCATAGTTCATAACCACTCTTGTTCTGTACTTTTTTCCACACACAGGTGGCACGGCACAACCAAGACCTTGGCTAGGACTGGACCACCCCAACAAGAACAAGCGCCCTCGTTATAACTATCTAGAGAAGCCAATCAAAATCCTCAACTAAATTAATCATCGCATGGCCACTGTATTGAAGGACAAGTCTACCCAACCTTTGTTTTCTCTAGCTTACTTTATCTGCTGAATGCATCATCTGTCACAACAAGAATACTGTAAAACCAGAAATATTCGTGTACATTTAAATTTCGCTAATTTCGCGAGGAGCACTTACTCACTGAAATATTTCCAATCTACCTTGTAGCAATGCATTGCCCGAAGTTACATTCACGAAATGTTCATGCCGTGAATTAGGCCAGTATTGCTGATTCGTGAAATTTTTAAAACTCGCAAACATTTCTGGTTTGACAGTATCACATTTAAGAAAAAATCTTATTTCAGATTCAAGTAGGAGAAGGACAATTATTGAGATATTTTCTTAGGTATTAGTAAGTAATTGTCATTTTTCTACTGGATCTCACTCAAGCAGAAACTATTTTTATCTTGTGATTCATCAATGAATCTTGATAATGGTTATCAAGAATCAAAACAACATTTGTGAAATGTTACATCGAATGCTACGTGCATATTTGCCAATCAATTGTATTGAAGAAAATAATGAACTTTTTTTGTGATTTATATACCTGAATCACATAATTATGCTGTAAGGTGTGGGATGTATACCTATATTTGCTTTGTACTCAAAAATATGCATGGAATAGATCTTTTTAAACTGATATTTTCAATTAAACCTGAAGTATGAAGTAATTCCATTACGACTCCTGGATAAATTGGTACCTCTTTAGCATCACTCTCAGTGCAGAGTTCCAATGTGTAACAGGCATCCTTAAATCACCACAATCAACTTTCACAACATCAATTGTGGATAAGATGGGTACCACTCGAACCGAGCGCAATCACCACAATCAACTTTCACAACATCAATTGTGGATAAGATGGGTACCACTCGAACCGAGCGCAATCACCACAATCAACTTTCACAACATCAATTGTGGATAAGATGGGTACCACTCGAACCGAGCGCAATCACCACAATCAACTTTCACAACATCAATTGTGGATAAGATGGGTACCACTCGAACCGAGCGCAATCACCACAATCAACTTTCACAACATCAATTGTGGATAAGATGGGTACCACTCGAACCGAGCGCATTGTAACAGGTACCAAATCCTTGACAATTCACCTCTACTCATATACTAACACTGTAATCATTGTTGTAATCGATTCACAGTGAATACAAAAGTAATGTTTCCAAAGTCCACTTTATCTCATTCACAAGCATTTTCCAATGCTTAACGAACAGAATTGACCTTGCTCCATTATTTAATATGAGAAGATGTTTCGCATTGGATGGTAATCTGTCGCATTTGTTGTCCGATGTTCAGCTGCTATATATCACCAGAGAATCTTATATTTTATGAAATAAGGCCAAGGTCTAGTGGCATTAAGTCTAATGTCCATTCATCAAACTTTAATGTTGACTCAAATCAACAATAAAAAAAGATTATAAAATTGATTATAAGCGACAAAAACAGAGAGCTATTGATATGTTACGTAATATATATTCCCAATTCCAAATGATTAAAGACTTTTTTAAATGTAAAACATAAATAATTTGAGTTGTTGTAAAACTGAAATAGCATCAAATTGCAATTGTAAGGTTGCAGTAGGATTCAAGGAAAGATTACCTTTTCTGAAGAAAAAAAAGAAGTATACTTTTTCCTTGTAGATTTGTATTCTTTTTACCACTTGGTATGGAACTTGGAACGATTAAACCGTAGAGCGTATACATATGACTTTCTTCCAATTTTGTGTGTATCTTCAATACATTTTGAATACAATTTATTCCTCTTTAATTAAGAATAACACTATAGATAATACATAATAATTGTGGGACATTTGATGTACTATTGTGTTGTTGTGGCGTAACAAACGGAGCATCAACCTAGAGTTCTGTTGATAGCCGGTTTTATATTTCGGATGAGTGATCAAACCCATGAATCCTTGGCTTCCAACCACTTTGGTAGTTCAACACAGACGGACTGGTCATACACCTGATGACAGACTGTACAGAGTTGAAATTGTAACCATGTCAAATTCCCAAGGGAACTGGATGTGGCTAGAAACCCTGACTGGTAGTTTGCCTTTCACAATGAAAGCATCTGGCATAGAGATTCATTGGTTGCTGGTTCAGCTGAGTGTATTGTTTTGGTTTCAATTTTTTTTTACACACCTGTCACCTGGGAAAAGATAAACATTCGTATATCTTAAATGTCCCAGAGTTCTTTGTATAGTCTTAATCTATCTCTATTGGCAGAAATAAGGAACAAAATGATGACATCGATGAATGATTGCAAATTTATACCAAAACCCAAAAATCAATACTACCGACACCAATGCAATCTACATGTTTTGCTGTTTTCCCTCCCTTTAGGATGAATTAGACCTTAGGATGAATTTGACCTCTTGTAACAGAATGTGCAGAACTTTCAAATCAGGTTTTGATGCTATTTCAGATTTAGAATTTCTCACAATATTTTTTATTTGGAAAAAAAATGTGCTATATTATTTGGTATAGGGATAAGTTCTAGTCGTGATATTCAGGCCAATCGGAATGTATGTATTGTTTTTGATGAAGAAAGTATAAAATGGGCTGTAGTCGAATTTAACATCTGATGTTTTTAGGGAGATGTTAAAAAGTATCGGTTATATATAGATATATTCACACATCTCTAACAAGAAGTGCACACACTGCATAGTTGGTCTACATTATATAGGGTATGATTCTTGCTATTATTTTTGTATTAATTAATCCCTGAGCCAATTGATGTGGAGATATTTAACCTTGATAGGCAAAAATGTGGGCCATATGAAACCATTAGTTGTGTTGGTTATCCCCTGAAATGTTCACATAATACAGTCAAATATTCGGGTGCAGAAATTCAACAGGAATCCCATTCCTTCCTGCATAGATGTTTTGCCTGTAGAGTTGCATGCGTTCATGTTGTTTCTCAAAAGATCAACATATTTGAATAGAGGAGGAGAAAAAAAATGTTTGTCCATAGAGAGAGGTAGGGTCGGTAGGTCGAATTTTTTTTGTTGTTGAAAAAAAAGTAAAAAGTTACACAGTCGGGACTGTACTACACGGTCGGTCGGACATGGACAAACAAACAATATTTTGGTTTTATTGCAAAATTCTTCACAATAACCTTAACTAATTATTGCAACCTCTGATGAACTTCTGACCCTGATATACTGTAAAACCAGAAATGTTTGCGTGCGTTTACATATCGCGAAGAGCACTTAGGGTGCGTTCATACTCACGTCGTTGCGCATCGGCCAATGTCGACGGATATCGGTGCGCGAGTTGAAGCAATGTCAACTTTTGTCCGTCGACGTCGACCGATACGCAACGACGCGAGTATGAACGCACCTTTAGTCACGAAAATGTAATGCCGCAAATATTTTCAATCTACCTTGTAGCTGTGCATTTGCAAAGGTACACTATGTTACTCCGCAAAGTTTCCATTCGCAACATTTTCATGCCATGAATTAGGCCAGTGTTGGTTTTACAGCCAAATACTGATTGAATAGTGAATGTGATATGGGCACCAGCCATGAAGGACTGGTCCTGTCAGAGCGAACGGATCTCCTTCCACTCATTAACCATGTTAACGGCAATGACGCTGACAATCCGGACAGACAAAGTCAACTCTTAGTTGACTTTTGCAGCGCACAGGCTTTCAAATTTCCTCGGAGTTGGATCATGCACATTGTTTGTCTGAACATGAAGGGAATATTTATTTATTTAAAATGACATTTGAATGACAAGTCCCGTTTGGTATGTACATTGGAGCTCTTTTATTATGTTACCTTACTTTTTATATTGCCATACCAAAAGGCTGCTGTCTTTTTGATCTACAACTAAAGTATCATGTCCCATCGCTAACTCTGAAAACCAGATCAGTCTTGTTATTTTAAACAGTGTTTTTATCAGCTTTTTTCAATCACAGCTCCTGGATATAGCAACACGCTCTCCTAAACTTACATACTTTTTTCAAACATTGTATCACTGCCTCAAACAAAAATTGCGTTGTAAAAATGAAAACATGTTTTGAAGGAAAAACAAACTTGTAGAATTATTTGGGTACCAAACCGTACATCATTTGAGTTACTCCTATATATAACTTAGTGTGAGAATGCAAAAAGCAGCAATAGTAAGCTTGGCACCAGGATCATAGTTTAACTGTTAATTTGTGTATAAATTGCAGTTTATTTACCGCGCATATGTTTTAAAAGGTTTTGGGACAGTCTGTATTAAGAGCAGGAAGTATGTATGGTAACCAACAATTTATTATGTGGTGATCCACAGGTCTTGTGTGGATTAATCATTGAGCAATGTTGAGCAATAGTAAGCTTGGCACCAGGATCATAGTTTAACTGTTAATTTGTGTATACATTGCAGTTTAATTACTGCGCATGTTTTAAAAAAAGTTATGGGACAGTCTGTATAAAGAGCTGGAAGTATATATGTATGGTAACCAACAATTTATTATCGTTTGATCAGTTCCAAATTGGAGAAAAATAATCGTTTTTTATCTCTCCGCGCGCAAAAGTAATCCAGCTGTACATATGCAATTACGGCCACACACACATGGTTTTGGATGCACACATGCGTCATGCATACGATGCACAGTGCGTAGGTGCCTTTATGCACGCCCATGTTCTTCTGTATTCAGTCGCTGCTGTAAGGAGGCTTCGCCAATTCGGAGCTTATCAAACTATATATAGTGATCTACATGTCTTGTGTGGATTAATCCTTGAGCAACGTTGTAAAACAACCTTGCCGTGTATGGATGATGAAAGACGTTTTTGTGAACTTTTCGCAACAGCATATGTGACCCGTCACGTCAAAATGGACATGTTGTAGGCCCGAGTCAAATCTGATTTATTGGTATATGACTTCAAAGAGCACATTTTAAGCTTTGAAATGATACCATATTGAAGGTAATTGGACTTTGTTATCACAAGATATGATTTGAAAAAAGCTTCTTTTTTCTTCCCTATTTTTTTTTTTTATATTTCACAAAATAAACTGGCGTCTATCTCAAAACTGTGTATGCCGGCAACATGTCCATTTTGACGTGACGGGTCACATATTAACATGACTTGTTTGTATTGGGTGACTGGAGACTGGGTCCTGCAACAGCTTTACATTTTGCAATTTTATCTTGCATACACCTTGGTCGCAGTACCATTTCAGTAACGGTACAATTTTTCAATTGAGGGGGGCGGCAGTGATTTGAAACCTTTAATCTGATCACTGACACATATTCTACTATGCTTAACTGCATCTTAAATCACATCGTAGATAACTATCTACAAAACAGTGACCAAGGTCTCCCCCTCATTGTCCAAAATTGATTTTTCTTTCTAATTTGTTGCTCATTTATACAAGAAGGATTAAAACTCTGAGAACAAATGATGAATATGTGTCACTTGTTAAGATAAATGATGAATTTGTGTCACTTGTTAAGATAAATGATGAATATCTGTCACCAGAAATACTGGGTTATAAATACTGGGTTATGTTGGTAGTTACAGAGGTGGTGATGCCAGGTTTTCTGTTCAGGCTATTACACCAGTCGACACTTATCAAATTCACAGTTAGTATTTGGAACAGAAACACGCGTTATGGGATTTTATTTATGTTATACAGTCATCAAAAGAGTAACTCCTGCTTAAACATATTAAATTATTGATGATTGTATTTGGTTTATGTAATAGCACATTGTTGCAACGGGAGGGCAAACCATTCAAACAGTAATATCAGATGACATTGTATTTTCGTAAATTTCAAACCCAATCAATTTCTTGTTGTCATAGTATTAAGTATTCAACGTTGGCAAATGTCAGTTTTTCCTGAGGTTAATCTGTAAACCACATGAGTAAAGACAAAACTACATGGCTAGTAAAGGAACTTTGTTTCTCTTTTTAATTTATATGGGTTAGACTTTTGCTTCTGTAGGTTGAAGCTGACACTGATCCAAAACCTGATCATTTTTCACTTCTTTTCCCCCTTCTCTTCTTCAAAATTTGGACCGTAACATTTCCTCAACTATCAGAAACCTTAAACTGCTTTTTGGGCTGTTTTGGGCGCCATTGGTTATTTAATTTAATTTGGCATATTTTACCTCAGACTGGGAAAAATAGGATGGGGTACAATTTCAGGTTAAATAGTATCCACTACATAGTTTTCACCTTTTATTTTTGTTATAAATATCCTTGGCAGTTGTTGATGCTTAACTCTTAGAGTTGTTTTCTGGATGCTATGGTCACTGTAGCCAATGATGTAGTGTGTCCGCATAAATGCTCTCTTTAAAAAAAAGAAGAGGCCAGTCAAGTCTAGAGTTTTAAATAAAAAATATATTTAAATATTAATTTGGTTGGAGAACCGTTTAGGTACGACGGAGTATGACTCATTAATAATTGGTTGTATTCAGTATGCGTAGTAGATCACTGGAAAAGTGGACATTTTTGCATGCTGATGATATTAATTTTTGCTCCGGGACAACAGGAAACAGGAACATGTTCTATAGGCCTGGCTGACTCAGAATTTACAAATTTGAATAAGATTCAATTTTTTTAATGTGAACATATTTTTTAAAATCTCCCCCAAAAATTGAAGAATTATGACTTTTTTTTTTAAATTTTGGGAATTTTTTTTTTTTTGGGTTTTTTATTCCCATTTTTCAAAATTTGTGTCAAAGAACAAACAAAGCGACCATCCTTAAAGGTATATGACCCGATCACTTTTTTGGGGCTATGATTTTTTTTCACATCAAGATATTTTGGTATCAGAAGAATCCCCATATTTTTCTCATTATGTCTGTAAAATATTAGCGGCCAGAAATGTTTCATTTGGAAATTATAGGCTAAAATGTGGTGAATTACTGCCAAAGGTGGTTAACCACCAACCAGTCTGTGTACTACTCAGTGGGCACATGTCTTTTGGCCTTGCGCTTCTAAAAATAGAATCATTGGAGTTATGCAACTCAAACTTTGGAATGCAAACATTTTAAGAATGACCTTTCATGTAAAATAGAAAACATCAAGTTGAAAATCGGGTCAGCAATCGGAACATCTACCTTTAATAAGATGTTAAAAAATTTAATGTGAAAATATTTTTGAAAATCTCCAAAACAAATTGAAAAATTATGTTTTAAAAAAAAGAAAATTGACATTGATTTTGATTTTTTTATTATTTTTTTATTCCCATTTTTCACATTTTTTTTCTTAAAAATTTGTGTAAAGAAAAAAACACAGACCATCCATCATTAATTAAAAAGTGGTGGCTGCCTATAGAACAAGTTTTTGTTTTCCCATTACCTTATTGATATCAATAAGCTTCCAAGAAACTTGAAATGTGTTCTTTATTTTTAAGGCATGAGAAACAGTAATTGTGGGTTTTGTAACACAACAATTATCCTGATTTTTAAGAGAGTGCAAAACTGGCCACCTTTCCAGTAGTGATTGTGATGTATCAATGATATAAATATTATGATGTGTCCTCATCAAGCAAAATAAAGTTGATATCACAGAAAATACCACACATTAATGTGTCTCTCTTTAAAAACTATGCTTCTATAAAGTAACAAAGAAGGGGTAGTTGTGTATATATGCAGCGGCTTTGACGAGCAGTAGGGAGAGATGGGTGTGGAAGATTCCTCTTACCAAACTGCCCATTCAATATGTTGCCCCTTTTTACAGTGTCGACAGTGAATTGTGCAGTTTTGCTTCTACCCCTCAAAAACAAGCGTGGACTTACGCACACACAAACAATGGTTGTATTGGCGGAACCCACCTGACCCTGATTTTTCTTTTGCAGAAGAAAAATTGAATAATTTGAAAAAAGTATTAACAAATTAAAACACCTAAACAACTCTTTGAATCTTTGGCGCTCCTCATCAGAAACTTGAGTTGACAAAGTAGTTCTTTTGTGATTTTGTTATTTATTTTACTCTGTGAGATCAAATTTAGTCATTTATAGTATACAATTCAATATATTTATACAGAGGAAGAAAGAAAAGCAAATCTCGTGACGTTAGGTTTTCCTACGAATGGCACGTATCTCTCTCTACCGAGTGTGACTTTGTATATAGGACAAATTCACACCTGCAACAGAACTTGGTATTGTTGAACACGGCAAAACTAATACGAGTTCTGTATAATAGTGAGACAACTTTTACCATGGGCAGATAATCGCTCTATAAATCTCTGTTAATACATTTATTTATAGTTATTTATACATAACTTTCAACAGTATGTTTTTGTTTTCAGTAAATTTGGATGACTATAAAAGTGATAAATCTATTTCGGCCAAATACGAGATAACAATGTCAAATGCTATATACTGAAGAAAGCAATATCAGGCAATGTCAAATGCTACTGAAGATAGTAATGTCAAATGCTATCTACTGAAGATAACAAAATATACCGGTGATAGTATATTAATCTTATCTTGTTATCTTCAGAAGGTAGCATTTGACATTGTTATGTTATTTGACATTGTTATGTTATAAGCCCTGATTATACTCATTTATTTTATCCCCTGATTATATCGTATAAGCCCTGATTATACTCGAGTAGCGCGTAGGTGAAGTTAATTTCAGGCTATTGTAGAAATTCCATGGGTATTCTTTTCATAAAAACTGAAGATAGAAAATTCATATTTGCTCATTGTGCGAATTTCATTTGTAAAAACGAATAAAATAGTTTGCCTCAACTGAAAAACTGATAGTATTATTTGGCCATATAGCAAGTATTGCCTATGCAATATTCTTATCAGCTCGTTCACACAGTGATGGCATAGAGGTGATTTAAGGAGTCTCCATCATTCAGTACTATTGACCTATGAAGTTATCGACATGAAAATCGCTCCTTTAATTTCCTATTCTTTTCCATTATGTAGGCCTAAAAGGCGCCCGATAGCCACTTTGCGAAAAATCTGTGATATGGATTTTTTAAAGCAGATTCCAAAAGAGTATAACATTCTCTTACATTTTTCTATTGTCGACTAATGAATTACATGGAAATATAGCCTGATTCCTTCCTAAAAAACTTCAAAAAACCAGCGAGCTGGCTGGAGTATCAATAAGTAGGAGTCATGGCCATTCAAACAGTTTTAAACAATGGGATTGATACCCAACACCTAAAGATACCCTGTATATTACTAGATGTTTATGAGGTATTATACATTTACGGGGCATTATAACCTTTTATAGACAGGAGCGAAAAAATACATAGTGACAGAGCATGCAAAGAATCTTAAGAGTAAACTCGCTAAGACCTTGCACCGTGGCTTTAACAACCATTGCTAGCATTTCCCCATATAGTTGGCCTTGCTATTACCAATAACATTAATATACTATCACCGGTATATTTTGTTATCTTCAGTAGATAGCATTTGACATTACTATCTTCAATAGCATTTGACATTGCCTGATATTGCTTTCTTCAGTATATAGCATTTGACATTTGTTATCTTCAGTAGATAGCATTTGACATTGTTATCTTATCTTCAGTAGATAGCATATTTTGACATTAATATCTTATCTTGTTATCTTCAGTAGATAGCATTTGACATTGTTATCTTCAGTAGATAGCATTTGACATTGTTATCTTATCTTGTTATCTTCAATAGATAGCATTTGACATTAGTATATTATATCGCTTTCTTCAGTAGATAGCATTTGACATTGATATCTTATATTGCTTTCTTCAGTAGATAGCATTTGACATTGATATCTTATATTGCTTTCTTCAGTAGATAGCATTTGACATTGTTATCTTACATTGCTTTCTTCAGTAGATAGCATTTGACACTGTTATCTTATATTGCTTTCTTCAGTAGATAGCATTTGACATTGATATCTTATATTGCTTTCTTCAGTAGATAGCATTTGACATTGTTATCTTACCATCAGTAGATAGCATATTTTGACATTGTTATCAAATCTTGTTATCTTCAGTAGATAGCATTTGACATTGATATCAAATCTTGTTATCTTCAGTAGATAGCATTTGACATTGATATCAAATCTTGTTATCTTCAGTAGATAGCATTTGACATTGATATCAAATCTTGTTATCTTCAGTAGATAGCATTTGACATTGATATCAAATCTTGTTATCTTCAGTAGATAGCATTTGACATTGTTATCTTACCATCAGTAGATACAATATTTTGACATTGTTATCAAATCTTGTTATCTTCAGTAGATAGCATTTGACATTTATATCAAATCTTGTTATCTTCAGTAGATAGCATTTGACATTGATATCAAATCTTGTTATCTTCAGTAGATAGCATTTGACATTGATATCAAATCTTGTTATCTTCAGTAGATCGCATTTGACATTGATATCAAATCTTGTTATCTTCAGTAGATCGCATTTGACATTGATATCAAATCTTGTTATCTTCAGTAGATCGCATTTGACATTGATATCTTCAGTAGATCGCATTTGACATTGATATCAAATCTTGTTATCTTCAGTAGATAGCATTTGACATTGATATCAAATCTTGTTATCTTCAGTAGATCGCATTTGACATTGATATCAAATCTTGTTATCTTCAGTAGATCGCATTTGACATTGATATCTTCAGTAGATAGCATTTGACATTGATATCAAATCTTGTTATCTTCAGTAGATCGCATTTGACATTGATATCTTCAGTAGATAGCATTTGACATTGATATCTATAATCTTATACAGGGTGTCCCAGAAAGATTTATACCGTGTTTGAAAAATTGATAAAAATATGAAAACAACATTGCAGTCAAAGTCTAATGCCTGCGATATAACGTTTTCTACATACTCTGTTAATGTCATCAAAATATCTTCATCCGTTCTGATATGGCATGACGTTATAGAAAATCGGTGAAAACCTGTTTTTCACTTTCAGTAAATTTCAATTATAAAAAACTCACACCAAACTTCAAAACGGCTGCTTAAGAAAGTATGATATAAATCACTCACGCAGAACAATTCCTTCGCCCCATTCAAATATTGCTTCATAAAACATCACCAACAGTTGATATCTATTACGTTTGATGTGAAAATCAAGAGAACATAGACAATTGCCTGTACATCATTTAAATAGCTTTGTGCCGAACATGGTCAATTATGTTATGAGTTTCAAAAACAGGTAATTTTAGTCAAACTTGAAATTAACCACCAAATCACCCCCTCTTCAGTATATAGCATTTGACACTGTCTGATATTGCTATCTTCGGGAGATAGCATTAGAAATTGTTGTCGTATATATATATATATATATTGATGTCTTCAGAAGATAGCATTTATCACTGTTATCCGAACAGGGTGTGTATACTACCAACGGCTAAACATACTTCACAATGCACGATCGCTGAGCGATAGCGTTTGCCTTCGCTACGCATGTCATGTTGATTCCGACCCGAGTGTTCCCATGCCGATAAAATATATACATATTATTCGTCGCAATCTGACTCGCATAAAAAGGGGACTTAAGAATGCAAATGTTCGTGATTTTTGAATTTTGAATACAATTAGGATCTTAAGAGCTGGTAGCCTAATAAATAAATGCGGTATTGTCACTAACAAATTAACACTTTTTGACATTATTATTGAATAAATTTAAGACCCCCACCCTCCCCATCCATTTTATTCAATAAATACACCTCAAATAGCTGATTACCTAATGAATGAATGACGTATTGTCCCTAATAAAATGTACACTTTTTGACATTTATTTATTTTGCAAATTGGCAATGCATTTTAAAGCTGGTACCATGCATCGCCCAGAAGGATGTACATGATTGTCCAACCCATAATTGGTACAGTATATTGCTATCTGCAGTAGGCAGCATTTGATATCTTCAGTAGATAGCATTTGACATTATTATCTTCAGTAGCATTTGACATTGCCTGATATTGCTTTCTTCAGTAGATAGCATTTGACATTATTATCTTATTGCTATCTTCAGTAGATAGCATTAACAATTGAAATCTGAAAACAATTTGGAGCTTAAGAGCTGGTATTCTAATACCTGATTGTTTTCCTTTATTAGATAGCAATTTACCTTAACTTATATTGAACATTGCAATATTACATTGATGCAATTGACATTGCGGTCTTCATTAAAAAGCATTTGAAATTACTATCGTTAGGAGACTGCAAGCATCTCGATATAGCTATCTTCAAGTAGAAAGCATTAATAAGCAAAGCATTTTTTCTATAGTTTTATAAATTTGATGTTGATATCTGCTGTATAGGTATCACTTGACATTGCAGAGTTATGTCATTTCAAAGGCCATCTTATTTTGATATTGCCACGATAGTATCTAACATGTTATCCTCCATAGTAGACATTTGACATTGTTTTCTTTAATAGGGGAGCACATCAAAACTCGACCGCCCGGCAACCGCCGGTTCCGTGGGGTTTCGTGCGGTTGCAGCCGGTTTCTAGTGTTCTAAACAATGATATGCGGTCCAACCGGGCGGAACCGGCGGTTGCCGCGCGGTCGAGTTTTGATGTGCTCCCTAGGTAACATTAAAACATTGCTGTCTTCGGTGGTTTATATCATCCGCATCCGTAGTCTACCCCCCATATTAAATTGACGTTACTTCATCAGACACCATTTGACATCAGTAGAATAAGTATTTCAAATCGATACATTTTTACAACTCCATTAAAGAACCATTTTTGGTTCACAAAATTTATAAAGCGACGAAATAAATTCTAAATATAAGGAGGGGGAGTGTACCAATTCAATTAATTGTACTATGTGTGTTTAAAATTGAATGCCGGCATGCACACGCCAAGGTGTAATAAGGCTCAGGTCACCGATACAGCGTGGAGTCCAAAGTGTAAACTATTTTATCAGTTGATTGGTAAACAAAATGGAAGCAGGTCTTTATTATGCAATGAATGTATATGGCTAGTGCCGTACACACGTGTTCACGTGCAGAATTTGAAACATAAGCCTCTCTAGGTCAAGCATCGAGTATATCAGAATTACATCTTAAAAGGTAAGTCATTATTGCGCGCATCGTGGTCTTGTGTAGTCAGGAGAATGGCGTCTTCCCAGTTGAAGGTCCGGTTGGGACCGACGAGGTATAAATTAACTGATCGTTACTGGTTACAGGACTGCAACCTGCAATCATTGCACGACAGAAATCCTTTGGAACCAGGAACCTAGCCTTCGCCATTATAAAATGAAATTAACTTGATATATTTATCAACGGCGAACTTGGAATGATTGAGCTTTAGAACCTTACAGATGCAAATCAGCCTTACATGTCGTTATACCGTAGGCATACCTGCTATCAGTAAATGACTAACTAATTATTGACCTTCATGACAGAATGTTAAGTGTCATGTACCAGTAAAATAGAGGTTTAATTTGCCAAACGATTAAAAAATATACAGGCTATATACCATGCGGCACAAATCGTTTGCATTTTGATATGTAACCTGCAATAATCATATCTCCTCGCATCACGGCAGGCGCTGAATGCTGAAAATGAAGGGACAATTATCTTCTTTGTCTAATGATAGGTTATGATAACGGTCGGTCAATTCACTATAGATCCTTTGGCGATAGATAATTTAGTTTGGTTTAGAATGAAATTGGTCTTTGACGTTGTGGTTTTAAAAGTAAGACCTGTTATTTTCATCAAAGACCGTCTTTGTTTTCATCAATAATTACGTTACGCAATGCATCTGTAATCTGGGCTTATGAGGACATTTATCAAGCGCTGTAACTTTTGAACTAATAATGTGATGAGCCAAAACAGTGATTTTTAGGTCAACATTTTTCTTCTTCATTTTTTAAACTGCATTTATGTTAAATTTGATACCAAAAATGGATTCTCTGACTCATTTCATTTACAAAATGTATACTTTCATATATATCACATTAATAGTTCAAAAGTTACAGCGCTTGATAAATTTCATATTAAAAGGGTTGACACTATACCCTTAATGGGATTTCCATTATTAATATAACTTTTCCAGGAATATTTCCCCTTTTGTATAGGTCAAGTTGATGGATATTTTATTTGAGTAGAGGGATAGGCAAGAGGTTGCCTTTTATCTTTCCTAACGTTTTAATGTAGGCCTATGTCCCGAATTTACTTGTCTATATATAATATAGTGTAACTGCTTCCTCTTTGGTGAAAAGCGTCCAATAGAGGACACAAGTACAGTCCTCAAAATAAGTAACTGACCAGGTAATAAATATGCTCTCAACTCCAGAACTATAACTCCTACGTAAAAATATTAGACAATAAAGTTGTAAGGAAATTTCTTGTCTTTAATTTGAGATATTACACGTGAAGATTGAATGAATATTAACTCAGATATGTGCCCTAAACCAAAACAAAGTCCGTTTTTCATTTTAACATTTCGTTCGTCTACACGCAGCCTAGGACTATAAGTAACAGGCAGATTATTGATTAACTTGTAGCAACAACTCACTGGTCGATAGTAACACGGGGATTGGGGCTGCATCAATTGATCAATGCAACCCATACACATACCCGTCACACTGTCCCGCGTGTTCAAATCCCAAATGTTAAAATGTAAACTGCACTCTGTTTGATCCTTTTCAATGTCGCATTCTTAATTATTAACCGATCTCAATGAATAATGTATCAACTTAAAGAAGAGAAATGTCTTAACAACTTTATTATTTAATATTTTTATGTAGGAGCTATAGTTTTGGAGTTAAGAGTATATCTATTACCTGGTCAGTTACTTCTTTTGAGGACTGTAGATCATATTTAGCACCATCTATTTGTAACTTGTAAGATCTATCATATGGGGGTTTGGGTTCGAATCCTACCTGACACCATATAATGTGTACGTGGTACACATGTTTGTTGTGTGTATAAGCAAGGCAATGGCTTATTACGAGTTTTGATGCACTTTGAGTGGTATCTTACAGGCCCCTTTTCATTAGTCAAAAGTGAGGGTGGTGCGAAACAAGTTTTTATTAAATAGTGAGTAAAGTCAGTCTGCTCTTACAAGTTGTCAACAGCAACAATCATGCCATAAATTGCCCGCTTAGGAGCGCTATTAATTCGGTCTGGTAAACCTATTGTTACGAGAGGAATACCTGGTTGTATATTTAAATTCGGGGCGTGTACGAGCAGTACTTCTTGCTAACTGCATGGGTGAGTTTCCATTATGTTGCAAATTACATCCACGCTCATGAGTTTAAACTACTCAATGGGCGTTGCAATACAGCCGGTTGGTTGCACACGAGAATTATGTCATATAATAATAATAAATAAATAATAATAATCAGTATTTATATAGCGCCTTTTCCAAATGGCTCAAAGCGCTGTGATTTTGCTGCTGGTGAATCATCAGAATCATGTGCATCAACTAGGGTGCTGCCAATTTCTAGCGCAAACATATCCGCAGTTAGATTGTAACATCCACCATTTTTCAATGCAGCTCCCCAAATACCTTTGGGTCAAGGAAGTTTTTGATAACCGAAACAACTGATTACAGATTTTGAGCAACCAGCCGCTTTGATGGAAGGCGAATATTTAAATTTGGTGCCGGTTTTTAGGGCAGCAATTTATAGCGCTGCTAAGCGGGCCTTGTAGCGTAATGCTGTGTCCAACTATGAGAACCTCCCCATCTGATTAAGTCTTGTAACAGTCAATTCTTATCTATGAACACGAGTACTTTCTATCCTTATCTCAATGGACAGTTGATTTCAACATCCTGTTCTATTATTATAGTTCTCCATTCGGACGATTCTCATTGGATGACATCATTATATCGAAATAAAGTTATCTAGATTGAACTATAGTTGCTATCGCATTCATTGATGATAACATTTACTGAATCTAGTCGTCGTTTGCCATCAGTTCGCGTGGCTTAACATCTGAGTGCCACGTCTGTATACAACTCGACCTATCACTATTATCATAAACCTATATAAAGTCACGACTACGGAGTCATCAATGCAATTACTTTTCTAACAATCGACATTTTTGCATTTCAGGCCAGTCTGTATATAGGCTACCTGCAGAATTTTCATTTATACAACGTATAGGATAAATAAACTGTTAAAATGAGGCTTTTGGTAACTTGCGCTGTACTATTGCTAACAACGGTGTTGTTAATGGGCACTGTCCGCTGCGACGAAGAAGACGCCGCCGCACCTCCTAAGGACGCGAAAGACGCAGTTGCGGAAGATGGCACTTGCGACAAAGAAAGTTGCGGTGCGGAAGATGCTGAAGAGGAAGAAGAAATTATAGCAGAGGAAGACAAACTGCTTGTTACATCTTGTATATGCACCGGTATTGAGGAACAGCCCGAGGTTGGCGTGGAGAAATTGTTCGTGCCAGAGGCTTGTGGTAGACGATCTCCAGCAAATAACCAAGATGTCGTGTCACTTCATTTACGTGGATGGAAGGAGTCGGACCGAGAGAATGAGTTCATTACGACGTAAGTTCTCTATCTGTTATAGCTTATGGTGGGTTTAGAACCAAAAAGACTGAAACATTTTTTTTTTATTATAGGAGTTTGCGAGTAAGTGCCCGGCCTGTGACTCTCCAATCTCAAAATAGTTTTCAAGATTGAATAGAGATCAACTGCTTTTGAAGACATTGTTCTATTGCACAATTGTAATTGCTAGTAATCAAACCATCCCAAAACTACCGGCGTACCCATTACGTTGACGGAAAGGGAGAAGTCCTATCGGGGAGTAGAGATTGAACAACTATTTCTGCGTAGAACAACTCCGCCTGCGGCGTCGTTGTTTCACTTAAAATAATACTACGTTCCTTATTCATGTCAGACAATAACACGGATTCGCTCTAAAAACAATACCTTTATTCTCTAAAATACCAAATTAATATGGTGTTTGGACGTAAATAAAACCTGCATCAATAGCTGTATATAACACACTATTTGGATATTTCAATTTGCTATCTACGGAAGACAGCACCTAAAAAGGTTTAAGTTTGGGAACGTGTATAGGGTGCACTACACTAAATGGGGTATCCCCTACCCTTAAGGACGGTGTTTAAAACTAGTATCGGAAAGTATGCATCACAAAATCCTCAATTAAAAAGACTTGACAGTAATACCATTGCGTAACATGCCTATGATTTATTAATTATGATAAATGGGACATCACCTACATGCACCCTGACTTACTGTCAATATCATCTAGGTAAATTTTGAGAGATCTTTCAAATTTGTGCATTTTACTGGAAACATTGGCGATTACGGCGACATTTCCAAGCTCGTCTGAGAGGTAGTCAACTCCATGGGCATATTTTGGAAAATCGAGCTACCTATTTTTTTCACTTTTTGGTGGGGAAATGTGATAATCTTTAAGAGAAAAAATTCCAACTTCGCAATTTAGTGGTCTAAAACAGAGTTTTATATCAGTGTTTTTGTACATATCCCTAGGCCTATGGAGCTCCATTTAGTGGTGTGATCCCTATATACGCGCTGATGACGAAATCTCACAGACCTTTTACACATAACCATTACCACATTGACCTTCATGAAGTCCTTTCACTTACGACTTTACGACTTTGATCATCAGATACAAAGAAGATGGCGAGGAAGGTACCTCTGTATTCTTTCCGATGGGCGTTGGTAGCGGTATCAAAGGGTTGGAATTGGGCGTGATAGGCATGTGTGTGGGAGAGAAACGCAGGATTACTGTACCGCCCAAACTCATTCGAAACGGCAGGAATGAATTCGAAGGTAAAAATAATTAAAGATTTAACACTTTCCATGCGGCTATTAGTTTTACCATATACAAAACAGGTTTGTCTCAGAAACCTTTCCCATGTTAAAGCATTTCTTATTTCATGAATTACTGAACCAAAACTAGGCATATTTGTACTTAACTTAAAGCACTTCTCATGGTAATTCCAAATATAGTGATGATATTCAATAATTTTGACATTTTTGATTTTTTTGGGGGTGAAATTTCGGAACTGTCGTCTGCGCTGCAGACGCCTGCGCTGCAGACGCCTGCCGGGTGGAAAGCGTTAAGTAGGCCTATTCATGATCATAATACAGGGTGTCCCCCCAAAAATACCATGCACGTGTTTACTCAACTTATTGAACATGAAGTTCTAAAATGTTGTGTAACAATTTTATACATCTTGAAGGAATAAACGTTCGGCTTTCAGATGCCGTTTATTTCATCTAATTTTTTTCTTCCTCAATACTGAGATATCATCAATTAACTAAAGCTACCTAAAATCGCAGTTGTGCCACTTTACAGTTTAAAATGAATCAGTAACCAAATCAGATGAAACAAACGACGTCTGAAAGCCAAGCGTTTAGTCTTTCAAGATGTATAACATGGTACACCACGTTACACCACGTTTATAAACTTCATGGTCAATAAGTTGGGTAAACCCGTGCACAGTGTGTTTTTTGGGACACCCTGTAAATTGACATTTGAGCCCAACTTTGCTTAAAAAGCATTTTCAATCCATCTCATTTGATTGATAATCTGAAATAGACTGGATATTGAATGTGATGTTTGATTTGTTTTTGTGCATTGCAAAATGTCCATCCAAACACCCCGCATTTGTATTGGCAACAGTGATAACCCGTGGCTGGTCTTTTTACAGTTTATAAGAGCTACATTGTTTTACTGTTGAGTTTCTGCTCGACTTCTATTCATTCTATGTGTCCTATTTGTATGCACAGGTGACAAGATTCCCAGAGATGAGACTATAATATTTGATGTAGAAATGATAGGCGCTTATCCTCATTATCAGGCGGGTATGCCCAACATGTTTGCAAGAATGGACACCGATAAGGACGGCATTGTGTCCTGGCAAGAGGTCGGTATATTATTTACGTTTTAAAAAAAAGTGTTTGTCTTTGTTTTCCGTTTTGTGCGCTTAGCATTAAAATTCTTATTGCTATATTTTAAACCTTATTGCATAGCCTAATCATTTCATTTTATGTGTTCAAAACTTAAAAGTGCAACCATTTTGTTAAACATTTGTATGGGCAATTGACCTATACGATTTCGGGAAAGGAGCTAACGTTACCAAATGTTTAAAAAAAATTGTCGTGAAATATTATTTAATACCTTTTGTGCACTAAGTTTTAGGTTAGCAAAAAAGGTTGCTTAATCGTGTATATAAACATAAAGGACTATTGTACTGCTTATTTATATGCAAATACATCTGAATAGAAAGTCCACACTAGCATGATGTATATTGGGAACAGCTTTGTAATTATACACACATTCATATATTAATTGACAACCAGCAACTTTTTCAGCTAAATCATATTTTTATGCAAATTCCTTAATGCACATGCTTCCATTTGTTGCCTCTAAGCTTCGGGTTCATAACGTGCCTCTGTTGCAAACATGACCATTTCGCTATATCTGATGATTGCTTCATCAGTAACATTTCATGCTGAAAAATGAAAGAGAACCTCTGAATGCTATTATATATTATCGTGTATTATATTAAAATTCAAGGCTTTAAGGGGGGGGGGACACTATAAAAAGAGAATTTCCGCATTTAGCATATTTTTTCAACAACAAAAACCCCAAACCCGCATATCGCATAGCTATTTCCCCAAATATATGTGAGACAGACCTTCTTTTTTTTTGGGGGGGGGGGGGGGGGGGTTTCTGACTGGAATGGCAATTTCTGACTTCACTATTTGTTAGACTTTTTAGGTTTTGATATTGTTAAAATAGACCATATTCATCATATGTTTGATTATAGACCGTTACTAAATGTCATTATATTATGTGATTATGGCAATTATAAAAATCAACGTCATAAAGGCGTCATAAAGGTGAAAAAGTTCACATTAAAGGTATATTATGTGATCTTTTCCAGGGGACGCCCTCAATCCTCGAAAACAAATTGGCAGCAGATTTTCTTGCATATTTACTTTTCTGATCATAAATCGTGAATATATTCCAAGTTACAGAGCGATACGATTCTTAATAACCTCAAGATCATGGTTTTAGAGTGAATGTTAGAGTAAAATTTGAAAAATAGATTGTACCGGAGTGGTACAATCTATTTTCAAACCATGATTTTGAAGTAATTAGGAATCGTATCGATCTGTAATTTAAAAGATCTTTATGATTTATGATCAAAAATGCAAATCTGCAAGAAAATCTGCTTTCGTAGTAAAAGTCAATGATAGAGGGCGCTTTTTTGAGAAGATCACATAATATGCCTTTAAGTGGTTATTGAAATAATTATGTATCAAAATATGAATATCAGACCACCTAAACTTGATCCTAACACCTGTGTCTTTGGGCAATTTGGTTCTTAGTGCCAAAATCGGCCGAATTATATTTTGTTACAAATATAAAATAAGTGGTTATGAAAAAGGGCCTTTTTTTTGGCTAAATATACGATCAAACATTGAACTAGTCCAATTAAGTACGCAGATACAGCAATGTAATTATGATTAGGGGTAGGTTCGCTGTCTCTTTGGAATATATGCTAATGGCCACGTATTCATATGATTTGTAATTTGTAAGTTCCTTGAAGATGAGATTTTAAAGATTTTAATTCAGACTGCATTTATTAAATAATAATTGCATATGGAATTTATTTTCAATTACCGAAATTATACCTAATATAGTAATAACTATATATGTCATAGCCAGATAAATAACATTGCTGCCTGTTTTCATATATTTCATCCCTATAGGTGCATGATCACATGGTGTTGGATGGTGCATTCCCTGACGGGCCTGATAGTGTTATACCACGCCTTACAACAGAATGGATTGAGAAAACAGATAAAGATAAAGATAATGCTTTAACATGGAAAGAATTCCCATTGCCGAAATACTCAGAATTGTAAACATAGCCATGGTGAACATTTCAGTAAGTTTATTCTAGATAAGGAGCAAGATGCGTTGGTATTTTATCAAAGTTAACTTAGAATAACAATGAATACAACTTTTAAACAAATTTGAACTCGGTCAAACAAACAAATAGGCAAACAGATATGCAACAACAAACAATAAAACAAACGCAACAACAAACAAAAACCCCAACGAGAACACAAACAAAACAAAACACCCCTACACAAAAACACCCGCCCCCTCCCCTTAACAAACAAACAAGACAAACAAACATGTTAGCTGAGGATCCTTTTCACCATTCTCATATTTATTGCTGTCATGCCTGTGCCTAATTTGCTGTAATGCCACAACCGGTATCATTTGGGTTCAAAAGGAACAATTTGTCTGGAGTCATCTCCTGATACACTACATATAATACCACATTGCAACTGCCTCTACATGTACATTAGTAAAAAAATGTTTTTCTGGAGACAAATTGATTCATTGAGCCTGCAGTTATCAGACCTGGCAGTTATATATATAAGCTGATGCAATGCTATCATTTAATGTCAAAAAGTTATTGCATTTGAAAAAAGAAATACCAATGATGGTCAAGTAAGTTACAGGTTTGGCATTTATTCAATGGGATGAAAACATTAACAATTCTATCTTTCCGTTTTTACCATTTTACAATTGTACAGGCCCGTGCATTGATAGTCAGTGAAGACATGTTTCCAGAGGGTCCAATTATTGATAAAATGACCGGCGAGTTTATGGCTAAGGATGACATGGACAAAAACGGTGAATTATCATGGAAAGAATTCGGTCTTCCAAAATATTCAGCCATGTAATGGTGCAAATTATAAAATACAGCAAAGACTATTAGTATTAGTTTTGATGCAAGTATGGTACTTAATTATTTATGACTTGTTATCAGTCTAGTGAACTGGGTGAGAGTTTTTGCTGTATTCAGCAATGTATTCCATATTTTAAGTGTGGCCGTTGTAAATATATACAACTACAGATTTTCAGATGTTAATATTTTTTAGACAGCTTAATTTAAAATATGGCACACATGTTATGGGTTTTGATACAGGTTCAAATTGAAAGAAGTGCTAAAATTAGATTTAAATTCAAGTTAAAAACATAGTGTTAAATAAGTGAATGAAGACAATTGTGGCTGAAGTGGGATTTGAACTGGGGCCTAAGGAATACTAGCCAGGGTATTTTGAAGTAGGATTTCTGAGGTTTAATTAAACGAGTGAACAAAGAAAACTGGGCTGAAATGGGATTAGAACCAGCAACCTTTCATGGAATAAAAAACCCTTAAGTACTAAACAACCCTTTAATTAAGTGCCATTAAAATCCACCTTCAGTCACATTTTCCTTGTCATTCTTTTGATATATAAAAAATCCACAAGTACATGTAAAACCTTGTGAAATTCATCCTGTAAATGCAACTTGAAAACATTAGAACCTTGACATTGTTGATAACATGGCAGATAAGTATTTTTGATGACATTTTCCTATTTGATCCATCGAATTTGTTTATCGCAAATCGTTGCACAATATTATTATTCAACATTTATGATAAAATGTAGGTTTCATTATTTTTAAATCATCATTTCAGAATACCCTTTTACAAAGTCCATTAAATAATGTTAGTTTAACACTTTCCGCGCGGCTATTGGTTTTACCATATCCAAAACAATATTTTTTAGAAACCTTTCCCAACTGTTAATATCTATCTCAAGAATTACTGAACCAATACTAAGCATGTTTGTACTCATTTTAATGCAATTATCATGGGGATTCCAAATATCGTGATGAAATTCAATAATTGTAACATTTTTTAAAAAAATGTGAATTTTTGGAACTGTCGTCTGCAGGCGCCCGCTGCGTGGAAAGTGTTAAATTTGGTTTTGATCCATCAAACGTGGAAGAGGGAGGGTATTCTAAAATAATGCCATATATAGAATATCATTGTAAATATTTGTGTATCTTTTCTGATCTCATAGTCATTTCTATAAGCTATAACAAAGTGTCTCATATCTTGTTTATGAATTCACTATTGACTGCCAAGATGGTGCTGCAAAATACATAAAAGATGATAGTGAGGTCAATTTTTCTTTATGACCAGTCTTCCCTGGGGGTGGGGGTTTCACTCGCCAACCAAACAGCTGCCCAAAATTAAACCAACAAAAATTTAAAAAAAATTCTCCATAAAGATCCACCTGCACTTCCAATAACTTTAAACGTTGATGGAATTTACGAAGCACTTTTTTAGAAAGACATCGAAACGTCTATCATGACCCTTAAATGGTTTAAGTTGCATCAAATTAATTGTCTATTTGTCTATCGTGTCTATGATCAGAATCGAAATATATTGCAACGGTTAATTGAGGTCAAACTAAGGCAATAGAGGTAGTCGGGCTTTTTCACGCGCAACTCACGTAACATGATTCGAACCGGAATACCCCGCATACACCTTCAAGCTAAATTTGACACCAACATACTGACAGGACCACACTAATTAGGATCGCTGGTGATGTCAGTTGAAATCGAATTTGTCTTTCGGCAGCTCCAAAGTTACCCCCTGCATCGCGCTGGTTCCTAATTTTCAATACGATTTATTCCGTCAAAATAAACAATCGGGTTCCAAAGCGTCGGCAACAACTATTTTCCTTTCATCTTCGAGCTCCCGAAAGAGAGATTCGTTGAAATCAGTTCATGTCCTAAACATTTGAACTGGAGTTTACTTTAGCCGTAAAGATAGCCGTTGTGACGTCAGCCCGGCGACCTCTATTTATAATTTGACATCATAGCCGTAAGGAAATTATATGGGTTGGGGTTGTTATGATGGGTATGAGGTTTTTGATAGAGCTCTCGTCTCATACTTAAAATGGAACTGAAATAAACCGTAAGAAATATTTTGGGGTTGTGTCTAGGTCTTGCCTATATTTTATACTGAGTTTTACTTCGTTGTAAGGACTCAACTTGATATTCTCTGTATGAAGTGAAATGACAAATATTTGTTGATTGAAGTAAGCTCTTCATTATTTACATGTGACAAGTAAATAGGTATAGGTAGGCCCAGTCATCCGGGTACTTTGTACCTTTTGCCGTTGACAACAAACCAGACGTTTTTTAACTACCTATCTGTTTTACGCTCTACTCGCCATGGATCGCATCACGCTGTGTACGCTGTGCAAGAGGCTTTTTATTTACCTCTTTGGTTTGTGGTCAACGGCATGTGACGTCACTCCGTGGCGACCTATTGAGTACACATGTGTACAAATATTGTCATTTTTATTTTAATGACTTTTAGTTTCAATTTTTTTCCTTGCAAGTAAGTATTAATTTTTGTGTGTAGCTCAGTTACTATTTGTTAAATGTTGATTGAGAAATAGTGTAGAAGTCCCCAGCCATGTGTCGTGTCTATATTGGAACAAAGTTCATCATAAAATTAGGATGAGGTACTCTATTCTATAGTTTGTAATTGATACACTTTATTGTTGATTGTTATTATTGTGAATACGTGTTAAATTATTGCATTGTTTGATTATCAATTCAATTGTTCATACAGCTAAATACACCAAGTGACGTGTTTTTTTAGAAAATAAATAAAAAATCTGGATAAACACCAGAGAATGTACGAAAGAGTAGTTGTTGTGTAGAATTACTAATGTTGTCATGATGTATACATCACCTGACCACCACTATATTATCTTATATTGCTGTCTTCAGTAGACAACATTTGACATTGTTATCTTGTGTTACTATCTTCAGTAGATGGCATTTGATGTTCTGTATATATTGCTATCTTCAGTAGATAGCATTTGACATTGTTATCTTATATTACTATCTTCAGTAAATAGCATGTGACTTTGTTGTCTTATATATTGCTATTTTTACTAAATATAATTCGACATGTTTATCTTATATTACAATCTTTAGTAGATAGCATTTGATATTGTTATCGTATATTACTATCTTTAGTAGATAGCATTTGATATTGTTGTCGTTTATTGCTATCGTCAGTAGATAGCATTTATCACTGTTGTTATCCGAACAGGGTGTAAATATGACAAACGGCTAAACATACTTCACAATGCACGTCTGACGTTGTTGTCTTATATTGCTATCTTCAGTACACTGAAAAATAAATTGGTGTCACAGCGACGCCTTCTTGGAGTCAACTGTAAATGACACTTACAAAGGCGTTATTTTGACTCCAAAATTGGTGTAATCGTCAATGATATGGGTTTGCACATAATTTACGTTGACACCGTTAAGTGTCCGACGGACACCTTTCAGTGATCATTTGGTGATTTACACCAAAACTGGTGTCAGATTAATTGAAATAACTCCAAGGGCGTCAATAGTTGGCGGGAAAGCTCACGGTTTTTAGAGGTGTCGAAGCAGCATGACACCAATTGGTGTAATTCTGACACCAATTGGTGTAATTCTGACACCAATTGGTGTAATTCTGACACCAACGGGTGTAATTCTGAGACCAATTGGTGTAATTCTGACACCAAATTGGTGTAATTCTGACACCAATTGGTGTAATTCTGACACCAATTTGGGCGTCTATCAACATATCAACGCATGCGTTTTCTCGTCGCCATTTTGTTTGCATGTTACGAGCCGGTAAGACTGGTAAGTACCGATCTGCTCCATTTCCAGACATTTTTGATAATAATTATGATACAATTAGCGTAATGTAAGCCTTGTTCATGTTGTTTAATATTGCGCCAACTAACTGATGAAATGAATTACAATTTCATAGTCAGAGACTAGCATTTTGTTGGACTGTGTCAGTGCATGGAGTACTAGTACTATGTGTGTGTTTGTCATGCATGCATACGATGATATGTGCAACATTACATACATGAAGCCCGATTTATCTGGCTCAGTGGTCATCTTTTTCATACGGACGTCTTACATTACGCTAATTGTATCATAATTATTATCAAAAATGTCTGGAAATGGAGCAGATCGGTACTTACCAGTCTTACCGGCTCGTAACATGCAAACAAAATGGCGACGAGAAAACGGCTCCTAAACATATGCTATCTCAATATGACTCTTAAGAGAGTCAATATTACACCCCATTTGGGGTGTAATGACATTTTTCGAAAATGGGTCCTCAGGTAACCACCCAAAGGTGTCAAAATGAATATGACACCCAAAAGTGTCAATTTGACACCCATAATGGTGTCAATTTGACACCCATAATGGTGTCAATTTGACACCTTTAGGGTGTCAAACTCAATATGACACTTAAAGAGAGTCAATATTACACCCCATTTGGGGTGTAATGGCATTTTCGAAAATGGGTCCTCAGGTAACCACCCAAAGGTGTCAAAATGAATATGACACCCTAAGGTGTCATATTTGACACCCATAATGGTGTCAATTTGACAACTTTAGGTGGCCAACTGAGGACCCATTTTTTGACGCTTGTTTTAGTGTCAAAATGACACCAAATTATTTTTCAGTGTAGATAGCATTTGACATTGCTGTCTTATCCTGTTATCTTCAGTAGATAGCATTTGCCATTGTTGTCTTATTTTGTTATCTTCAGTAGATAGCATTTGACATTGTTGTCTATATTGTTGTCTTCAGGAGATAGCATTCGACATTGTTGTCTATATTGTTGTCTTCAGGAGATAGCATTTGACAATGTTGTCTATATTGTTGTCTTCAGGAGATAGCATTTGACATTGTTGTCTATATTGTTGTCTTCAGGAGATAGCATTCGACATTGTTGTCTATATTGTTGTCTTCAGGAGATAGCATTTGACATTGTTGTCTATATTGTTGTCTTCAGGAGATAGCATTCGACATTGTTGTCTATATTGTTGTCTTCAGGAGATAGCATTCGACATTGTTGTCTATATTGTTGTCTTCAGGAGATAGCATTCGACATTGTTGTCTATATTGTTGTCTTCAGGAGATAGCATTTGACATTGTTGTCTATATTGTTGTCTTCAGGAGATAGCATTTGACATTGTTGTCTATATTGTTGTCTTCAGGAGATAGCATTCGACATTGTTGTCTATATTGTTGTCTTCAGGAGATAGCATTTGCCATTGTTGTCTATATTGTTGTCTTCAGGAGATAGCATTTGACATTGTTGTCTATATTGTTGTCTTCAGGAGATAGCATTTGACATTGTTGTCTATATTGTTGTCTTCAGGAGATAGCATTTGACATTGTTGTCTATATTGTTGTCTTCAGGAGATAGCATTTGACATTGTTGTCTATATTGTTGTCTTCAGGAGATAGCATTCGACATTGTTATATTATCTTGACATTATCTTGATAGCATTTGACATTGTTGTCTTATCTTCTTATCTTTAGTAGATAGCATTTGACATTGCTGTCATTTTTTGCTATGTTCAGCAGATAACAGTTGTCATTATCTTATATTTGACATTGTTATATTACTATCTTCAGTAGATAACATTTGACATTGCTGTCTTATTGCTATCTTCAGTAGATAGCATTTGACATTGTTATCATAGTTTGCTGTCTTCAGTAGATAGCATTTGACTTTGTTTTCTTATCTTGTTATCTTTAGTAGATAGCATTTGATATTACTGTCTTATCTTGTTATCTTCAGGCGATAGCATTCGATATTTTTGTATTATATTGCTATCTTCAGTATAAGTATTTGACATTGTTATCTTAAATTGTTATCTTCAGTAAATAGCATTTGACATTGTTGTCTTACATTGCTATTGATTGATTGATTTTATTAGTATTTCACAGTCGTGGCCCTAAGGCCAAATTACATGAAATTTACATGTTTTTGAACCTACTAATCCTGGCTGGCAGCTGAGAAAGCTTACTATTATTGCGTAAAAACCGTCCATGACACTCTCCTCTGGTAGGCGGTAAGCGTGTTTCTGCTGGGGAAGAAACCTCTAATAAACGCTAAGTTTGCCCAGCAGAAACAGGCAGAACCCGGCAATAATCGGCAATAATCGGCATTAATCGGCAATAATCTTTTTGCAGTGCCCCAGCAGAAACACGCTCTTAGAGAACTGGTGCGATTTTATTTAGAAAGCCCTTCGGCAAACCTTAGACAGTGCCCTTCACGTCTACCAGAGAGGGTGTCAAATTTTTTAAATGTTTAAAGCATCCTCGTAAGAAGTATAATTACGGCCAAGGATTATTCCGCATGCCCTTTTTTGAGTTGATTCTATTTGTTGAGACTGGGTAGCTGAAACACTCGAGTGCCATACCACATCGGCGTACTCAAGAATTGGTCTGACATATCCACTATACAACACTGAGCTCATCTTTGGTGAAACCGTAACGTTTTAAAGTCCGAAGTATAAACAAACGGGAATTAGCTTTTTTCAACGTACTGTCCACCTGGACATCCCATTTAAGGTTGTTTTGGATGCGCACACCAAGAACTTTAGCTTCAGTGACATATGCAAGTGGTTCAGTTCCAATTCTTTCGCGTAGTGGTGGTGGTGGTTTTTGAAAAGGCAATTTGGAGTGCTTTGCACTTAGTGGGATTTTATTTCAGGTTGTTGTCCGAAGCCCATTTTGTAAAATTGTCAAGATCATCTTGGATTGTACTTGTTTGGTATCCATTATAATTTTGAACGAAACTCAAATCATCAACATACTTCCAGCATTTACTCCCAGATTCAAGTGCTGCATCATTAATTAAAATCAGAAATCTAATTGGGCCTAGTTTTGTACCCTGAGGAACACCACCATGCAATTTAGTATAATCTGAAAGAACATTGTTATACCTGACACAGTGTTGCCGGTTGCGAAGAAAGTCGCAAATCCATGGAACGATGGACCTACGAACTCCAATGTCAATGCTCTTACCAATTGAGGATCCTAGATCTAAAAGGGGGTTAAGTCACATTGAGAAAAATGGCAAAAACTGGGTTTCATTGTGTCCATGTGTGGACTTGACCCACTCGAGTTTTACCTCCCATGGACTCTTACACAGCTTTAACGCATGACTTAACTTTAACATTTGAACAGAGGGTGCAGACATCCTCCTTGTAGCAGAAAACTGATACTAACTACAATTTCACAATATTGTGACTTAACCCCCTTTTAGATCTAGGGTCCTCAATTATAGAAGGGTGTGATCAATCCGTAAATACCACCGTTCCAATGTTGCGACTTTTCTCCGCGCCGTGAAACAGGAAATGAACCAAAGAAACCAGATAATGAGTAGTTGAAATTTCTTTGACATTGCCAAATTGTCTGAGATCAATACCATGCTCCACATCTTCAAGCACCAACTTAGTAATAAAACCTTCTGCAATTTTAGCAAAAATTGGAAGTGAGGGAAACTGGTCTAAGTTTATCAATACTTGGTGGTTGTTGCTTGGGAATAGGAACCACAATAGCCTGTTTCCACTGAACAGGTACATAGCCCTCCCTGTAGGATGAATTTAGAATATCTGTAAGTGGTACACTAAATTCATACGCAAACTCCTTAACCAATTTTGGTGGAACTTGATCAGGACCACAAGCTTTTGCAGATTTCATTTTTTTTAGTTCAGCATAAACATCCCATGGGTACAACTAAGGAGCAGCTTCCTTGGCAGGTAAATATAAAGGTAATCGACTAAAATCAAGAGGTTCAAGAATCTCGGACACTTTCGCAAATTTTGAGTTAAAGGTAGATGTTCCGATTTTCAACTTGAAGTTTTCTATTCTACATGAAAGGTCATCCTTAAAAAAGTCGTGTTCCAAAGTTTGAGTTGCATAGCTCTAATGGTTCTTATTTTAGACGCACAAGATGCTGTGAACTGTACCCATTGAGTAGTACACAAACTATATCGGTGGTTACCACCATTCGGGGTAATTCGACGTTATTTCATCGATTTCTCCGTAATTATATCGATTTAGGCCGTCAAATTTCAGTATGATGATGAGAAAAATACGAGCTTTCATATGATATGAAAATCTCCGTATGTTTGAAATAATTCTGTGTTACGAAAATGTGATCGGGTCATCTACCTTTAATAGCATTAGCAATGCTTTTGAAATCTTTATCCTCAATACCCTGGATCTTTATGCTGAGGTCAGATTTAGTAGCATTAGTAACTGTACTTATTTGTTGGTGCCATTTTCTTGGCTCAGTCATTTGCAAGTCCCGGATTCTGGTTGTGTGGTATATTAATTTAGCTTTCTTCAGTAGATAGCATTTAAAATTCTTTAAAAATCTTATCTTGTTATCTTCAGGCGATAGCATTCGACATTTTTTGTCTTATAGTGCTATCTTCAGTAGATAGCATGTGACATTGTTGTCTTATATTGCTATTTTCAGCAGATAGCATTTGTCATTATTATCTTATATTTGACATTATTATAATGCTATAGTAGATAGCATTTGATATTGTTGTCTTATATCTTCAGTAGATAGCATTTGAAATTGTTAACTTTACTTGTTATCTTCAGTAGATAGCATTTGAAATTGTTATTTTATCTTGTTATCTTCAGGTGATAGCATTCGACATTTTTTTCTTATATTGCTATCTTCAGTATATAGCATTTGTCATTGTTATCTTTTATTGCTGTCTTCAGTTAGATAGCATTTGACATTGCTGTCTTATCTTGTTATCTTCAGTAGATAACATTTGACACTGTTATCTTATTATGCTGTCTTCATTAGATAGTATTTGACTTTCTTGTCGTACATTGCTATCTTCAGTAGATAGAATTTAACATTGTTATCTTATATTGCTATATTCAGTAGATAGCGTTTGACATTGTTATCTTTTATTGCTATATTCAGTAGATAGCATCTGACATTGTTATCTTATATTGCTATCTTTAGTAGATAGCATACATATATTTACTGTTTATGAGGTAAATGGTGCAAATTAGTTCCCCGAGGTGACTGGAGACCGTGGGCCTCGAAGGTTGAGGGAAAATAGTAGGCCCACGGTCTCCAGTCACCGAGGGGACCTATTTTGCACCATATCCCGAATATAGAGCAGTAAATATTTGTTTGATATAACCATTTAACATTATACAAATATTTCTGTCATTTGAAATATTTGATAACAGATAATAGACCTAGGACTACTCAATGCATCAATCAAGTCAAGATCAATTTTTGTCTTATATTGCTATCTTCAGTATATAACATTTGTCATTGTTATCTTATATTGCTATATTCAGAAGATAGCATATATTGCTATATTCAGAAGATAGCATATATTGCTATATTCAGAAGATAGCATATATTGCTATATTCAGAAGATAGCATATATTGCTATATTCAGAAGATAGCATATATTGGTTGGGTAAACTATAGGGGGGTCATGTAACTTTCATATGTTAAAATAGGGGGGGTTATGTAACTTTTTATTCTTAAACAGGGGGGGTTGTGTAACTTTTTTAAATTATAAAGATGGTGGTGTATAAAGATGGTGGTGATTGGAGTGATTTTAGAGGCTATATTGGAGTGTAAAGGCCATTTTTTTCTGCGCTTCGCGCATATTTTCTTAAAACCTATCAACATTTACTGTGAGACGACTTCAAGACAGCAAATCTTTTCTGTGCCTTGGACGATATGGTGGAAAAAACATCTATATAATCATCAACGGTCGAGACATTAGAGCCACAGAGGGGGTATAATTTTACAAAATCAAATTTCATGATTTAAAAAATGTGATTTATTGCATGCTTTTCACCTCGTCTCAGCTTTGCACCAATACTCACAAAAGTAGAACGTTTCACTGGATTATACGTTTCTGCTCAGAATGTTCTAAATTGTTCGGGTTATAAAGACTCGCAAAAGCACCCAAAATGTATAAATATGAAAAAAAATCCAGATCGCTACGCTCGCCATTACTAATTTCGCACAATAAAAAGGGGCATCATAACATTATTGGCCGTTCAGATATTGCACAAACAGAATTTGCCAACGTATCCATGAACAAAATTCCAAAGGTAAAGACAGCCCCTTTAAGTATGTGACAAGTTGATTTTTTTTCGGGGGCGGGGGGGGGGGGGGGGGGGGGGGGGGGGTTGTGTAAAAAACTACTGGTTAGCAGGGGGGGGGGGGTCATGTAATTTTCAGTTTCAGCTGTAGGGGGGGGGGAGGGGTAGGTAATTTTAACATACAAGTTTCGAATTTGTCCCAACCCCCCCTCCACCATAAATAATGAACGGTCCCTTACCGTGGCAGGAAAATCATCACCTATCCGGACAGCATTGCAAAGGACTTGGGTCTAGACCTAAGTGATATTCCACAGCTCATAATGAATAATGCTACATGGTACCAATCAGATGATGAGATCAGATTTTGACATTGCTATATTCAGTATAGCGTGTTCATGACTGGGGTACATAGGCTACTTTGCACGCTGCATAAATCGTTTGCATTGTGATATGCAACCCGCAATAATCATATTATTATTATAATGAGTACTAATTAACCAGACATCGAGGTGAAGGAACTCATTTGTTTCTGTGTATTAACGATATTGGGTCGGTAAATACATACATAGATCATTTGGCGACATATAGTTGGTTCGGTTTAAAATGAAATTGTTCTTCGACGTTTTTAAAGTAAGACATGATGTTTATCAACTGATTACGCTAGGTAATGCGTATGTCATCCATCTGGGCTCATTACATAAGATTTCCATATTTTAATACTAATCATGCTAATAGAGCATGTCCATTTGACACAACAATATTAACATGTTTATTGCAACATATTTGCAAGTTTATTGTTGGAAAGAATAGGCCAATATCATTACACATCACAGTTGTCGTCAGACTCCTCAGAAGATACATGTCCAATCTCGTGTATGGATCTCTATAAGTAGATCATGTTTAGCACCTTCTATTTGTAAGATCTATATATATCACATGGAGGCGTGGGTTCGAATCCCACCTGACATCATACACATGTGTGCTGTATGTAAGCAAGGACATGGTTTATTTACGAGTTTTGATGCACCTTAAAGAAGTCCGCTTAGAGCTGAGACTAAGTCTCAGACTTAGAGAGCTGGATCTCTTATAGGCAACATTTCGGCCCGGCATTTCGGCAACATTTCTTTAGTCAAAAGTGCGGGCAGTGTGATAAAGTCTAATATTGTCTTATCACCATGATCACTATGAGAGAAGTTAGTCTGCTCTAAGAAATTGTCAACCAGCGTAATACTGTTGACCGTGCGCGAGAGCCTCACATCTTATTTAGTTTTGTAAGGCAGTTTACTTATCTAAGAACACGAGTAATTTCTTTCCTTATCTCAATGAGCAGCTGATTTCAACAACCTGTTCTTTAATTCTATCTGGACACTCGGACGCTTCTTATTGGATGATATGATATTAAATCGGATTAAATGATCTTAGATTGAACTAGGCCTATAGCTGTTAGGTCTGTCTATGACCATTTACTATCACATTCATTGATGATAACACATTTACTGAAATAGTCATCGTCATCTTTGCCATCTGCTCGCGTGGCTTTACATATGGTTGCCACGTCTGGACAACTCAATAGGAATCTATCATCAATAATATCGCAAGCTTATAAAGTCACGTCCAGGGAGTCATCGAATGTCATTATTTTTCTAACAATCGACATTTTTGCATTTCAAGCCAGTTTGTATCTGTAGATTAATTTAATACATAGGCATAATAAACAGTTAAAATGAGGCTTTTGGTAACTTGCGCTGTGCTATTGCTAACAACGGTGTTCTTAATGAGCACTATCCGCTGCGACGAAGAAGACGCCGCCGCGCCTCCTAAGGACGCAAAAGACGCGGTTGCTGAAGATGGCACTTGCGACAAAGAAAGTTGCGGTGCGGAAGATGCTGAGGAGGAAGAAGAAATTATAGCAGAGGAAGATGAAGAAGAAGAAGACGAAGAGGAAGACAAACTGCCTGTTACATCTTGCATATGCACCGGTATTGAGGAGCAGCCCGAGATTGGTGTGGAAACGCTGTTTGAGACCGAAACTTGTGGTAGACGATCTCCAGCAAATAACCAAGATGTCGTGACACTTCATTTACGTGGATGGACGGAGTCGGACCGAAAGAATGAGTTCATTACGACGTAAGTTCTCCATTTATAGTTTAATGCATCATGTACATGGTGGGTTTGAGAACCAGAAAGTCTTAACCAATTTGTATTTAAAGATTTTGTGATTAAGTTTACCGAAATACGGTATGAAAGTAAGTGCCATCTGGCTTTCAAATCTCGATAATATTCATAGTTATCAAAATTCAAAAGATAAACTTCTTTTAAGTAAAGATATAGGCCTAGTTCTATTGCACATTGTAATTGCTATAAATCAAACCATCCCAATACTACCCGCATACTTATTACGTGGACGGAAGGGTGGGGTGGGGATGGGGGGGGGGGGGGGGGGGGGAGGGTAGCCCTGTGGGGAGTAGAGATTGTACAACTATGAACATATTGAGTGAATTGACTAATTATTAGGTGTTAGTTGATTGATCATAGGCCTAATGATGCAAAATACAAAAATGATATAGTGTTTGGACGTAGGACGAAAGGGAACGGACATCAAACCTTCATCAATTTCAATGGTATTTCAATTGCTATCTACGGTAGACAACACCAAACAAGGTGGAAGTTTGGGAACGTGCATACAAGATGATGACGAAATCTCAAAGACCTTTTACACAACCATTCACCTGTTTTCACCTGTGTTGTCGAGCTCCAAAAATATAAGACTAAAATGCCTTTTAATATCACCTTGACCTTCGTGAAGTCCTTTCACTTACGACTTTTCCTTCTTTGATCATCAGATACACAGAAGACGGCGAGGAAGGTACCTCTGTATTCTTTCCGATGGGCGTTGGTAGCGGCATCAAAGGGTTGGAATTAGGCGTGATAGGCATGTGTGTGGGAGAGAAACGCAGAATTACTGTACCGCCCAAACTCATTCGAAACGGCAGGGAAGAATTCGAAGGTATGCTAATAAACTGACATTTGAGCCCCACTTTGCTTAAAACAGAAACATGATTCAAGTTTGTTCATTTGAGTTGACACCTTATACCACCAATCATATTCCCCATAAGTTTGTTAAACTAGAATCATTAGACTATAAGCGTTTTCAATTCATCTTATTTGATTATTAATCTGAAAAAGATAATTGAATGTGACGTTTGATTTGTTTTTGTGAAATTGCAAAATGTCCTTGTATCAAACATCGCTCATTTATATTTGGCAACAGTGATGGTGGTCCTGATACTCTGTATTATGTGTTCATTCTATGTGTCCTATTTGTATGCACAGGTGACAAGATTCCCAGAGATGAGACTATTATATTTGATGTAGAATTGATAGGCGCTACTCCTCATTATCAGGCGGGTTTGCCCAACATGTTTGCAAGAATTGACACAGATAAGGACGGCAGTGTGTCTTGGCAAGAGGTGGGTATTACTATTAGTGACGGTTTGTCTTTGTTTTCCGTTATCTTATTGCTTAATTTTTTACCTTATTGCATTTCATTTTATGTGTTCAAAACTTAAAAATGCAAACATTTACTAAACATTTGTATCGTATGAGCCAATTACCTTACGATTTCGAGAGGGCCTAACGTTACAATATTTACAAACCGAATATATCGTAGGGGACCGGTCGTATAGTATTTTTACTTTTCGCGTACTAAGTTTTAGGTAAGAAACACGGTTGCGTATACAAATTAAGGAATATTATACTGGTAACAAGAAGAGACGACCAAGGCTTGCTGGCCACCGTTTCAGAAGTGGAGGAACCACTACGTATGGTGCTCTGGATTCCCAAGCATGGTAAAAGAAAACCTGTTGCAAGACCTGCCCTGGTATTCATCGACATTCCCAAGCAAGACACTGGATTGGACACCTGTAACCATGGTAACATCAATACAACAATGAAAGACCGAAAATGTGGAGAGCCATCGAAGATCTGGGACAACACTCAAGTGATTAGAAAGTCCACACCAGCATAATTTATATTAGGAACAGATTTGTAATCACACAATTTCATATTAATTGACAACCAGCAACTTGTCCAGCTAAATTATAATTTCCTTCCAATTCATTAACATGATATGCGCCGCGCATGCGCTTTCATTTTGGTTGCCTCTATAGCTTTGGGTTCTTGTGGCCACTGTTGCAAATAATGGCAATTTTGTTATTTTTAATACCGGTATATACGGTAAAATATCTTGCTAGTAAATTGATAAGAATCGTTTAATAATCACATTAGATTATTTGTTTATAGATTATGATTAATAATGCATTATTTATGAATTGGAATGGTAAGTGAAATGAATAAACACGGTGCGGCTTTAACTTAATGCATTTTTAATAAGTCTGATATTAATTGACAGCCAGTAATTATGTTGCAGCCAAATCATATTAATTATGCTAAGAATAGGCTATTTGCAAGCCGTTTGTCATTTTAATATTTTGCAATGGCTATATCTCATAACCATCATCATTAGAATCGTATAATAATCTATATACTAATTTTCGGTCCTTCGCCTGATTAGATAGTTCAATAATAATTTTACACTCGCGTCCCTCTTCAACTGAAAAAGCGTGGTAATTGCGCCTCTAATAGACGAGCTAATTAGATAGTTCAATGCCAGTATTTTCCCGTTTTCAGACATGCGCAGAAAGGATCACAGATGATAATCCGAAATGTTGAATTTCTTTTACTCGGGTAGCTACTGTTCGGGCAAAAATTGTGGTTTTCGGAGTGAGTGATGACATATGGTCTTCACCCAAAATATTTTCATCAGGGATATAGCTACATTTCTGTATATGCGGCCGTTTGTTATTCTTAAAGATCGCATGAGTACAAGCATTTATACGTGACTAAACGTCCGACAAATAACATTATTTTACGACATTTTCTAAATGTAAATAAAAACTCTTACACAGATCTTAACGTGACACTTTCGCATTAGTAACATAGATGAACGCGTAGTTTGCTAACGATAAAGAAACTGTGGCGGTACCATAACAACCGTTTCTATGTTGAAGCTACGCGGCCGCGTTTATCATGACGCGCGCGATTCGGCGCACACGTAATGACGCATACAAAGTGTATACGCGTTTGTGGCGCAAACTGCACATTGTAACGTGGCAGGAAAGCAGGCAGTCCGTACACTCTTAGAAAAAGGATGCTTTAGGCTTCAGGGGTTCTTGGCTGTCCCGTATGGAACCCTTTATATCACCTTAAAAGGTTCCAAAAAGAACCATTTTAAAGTTCAAAATGGGCAAAATATGGGCAAACATTGGTCTTCTACAGAACCTTTTGGGGCCTTTAAAATCAAAGAAACTTTAAACCATTGATATACGGGACAGCCAAGAACCCTTCTGAAGCACCCTTTTTTCTAATAGTGTACCCTAAGCCAGCTCCTCCTCTCCGCACTTCCCTTACTTGATAATCTGGATATAAGGGTACATGGGGCATCTGGATAAACGGAACGTGTGGTACATTATCATGATTATTAAAGAGTGTCTGGATTATTAAGGGCATCCGTGTGGTATCTGGATTACGGGGTTCACTATAAAACGAGTCTCAAATTACCTGGATATACTTATGCGCAGGTGGGCCACCTGTGATAACTGGATTTTAAGGGTGTACACTCAGGTAGTATCTCGGGAGGCTTTATATAACACAGCAAACATGACAAAGGGACTACATACTATACGTTAAGGCCCCACATGCCTATTGGAGGAATAATGTATTTAATGTAAATAGGCCAAACAAAACCCGGATGGCACACATTGTGCTCAAGTACAAGCGTGGAATGGTGCAAGTAATCTTGATGATAGACTCCGCCGACCATAAAACTAAACGACCGACTATAAAACTATAACGCTCAGAACGTAGGCCTACTGAATTACCTGGATACTGTATGTGCATGGGCAGTGGCGACACCAGCACCAAAATGTTAAAGGAGGAAAACGGGATGGCGGGGCAATAAAATAATCGGGGGAGACATTTAAAAGCTAATTTTAAGTAACTTTCAATTTTGACATTAAAATTCAACTTTTTATTATTTGGGGTACAAAATAGGTAGAGACATGCGCTGACAGGAGGTAATAACTGGGGGTATTAAGAACACGTTGATGGAGTAGGCCTACTTGGATTAGGAACATGGGTATCTGTATTAATTAAGAGCACATTGGGCCTAGGCTCATGGTGTATTAAGGGCACCATGTCACTTACATTATATCAAGGGCACTTTACATTATATCAAGAGTACCTGAATTATTTAAGGACATACTCTTGATATTTATATAAACATTTATAACGCTTTGATATTGCTCACCTCTGCCTATATTGTGATGACTTTTACTGCCCGCTATCTTTGGCACCCGCGTTTAATTTACTTGACTATGATAAAGTAAGGGCACCTGGGTATCTCGAGATAACGGCACACTGCAGTGGGCCTTCCTTGATTATGTGGTATCCGGTGCATTATTAAGGGCACCTGGGGTAACTGGATTAGGGGGGTAGGGCTTAGGCCTATGGGGTCCCTGGATATAATGGGACAAAGGGTACCTGCATTTCAGGTCTCATGGGAGGCCTACGTATGTATCTGGAACACAAACGTAGGCCTACCTAGATTAAGGCACATGTATACCTGGATTATCAAAAGCACCTGCGATATTCGGATTATTTAGGGCCCCGTCTGGATTATGTATGCATGTAGGACATGTTCTTGAAGTTGTATCACATTTTCTTACGCTTTGTTTAATTATTCCCCGTGAAATCTTCTAGCGGGTCCAGCGCGAAGCGCTGGTGCCCGCTAGTACTAATAATAATAAGATCATGAATGTATCGTCTACATTCTAAGGTCATACTTTGTGATAGGTACATGTATGTCAATGATAAAAATAACAAGATGTCTTAAAAATGAAATCCATGTTAAGAGTTAGAGGGGCATTGAGAGATTGCCGAGAAAAATGAAATTTGGGGAAAACGAATTGTTTTAATAGATAACCCAGACAACATACATATATTGGCACAATATTGGCAATGTTGGCATTGGCATTATCTTGTTGACCAATATTGGGCCAATATTGGTTCCCCATTGGCAATATTGGCATTGGCATTTTATTGGTCACCAATATTGGACCAATATTGGCTTTACATTGACGCTCGTTAATTGGCATCAATGCCATTGGCACTCTCTTGGTCACCAATATTGGACCAATATTGGTTTTACATTGGCGCTCGTCAATTGGCATCATGTTGGCAATCAATATTGGACCAATATTGGTGACCAATTGAGTGCTAATACATACATACATACATACATTCAAAATGCTTATATAGCGCTGCTACATAAAGAACGCAGCGCTTTAGACCAAAAAATATAAATGGCAAAAAGAGAAAAATACATGCTAAAGAACAAACAAGCAAAGGAGTTAGGCAGGATACAAATGTGTTTTTAAAGCACTCTTAAAACTAGATAATGTGTGGGATTCTCTGATGCTAACAGGTAAACTGTTCCAGATATGAGGAGCTGAATAGGAAAAGGTCTTCTTAACAGCAGATTTTAAGGTCCTGATGGAGTTATGCTCAGCAAGTCGGGTTGTGTCTATTGCCATTGGCACCCTCTTGGTCACCAATATTGGTTTTACATTGGCGCTCGTTAATTGGCATCATGTTGGCAACCAATATTGGATCAATATTGGTGACCAATTGAGTGCCAATGCCATTGGCACTCTCTTGGTCACCAATATTGGACCAATATTGGTTTTACATTGGCGCTCTTCAATTGGCATCATGTTGGCAACCAATATTGGTCCAATAATGGGCACAATATACCAGGGGCGGAAAATGACACCATTGATTTGATATACAAATTCTGACGCGGTCTAAAAATTGCGGCCGCTTTTAAAAGTTATCGCTTCCCGCGGCCTTTTGGCTAGGATATTGTGCCTTGTCCTGTCCCTTGAAGATTTTTTCCCTTGTCCTTGGGCTTTCCCTATTCCAAAGTTGGTTCTGGCCACGGGTTGGCCCGGGATCAGCTCACTCCTCTTTAGGGGAAGTAAAACAATATAAAGATAGAATTCTTCCTACCAAACATTTCTCCAAGATCGCCCAATATTGGCTCAATATTGGCACTCATTGGCGAGTGCCAATATTGAGCCAAGCTTGGGCCAATGGCCAAATAATATTATGCCAATATTGTAAGCCAATATTGGGCCAATGAAAAATCAATATTGGGCCAATATTGTTATGTTATCTGGGAAGGTGTGTAGGAACCCCGAAGTGTAATGATTTATGGGGGAAAAGTTGAATGATGGCGCTAGATAAAACTTTGATTGAAGCAATTTATGTGGTAAGTGATGCAGTTAAATCTACAGCGAAATTACCGAATCATGAAATTTTATATGATAGACAGCGAATTAAGGTCAACGGTTTCAGATGGTAGTTAGTATAGATGAGGTGACATTTGTTGACATTTAGGACGCCCTCTGTTGGTTAAAGACAAAACACACCGGGCAAGAGTTCCTATAGTTTACATAGGCCAGATCAGGTTTTCTAACTAGATTGTGGTGTCACAGCAAATTGTTATCAAAACTGTCTTTAAACTTGCTTAGGAATGCTATAAGCTATCGCATTTCACACAAAAAACTAAAACTAAATGAGTTTTACAATTCATTAGGAAGAAATTTCATGTTGTCTTCATTAACTTTACTGTATATTCTGCCTGGAGGGAAACAACAGAGGGTGTCCCATTTGTAAATACATGACATCATAGGTCACCTCATCTATACATGCCTGCCTATAAGTTTTACCTTGGAATTGTCCAAGGCACAAAAACTGATTTCCAGAAAAATTGAGGGCGCACTCCCATACGCATCTCTCAGTGCCCCTTGAAATGGATCAATATAGACGAGTGATAGAAATACTAAACCCTGGTTCTAAAAGCTGTGAGGTGTGGGCAACTTTAGTTTGATGCCAATAATGAAATTGTATAAGCATAATTTGTTACAAATATGAAGTAACAGGTTAAGAGAAGGGGATATATTCTGCTAAACATATCATCAAAAAGTCGTTAATGTTGTCTCTGTGGAATATGCTACTTTGTTAGTGGTCACATCCTATTTTGATATAATTTGTTATGTTATTAAAAGTTCCTTAAAGATGAGATTGTATGAATCTTAATTAGAAATGCATTTATTAAGTTATAATTTCATAGGGAATCTGTGTTAATACTTTCAACGCGGCAGTCGTCTGTAGATGGCAGTTCCAAAATTTCACAAAATGTTCCCAAAAAAAATCAAAAGTATTGAATTTCATCCCAATATTTGGAATCACCATTAGAAATGCATTAATATAAGTACAACCATTAGTATTGGTTCAGTAATTCATGAAATAAGACTTTGAAAATTGGCACTAAGGTTTCTGAAAACAACACAACTTTTTTTGTATATGAAGAGCTGTTTTGCAAAAGGGCTTACATCTACTTCTGCATGTTACTCATTTTGCATTATTGAATAGACGGCTATTTATAATGTGGAATGTGGCTTGTATTAGTGCCTCAATTGGCGTGCATGGATGCACTAATCCAAGTCATAGAAACAGTAATGAACTCAGCCATACAATAATTTGATTAATTTCATGAACTTGTCAATGCAAATTCACTAATGCAAAATGAGTAACATGTGGGGGTGGTCTGTAGGCCCTTTTGCAAAAAAAGCTCTTCATATGGTAAAAACTAATAGCCGTGTGGAAAGTGTTAAATTAACGAAATTATACCTAATAATTATTCCATAGCCAAATAACCATGTTACATATTTTCATCGATTTCATCCCCTAGGTGCATGATCACATGGAGCTGGAAAGTGGATTCCCAACCGGGCCTGATAGTGTCATACCACGCCTCACAACAGAATGGATGGAGGGAGTAGATAAAGATCAAGATAATGCTTTAACATGGAAAGAATTCCCATTGCCCAAATACTCAGAATTGTAAACATAGCCATGGTGACTATTTTTGTAAGTTTAACCAATAGCTCCTTGGTTAACCTAAAGAGACAGAATTGTTGTATTTTACATCAAAAATTGTAAACAAATCAGAGCTTGGCCCCAAAATAAACAAAAACAAACAAACAAACATGCAACACAATTATAGGTCAACAAGTTTGATGAGAGTCGAGAAGCCGAGTGGTGCTTTCAACTCATTAAATTACACTAACATTGGATCGAGACTCAAAGTGATCAACTTGAGGCAGTTCCTTCTGTTTATATTTTCTTTAAATCATAGATAATATTGCAACAAATAACGTTGAATCTATTGATATTCATCAAAGATGTTTTACGTACGATCTCACGGAGTTTCAGATTAACTGATTTTAAATATTTCATTCATAAGACTCATTCAGACTTTTTTCAACTTCTCAATGAGAACTTATGAAGCTTAGAAATTGACCATTTAATTTGGAGAGTGAAGCCTATATTCTTCATCCCTGTACATGTATACCAACAAAGGGATTAAAATCCACTTTTAAAGGAAAATAAAACATTTAGTTTAAAATGTGGTTTTTATACAGGTTCAAATTGGCAAGAGCGCTCAATTCAGATTTTAATTCAACTTAAGTGAGTGAAAACAATTTGGGACTCAAGTGAAATTTGAACTAAGGAATATGAGCCAGGGGTATTTAAGTAAGATGTCTGAGGTTTAAACGGGTGACCAAAGACAACCAAGCTATAGTGAGATTGGAACCAGCAACCTCAGGAATAGAAACATGAGGTTGCCCATTAACACGCAGCTTCATACAAAATGTCCTTGTTCACTTGTTTAATTCACACATAAATTACCTAGTATGTTAATCTGTATGCATTGTCTAAAATATAACTAATGAAATGTGATCTGTAAACACAATTGAAACATTTTATACTAAAATATGTCATGTCCACTTGCTCATAACATGGTAGATATCCTCCAGTCTCTAAAAAAGGTGAAATAGAAGCTGTGTTTAATCATATTTTTATAAGTTTACACTGACAGAGAAGGGAACCATCTGAAAGCTAACCCTGACATTTTTGAAAATGGAAGATAAGCATTTTGTGATGAATATCTTGGGATGAATTATGTGTACCTACCCACAACCTGTAATAATATTTTAATGCAAAATACATGTACACCATTCAACACTATGTGTTTATTGTTTCAGAGCATCGTTTCAGAATACAAACCCTTTCACAAGTCCATTAAATACTCTTATTTAAATTTGGCTTAGATCTATCAAACATGGAAGAGGGTAAAGGGTATTCCAAAGTCATCCCATGTTTAGAATATTATAAATATTTGTGTGTGTTTTCTTGTCTCATAGTCATTTCTAAAAGCTACAAGTGCTTTTATCTTGTTTATGAATTCAATATTGACTGCCAAGATGGTGGTGCAAGGTATATATAAGATGATTTGGATTCAAAACTTTAAAATGGTAAGTCTTCCTCGGGGGCAGGGGTGTCACTCTCCAACCAAACAGCTACCAAAAATAAAATAATTTATTTTCTCCATTAAATTCCACCTGCACTTACAAAAACCTTAAACGTTGATGGAATTTACTAAGCATCGAAAATGTCTATCACGACCCTTACATGGTTTATGTTGTATACAATTAGTTGTCTCTTTATCTATGATCAGATTCCAAATATGTTGCAACGGTTAATTGAGGTCAAATGAAGGCAATCATTTGACATCATAGCCGTAAGGAAATGATATGGGTTGGGGTTGTTGGGTATGAGGTTTTGGATAGAGGTCTCATACTTTAATGGAGCTGAAATAAACAATAAGAAATATTTTGGGGTTGTGTCTAAGTCTAGCCTGTAATAAATGTAATTAATATAGTTGTTAAATTTTGATTGAGAAATATTCATACACTCTTAATAGTGTCGAACCAAGAAACTAAAAAGTGCAGAGTGTATTGAAAGTGTCTAATGTGAATGCACTCCGCGTGTGCGCCTTTCAATGCACACACCACATGCTTTGTTTTGATTCGTTGTTCAGGAATCGCGGGTTCGCCAAATTTCACTGCGGGTGTTAGCAAACATTATGCTCAAATTGTGAATTTCGATTTGTTTAGTGCCGTGTATGAATTAGGACAATACATGAGTATGTTTTGTTTCGCAAGAAAATTAGACAAATCTATGCACTTGCGCAAATATTGATATGCTCACAATAGCACTCCCCCTGCGGTCGTGCCATTATTCTCATATCAACATCATCGCACATGCATTGATTTGTCTAATTTCTCTCGAAACAAAACATATACATTTATTGACCTATAAGTGCACTTGAAGTCCCAGCCATGTGCCAAGTCTTTGATGGCACAAAGTGCATATATTAACAAATGGCTTACTTTATTCTAATTGATCCTTACCCGGGACTTCAGTACATTTTATCCATCAATTGTTATGAATGTGAATACATGTTAAATTATTGCAGCATTTGATTATCAATTCAATTGTTCATACAGCTAATATACCATAAATAATGTCTTTTTAGAAAATAAAAAGTTCTGGATAAATACCAGAGAATGTACGATAGAATAGTTGTTGCGTTAGAGTTACTAATGTTGTCATGCTGTACAGCATCTGATCACTTTGGTAAAGATTGTAGAACATCTTTTTCTCTTTGCACTCTGACCCATGAGAAGCGTTATTTAAATCATGTCACAACATATCCCAGACTACAATAATATAATTGAAGGTGAAGTTCCTAAACACAGAATAATTTATTTTTTTGATTAATTGCTAAGGCCAAGGAAGGAAAACCATGAATTCAATTATCGTAGTACACAAGCAATAATATACAATGATATACAGGGTGTCTCAGAAAAAATTACAACGCACTTTTAGAGGATTGTAACTTTCTGAATAATTGTCAGAATAGAACAAATCAAACAACAAAATAAAGGTAAAATAGTTTGCTATACTTTAAAGAAAACCGGATGTGATTCGGTTCAGTAATTCCAGAGAAATGAGCAATTACGTAACATTAGTCTGTGAACCATCCAAGTTTGCTCATATTGAGTGATTCAAACAGCACATACATGAAATCAATACTTCTCTACAAAATGACATGGATTGACGTGTTTGTATGGTTCTAGATTTTATTTTACACCAAATAATATGCCAGATGAGACCAATGTTTAACACAAAATATAAAATAAAAGTTGTCTAGATTATTTTCATCACATGAACAGTAAAATTTAAAATTTGTAGGATAAGTTCAATCTTTTTATAACAATTGGAAACAAAATTGTATTAATTTTAGTAAATATGAACATTGTCGTTATTAAACCAAGTTCAAGATCTAATAACATCACGTATACAACTTATCAAGCTTCTAGTCTTCACATTTGCAACTTGAAGGCTGAAATCATGTATAGTTAAGCCCACAATTATTCATACCCCTGCAAAATATGAGTTTTTTGCGTTTTTCTCATATCTATACCAGCTGGAGTGGTGGAACTTTTGCTTTACTCTAAAGACAATTAGTTTGCAAGTACAAATCAATATATCTGAGCTCAACATGTTTTGCATAACAATAGAATTGAACAAGAATTGTGTTTGTATGCCTGTCCAAAATTATTCATACCCCATACCAAGTCTCAGGATTGAGGCCACTTTTTGTGATAATACACATGTTTTTGACATTCCAAACATTTTTAATATTGTGTGATAGGCTTTTATATTGTTATGTAATTATTCCATGATGTGTGCATACGATATGGATGCATTACAGATGTGTCCTTTGAATGTACAGTGAGGGATATTATAGGACAACACTCTAGCTCTTTGACAGCATGGCAAAGAAGATCAATTAACTTTTTTGCGCATATTGTGAATGCTCACAAAGAGGGGAAAGGCTACAGAGCTATTTCGAAACAATTCCAAGTGCAAGAATCCACCATACAAAGCATAATTAGGAAGAATAAGACGTTCAACTCACTAAAAAAACATTGAAGGATGCAGTCGGAAGCCAGCGGTGTCCCCTTGTTTGGCAAGAAAAGTATTGCGAAAGGCCAACAACAATCCACAGATCACCATCAATGCTCTCGTGAACAACCTTGGCAATTGTTGGACCAAGATATAGTGGCAGACACTCCAGCGTATATTGCACATGAGAGGTCTCCATGGAGGCCGACCAAGAAAGACTCTACTCCTTAAAAGAGACACAGAGAAACTTGTCTTGCACCTTAGACAACCCCAACACTGAAGACCAAAACTTGGATCTTTGTCCAGAAGTGCTCTTGCAAATGCTAGATGAGTTTCTCTTTGTCTCTTTTCAGGAGTAGAGTCTTTCTTGGTCGGAGTCCATGGAGAACTCTTTTGTACTATGTCTGCTGGAGTGTCTGCCTTAATATATTGGTCCAACACTCACCAAGGTTGTTCAGGAGAGCATTGACGGTGATATGTGGATTGTTGTTGGCCTTTCCCCATACTTTTCTTGTCAAACAAGGGGACACTGTTGGCTTCCGACCGTATTCTTCAAGGTTTTAACTGATTTTAACTGATTTTAACTGTCTTGGTCTTCGTAATTATGCTTTATATTGTGGAATTTGGCACTTGAAATTGCTTCGAAATAGCTTTGTAGCATTTCCCCTCTTTGTGAGCATTCACAATGCACAAAGAAAGGTCATCACTGAGTTATTTGTCTCCTTTTCCATGCTGTCAAGGAGCTAGAGTGTTGTCCTATAATATCCCTCACTGTACCTTCAATAGGACACATTTGTAATGCATTATCATTGTATACACACATCATAGAATAATTGCATAACAATATAAAAGTCTATCACACAATATAAAGAATGTGGAATGTCAAAAACATGTGTATTATCACAAAAAGTGGCGTCAAACCTGAGACTTGGTATGGGGTATGAATAATTTTGGACAGGCATAAAAACACAATTCTTGTTCAATTCTATTATTATGCAAAATATGTTGAGCCCAAATATATTGATTTGTACTTGCAAACTAATTATCTTTAGTGTAAAGTGAAGGTTCCACCACTCCAGTTGGTATAGATATAAGAAAATCGCAAAAAACTCATATTTGTCAAGGGGTATGAATAATTGTGGGCTTAACTGTATATTATAAAATCATCGGCAATTTTGCGCATGATGGTCAAATTATTAGTATCGCAATTGAAACAAAATAAATGTTTTGTTTACATTAAAAGAGTATAGTCATATCTCTCCTTACAATGAGTTGTATTGTTTTTGGTTTTCTGGGTGTTATGAGTGTTATTATCGATTATTCAGTATTCTTAGATCACAAATTGAACATTTTTATCATAGTATTAAACAGTGCTGGCTAATTGAACATTAATGAGTAAGTAACCAGCCGTGCAAGTGAAAATCTGTCAAAATCTGTAAACTTGGATGGAAGTGTTCCGTGACTACTCTTACGTAATTACAGCTATCTCCATAATTACTGAACAAAATTAAACGCTGTTTTCTTCCAATTGTAGAAAACTAATTTGGTCTCATTTTACCGTTTAAATTGTAAAATTCAGATACTTAATTAGGATGTTATGATCGCCTAATGGTGCGTTGTAATTTTTTTTGAGACGCCCTGTATATCCCTATGCAAGTGGTATTTTATGAAACTTTTAGTCAAGCACAATCTGTTATCATGCATGAATATTTTGTTTTAGTCCCACTGAATTGTCCCTCTAAGGTGAACCATGCCACCCTAGACACATTGAACCAATTTTGTATTTAAATTACAACCTAGAAACCTTTAGATTAAATACCCAACTATTTGATAACAATTCTATGTAAACAGAATGAGCTGCTGAATTGTAAGAAAGATGGCTCCACAAAATGCATATTTCATTTTTTGTCTCCATATCAGCTATGGTCACATGTTTTAAGCTCACCTGGTATCATTTTAAAGCCATTTTAGCCATACCCTAATTTCAATATACACCATGTTAGCCAATCCAAAATCAATAATCGGTACCAAAAATCAGAGATATACATTAAATGGGCAACTTTCGTCTCCATAGTTTGATACCTCATTCGTAAAGATCGAATGGGTAATTTTGAAGTTATGATGATTTCAATAAACACAAATAACAACAACAAAGTTGCACTAGAATTGGTTTCCTATGGGATATCATTGATTTGTATTGTCCACTGTGTGCTATTTCAAACAATCAGGTATGGGGATGAATGGGTAACAGGCATCGACAGGGAGTCAGTACACACACATTTTCAATGCGTAATCACACACTAACCAAGGATATCCCAAATGAAACCCAATTTTGGTGCAAGAATTGTTTTGGTAGTTGTAGTCGATTAAACAATCATAACATCAACAATATCTCCTCGATTTTTATGAATGAGGTATCAAACTACGGAGAAGAAATTTGCTCATTTAATGTACATCTCAGATTTGTGGTACAGATTATTGATTTTGAATTAACCAACATCAAAGCGCCTGGTCAGGCACTTTTTGTGCAAGGTGTATACTTTTACTATAATAGAGGGTATGCAAGCAAATATAAAATTGTAAAAGTAAAATAATGTTGTGAAAGCCGAAATTAGCATGTAAAACGGAAGGAGGCAAGCTTAAAACGTGTGACTCTATACATTTTGAAATCGCTTGCATAAAAGCAATACATTTGTTTCGATTTTGTGTGTTATGAAGTAAATGTGACACTCTAACACAAATTTCCATATCTGCTCTGAGTATTTCACACTCCTGAGATCCATACACAATGAATGACAATCAACAGACCACACAATTTAATAACATTGCAGTTTCATTTTTTAATTTTCAAACAAATTACATTTCTTTTGTATGCACTCATAAACTATGTTGTCAATTTAGAAGTGAAATATTTCATTTCTAGGATGTCACACAGCACATCTACATACATCCTATAATCTTCATAACAAATTACACAGTTCAACTATCCTCACATGAATTTGCATTGAGAATTGACCTCTTCGGTATGTGGGTACAAGATAACTGTAATCTGATCGTTGCCCTCAATTAAATATTACATTTTCAGGGCAGATTTTAATAACGTAAATGCTGTCCAGTACAGAGGTAAAATACATTGTACTCGGAAACAATGCATCAATTTTTTGAAATACATTCAGAAACAATGCATCAATTTTTTAAATACACTCAGAAACAATGATTCAATTTTCTAAATACACAGATGTATAAATGTTCATTGAACTGTGTATGTGGAAGCCACTTGTACTCAAAAATCATACCCAGAAACCAACAGTCCCAATTCTCTAAATTGTATGCATGGATAATTGAACTATGTCACTTGGAAACTAAGATATTACAACTTGGAGAAATCATGGCTAAGGTAAGCTATATATCATCGCTGTTCTGACATAACGACACATCACAACAGAATTAAGTAAAGTGATGTGTTGTTATGTCAGAACAGCGACGATATGTATTGACAGTGGAACATTAATGTGAATATTCATAAGCTAGGGAAACATCGGCATATTTTCACACAAGTTTCAATACTGGGCAACATATGTATTGGCTCATTTATAATGTTAAGTAGCTGAAAGCACTATCATATGTCACCTGTTGATGGGTTTATAAATATAATTTGAACTTTTTTTTCTTCTCATCAAACAACTCAAAATGTACAATTCAGGTTCATTCTCTGTTAATTCACAACATGCATGGAATAGGAATAGAGAATGAAAACTGTTGAAAGGAACAAGCAATGAACTGCTACTTAAAACAGAGATTGATGAGAATCAGTGTTCAGTATCAATAAGCAACTATACAATTTTTTATGATGTCTCCCCCTTTAATCCCACTAATCTTGTTGTTTGGGAGGGCGTTCCTTAATCCTTATGTTCTCTTCTGGTAAGTTGACTAAGCAAAAGAAACTGAACACCAAAACCTCATCCTAATATGTTCACAAAAATAAGTTGTGTTATCTAAATCCAAATTGCCCTTGTTGAAGTTTGTGGAATTTGATTGCAGAATATAAATACGCAACTCACATTGAAATTCATTGCAGAAAATTGTAACACCAAAGCCTCGTGCTTATTTGCCATTGACCTTTCAACAGTTTTCATTCATTCCTTACTATTGTTAAACCTCTGATAAACACATGTATAATTATAATATGACAAGCTACTAATCAGTAGTTGTTACATCACAATAGCTGGTCAAGGTAGGGTGTGTTGCCGAGTTCACCGCTGGCTGACATGCAGGGTTTGCCATTAAATATTTTCTTGGCCACCTGTGTGGGAGAAACAAAAGAAATAGTTGTTAGAGTGTGCAAATCACATATTTTGTACAAAGTATTCTATGCTTCGGTTTTGACCAACCAAATAAAATGGTGAGAGCAAAATTTGCCATCTTTGATGGCCATCCTAACTCTTATCAGGATGGATCTCTTGATGACAAAATCAATTATTTGTACAAAATATCACTATATCCATCAATCACTTCTCATAATTAGTAGCAAGTTTGTCTACTTACATCATTCATTATTCAGGGATGTAAATGGGTGATTGATCCATTACCTGAACTTTTTACACAAGCTTGGTCAGACGGCCCGTGCGTTTGCGCGCAGCATCAAACATTTATGGGGCTCATCCAGAGAATATGCTACAGGGCATCACCCCCTAAAGAAAAATTGTTTGCCTCTTTTTATGTTGAAATATCATCATCCGATTCCGGAAATGCAAATAAATAAATAATAATTTCTGGATTTGTTTCTATGGCCTCATTTCCGGAATTTCAGGAAAATTTCCATCCCTGATTATTTTGAAATTTATTTAAAAAGGAGACATAATTAGTGTCTATTACCAGTAATGCTTATATTTGCATTGTATGCCTATGAGAGCTTGTGAGTTTGTAGATTACAGTTGTCCCTATATACCCGGTGCAGGCAAGTTTATCAAACTGATTGACAGTCAGACATACAACTTGGGAGAATAAAGCTATTGTTTGAGCCTCTTGTTGTGCACCTGCCATGTCATATCCCAGGGGCAACAAGAGAATATTTGGGCCTCCTTGCTCTATAGTATACATACAGACATATATACAACTTACCATTAATGCCTCATCAGCTGTAATACTATCTATGTGTTGTACCAGATCAGCTGGGCTATTATAGGCACCTCTATGTAGGGCCTGTACAGCCAGATCTTCAAACTGTGTGTCCTGGTTCTCTGTAGTCATCAACACGGCAGCTTTGAACTGATTCCTGTTGGTAGTAAAAAGCAATAATATAAAGACTGAATAGGTAAATTTATCAAGATTACGTATACCTGGGAAATTGCAATACAGTATAGGTTTTGTAGACTACAGCATGTGCCAAGGAAATAATTAACCGAGGGCTTCATCATCAGATGTTGTCATCAAGCATCCAGCAGTCAAAAAGTCTGACTACGGATGAAGCAGTACTACCCATTATCAAAATCCTTGTGGGGGATAAATAGGTCTGTCTAAAAAATGAAGACAATTTGAAACCAATTTGCTTGTAAATTTGTTAAAAAACGTCAACACTGTAATTTATAGATGGGGTGACAGGTGACGTCACACCGGGCAAAACGTGGCTAGTTGCCATTGTTCTTTGCCCGGCAGTTTGCGCACGCATCCTGTTTTGTTTCGTGTATCGACAGTCCAGTCCCTTCGACCGTGGCGTTTGTTGATAAACATTGGATGTAAACAACGGTCACCTCATCTATAGAACCTGACAAAGTTGAATTCAATTGCGCTGAACTACAAAATATCAACTATTATAACTGAACTTTGGACTTTTCTTCTTTGCGAAATACGACCCTCTGTCACCTGGCCTATATGTGACGCGATCAAGAGGAATGAGTCGGATGTGGGGGAATCCCAAATTGAGATATGGCCAATTCAAAATGGCGGCTTACATAAGTTTTGATGGAAATTCATGTATACAATTTGACATAACTTTGGAACAAAACGTCGTATCAACATGGGGTTTTCAGTTTCTGAAAGCTATAGGTGTCTTCTTTAAAACTGTATTAAAAACTCATTTTCGACAGGGTCGACATCCGACTCATTCCTCTTGATCGCGTCACATATGAGGTGGCTATAATTGATCAGGGAGCTATTTCTATTAGAGGCACACATACTTTGCCCTCTGGAAGTCTGCAGCTGAGATATTACCCTTGGTTACAGCACCGAACTCCTTCATCATTGCCTTGAGAACCTATACAATATGATACAAATAGATGAAACAAATAAAGGAGTCAGAAGTGGTTCTGAATAAACACTATATATGGATAAAGGTTGAACTTTACTGTCAATTGTAAACAGACCTCAGTTCTACTAGTGCGACAAGCTGCAATTTAAGCCTAAATGTCCTCCAGTATCCACCAAGTGGGATTTTATGCTACAATAAATTTCCAAATGAAGTTAAATTGAATATAATGCATAGTAGGTATGATCAGCCATGCCACATGGGAGTAGTTGGTTAATTACAATGGGACTAAATTTTATAGTCTACTAGCGGGCACCAGCGCTTCGCGCTGGACCCGCTAGAAAATTTCACGGGGAATAAGTAAACAAAGCGTAAGAAAATTTGATACAATAATATCAAGAACATGTCCTATACATAATCCAGACGGGGCCCTAAATAATCCGAATATCGCAGGTGCTTTTGATGATCCATGTTATACATTGCCTTAATCTAGGTAGGCCTACGTTTGTGTTTCCAGATACCTATGTAGGCCTCCCATGAGACCTGAAATGCAGGTACCCGTTGTCCCATTATATCCAGGGACCCCATAGGCCTAAGCCCTACCCCCTAATCCAGTGACCCCAGGTGCCCTTAATAATGCACTGGATACCACATAATCAAGGTAGGCCCACTGCAGTGTGCCGTGTGCCGTTATCTCAAGATACCCAGGTGCCCTTACTTTATCATAGTCAAGTAAATTAAACGCGGGTGCCGAAGATAGCGGACAGTAAAAGTCACAATAGGCAGAGGTCAGTAATATCAAAGCGTTATAAATGTTTATATAAATATAAATCAAGAGTATGTCCTTAAATAATTCAGGTACTAAGGTGCCCTTGATATAATGTAAGTGACATGGTGCCCTTAATACACCATGAGCCTAGGCCCAATGTGCTCTTAAATAATACAGATACCCAAGATCTTAATCCGAGTAGGCCTACTCCATCAACGTGTTCTTAATACCCCCAGTTATACTCCTGTCAGCGCATGTCTCTACCTATTTTGTACCCCAAATAATAAAAAGTTGAATTTTAATGTCAAAATTGAAAGTTACATAAAATTAGCTTTTAAATGTCTCCCCCGATTCTTTTATTGCCCTGCCACCCCGTTGTACTCCTTTAAAGGTATATTATGTGATCTTTCCATGGAACGCCCTCAACATCGAAAAAAATTGAAAGCAGATTTTCTTGCAGATTTACATTTCTGATCATAAATCGTACATACATTCCAAGTTACAGGGCGATACGATTCTTAATTACTTCAAAATCATGGTTTTAGAGTGAAAATAAACTGTCGGATATCCGACAACTTATTTTATTCTAGTCTAAATTCACTCTAAAACCATGATTTTGAGGTAATTAGGAATCGTATCGCTCTGTAACTTGGAATATATGTACGATTTATGATCAGAAATGTAAATCTGCAAGAAAATCTACTCTCTAAAAAAAATCACGAATAGAGGGCGCTCTCTGGAAAAGATCACATAATATGCCTATGGTGCTGGTGCAAGTGTCGCCACTGCCCATATGCATATATTGTATCCAGGTAATTCAGTAGGCCTACGTTCTGAGCGTTATAGTTTTATAGTCGGTCGTTTAGTTTTATGGTCGGCGGAGTCTATCATCAAGATCACTTGTACCATTCCACGCTTGTACTTGAGCACAATGTGTGCCATCCGGGTTTTGTTTGGCCTATTTACATTAAATACATTATTCCTCCAATAGGCATGTGGGGCCTTAACGTATAGTATATGTAGTCCCTTTATCATGTTTGCTGTGTTCTATAAAGCCTCCCGAGATACTACCTGAGTGTACACCCTTGAAATCCAGTTATCACAGGTGGCCCACCTGCGCATAGTATATCCAGGTAATTTGAGACTCGTTTTATAGTGAACCCCGTAATCCAGATACCACGGATGCCCTGAATAATCCAGACACTCTATAATAATCATGATAATGTACCACACGTTCCGTTTATCCAGATGCCCCATGTGCCCTTATATCCAGATTATCAAGTAAGGGAAGTGCGAAGAGGAGGAGGTGGCTTTAGGGTACACTATTAGAAAAAGGGTGCTTCAGAGGGGTTCTTGGCTGTCCCGTATAATGGTTTAAAGGTTCTTTGATTTTAAAGGCCCCAAAAGGTTCTGTAGAGAACCTTTAGAGGTTCGAAAGACCAATGTTTGCCCATATTTTGCCTATTTTGAACCTTAAAATGGTTCTTTTTTGAACCTTTTAAGGTGATATAAAGGGTTCCATACGGGACAGCCAAGAACCCCTGAAGCCTGAAGCATCCTTTTTCTAAGAGTGTACGGACTGCCTGCTTTCACTCTGCTCCGTTACAATGTCCACGGTTTGCGCCACAAACGCGTACACTTTTTGTCTGCGTCATTACGTGTGCGCCGAACCGCGTGCGCCATGTTAAACGCGGTCGCGCAGCACAACATAGAAACGGTTGACATGGTACTGCCAGTTTCTTTATCGTTAGCAAACGTCGCATTCATCTATGTTACTAATGTGAATGTGTCACTTTAAGATCTGTGTAAGAGTTTTTGTTTACATTTAGAAAATGTCGTGAAATATTTTTATTTGTCGGACGTATAAATGCTTGTTACTATGCGATCTTTAAGAATAACAAACAGCCGCATATACAGAAATGTAGCTATATCCCTGAAGAAAATATTTTGGGTGAAGACCATATGTCATCACTCATTCTGAAAACCACAATTTGTGTCCGAAAGTAGCTACCCGAGTAAAAGAAATTCAACATTTCGGATTTTCACATGTGATCCTTTCTGCGCATGTCTGAAAACGGTAAAAAACGGGCATTGAACTATCTAATTAGCTCGTGTATTAGAGGCGCAATTACCACGCTTTTTCAGTTGAGGAGGGACGCGAGTGTAAAATTATATTGAACTATCTAATAAAGCCATGTTCCGAAAATTAGTATATAGATATATCTATCACGAGACGTGATGTAACTGCGTCATTTACTAAATTGCAGCACCTAAACAGGTACGCCCTACTTGAGGGCCTTAGCGTATCACACGCACATAGAAAGACGCAAGATACATACACGTGTGTAACTGCTGTTCCTGTTAAGTTATGTCACTATCTAGAGGAAGAGAAATAGAGTATAGTTATATAGGACTTACCGTTTCCATTTGATCAGCCTGTGCTGCAGCAAACACACCAAACACACCTGAATCACTGTATGGCAGGTTGAAACAACTTGCCTGAAAATAAAAAACAAACAAGAAAAGTTACACAAAAATGTAATAAGAAGCAAAATAATAAGTGGTTGAACAACACCAATCCAACTTGGAGGGGTTCCACATTTTAAAAATGTCTTGCCAATTTAGATTAATGAGGACATCATTTCAGTGTATAATATAAGTGACACATGTACATGTATCTTATTAGTTATTTATATGGTGGATGGAGTAGCATTCCAAGTAAAGGGTCTAAATTTATCAGATCCAAATCTTTCAAGCTTTAAGTGAATAAGTTTGCTTGAATAGATTGCTTTTAAACTATTATCACACTAGAAACATTAGTCAAATTGACATTTACCAATTTTGTCTTGTCATGAACCACGATCTGTCAGTAATATTTGTCAGCAAAAAAGAAGGAAAACAGAATTGACTGGATTGGCACTTGAGGGCAACACCAACAATTTGTGTGTGTGGCCTAATTGTCAAACTTACTGCGAATGGTAATGAGGTAGCTTTGCCAGCAGCCTGTGATAGTTTAGATGCCGCCTGGTTACTGCCCCACTTGACGTATGGTCCAGCTCCCATCAAATGCTGTAAGATGCCCAGTGCTAGAGATTCCTTGCTAAACACCTGGCAACCCTCAACACCTATCGCAGCAAAAGCAAAATCGCTACGTGTCTGGTTGCGCAATTCTCCACCTGTGACAACAGAGAGGGTTTTGAATAACAGGCAAAATATGTTAGAAATAGGTTAACAAAATGGCATTGATGGGTCCAGGTTAACCAAAACCTATCATATTTGGGGATAAAAGTAAGCAATGGAAGCTATAGATGGTGTGACCGGTGACGTCATGTATTTACAAATGGGACACCCTCTGTTGATTCCCTCCAGGCAGAATATACAGTAAAGTTAATGAAGACAACATGAAATTTCTTTCTAATGAATTGTAAAACTCATTTTTAAAAAAAAATTTTTAGCTTATAGCATTCCTAAGCAAGTTTAAAGACAGTTTTGATAACAATTTGCTGTGACACCACAATCTAGTTAGTAAACCTGATCTGGCCTATGTAAACTATAGGAACTCTTGCCCGGTGTGTTTTGTCTCAAATCAACAGTCTTCAAATGTAAACAACGGTCACCTCATCTGAGAAAGTGAAGGCTCCAGTTTGATGGACACTGCGCGCCCTACAGATCAGCCTAGCTCGATGTTCTGGACTTCAAATAATGACTGTTCAAATTATGGAAAAGAAAAACACTCCCCTCTCCTGACAGAATTGCTTGACTTCAAAGACATTTCACAGCTCATGAATAGTAAAGCTAATTGGTACCAATATGTGTCAGCCGCTGTTCTGTCCTAGAATGCCTGATGATGATGATATCATCAGCATTTGAAGAATTTGAAGGTATTCCTGTGCACTTATAGCAAATTATACAAGGGATCTTGAATGCAAGTTCAGATTGAACAAAGATGAACGCTGTTCTGGCTAAATAAAGTGATCACTGTGCTTTCAATTAAACCTCTTCTATAGTTAAATCAGTACCAAATTGGCGAGAAATATTCGGTTTTTTGAGTACTCGCACGATTATGGCCACATGCACAAGGTTTGGGCTGCACTCACACGTCACACATTGCGCTTGTTGCCTTTATGCGCACTCGTGTCCTTCTGTATTCATTCACGGCTGTAAGGAGGCTTCGCCAATTTGGAACTGATCAAACTATAGAATGGTTACAACATTTTGTTGACTTACCACCATTGAATTTGGCTGATTTCATTGCACTGCCGCTACCTTGCCTTACTTGGAATTGCTCTGCAAAGGCTTTCAGTTCATCATGGTTTACACCTACGAAAATAAGTGGTTGGATAGGAATGGGAATTAATGATGTGCCGATATATAAAGGTATGAACTTTCCTACCTACCCCACCAGCACAACCAATTCACTGCCTTCAATAACAGATTCAAACACTATTTGTCATTAAGGGTCTAATGCATACCAACCACCTGTATTAATAAGGTCAAGTTCTATTTCCACTTCCCTACATAAACCCTACATTATTTCCTTCGATTCCATCCTACTACCAATCCATACTAAGTGAACATTTCAAATGATCTGAATTATAACCCCCTACCATGTAACCTGGTGAATACAGTTGGGTAGTATGGGAGACATCTCCCAGTCCCTATAAAAGTCTGATAACTGAAGGTTTGGTACTCACTCACCTGAATCACTGTCCGGACAGGGGTCAGACCCCCACCTTTTTTTTTTTGCCCCACCCTTTTTACAGAGCCACCCTTTTTATTTAGGAATGTTCAACCCCCACACCCTTTATACCGAAAAGGGGACATTTTGATCATTTTGTGCATTCAAATTTGAAAAGGCACTCATTGGAAGAAACATCCCGGGACCCGTTTTGTTTTTCGGGCGGGTCCCAGGATTCCCGAAATTATTCATCAAAAAAAATAATTGAAAAAAGGCGGAAAAAGGTTACTTAAAAACCACCTTGTCGGCTAAATCACGATTATCTAATGCAAATTTATAGACGAGATTCATTTGAAATGGATTTATTTCATCAAATCAGTGCATTTTTGGTACTCTTATGGTCCCTAAAATGTGATATTACGCCGCGTACGACACTCGCAGCTCGCGGTGAGTTTCCATTTTGAATAAATGTAACGATTTGAACAATAGATGACGCTATATAACAACAAACTCAATCCCTTATTACCAAAAAGGTTCAAACTCAATCCCTGCTCAATTTAAAGATGGCGACTTTTTAATTTCAAAGTATATCGGACCCGATATCGGATACATATTTATGATATATATAACTAGCGCTAGCGAGCCGACAAGGTCTGTATTTTGATTATTTTGATGATCGCCGAGAAACCCCCACCCTTTTTATTTTATCTCCACGCTTTATACAACTACACCCTTTATATCAGAAATATTCTGACCCCCACCCTTTTGTTGATTTTTTGATTTCTGGAGTCCCACCCTTTATAAAGCGTGCCGTCTGGACTATGGAACCGTACCAGTTTTTAGTCTTATCTAGGGTCGGAAAAAATGTAAAATTTCCCTCCATTATTCTAAATTTCCCTCGAGCATTCCAAATTTTCAGACTATTTCTTATATTTATAAGACAGAAATTCCCTTCAAATTTACTGGGAGTTCCTCACTTTTTGCAGCCATGAAAGTAACCTTTTATTGATTCCATTTATTTCTATGACAGGTGGGGCACTCTATAATAATGTTCTTGCACCCATTCTCTCCTTAACCCCTACTCCCACTGTCATGCATTGGCGATAGATCACAGAACTGGGGCAGGGGGGTCAACAGGGAGGACTCAAATTTTTGGAATTGAAACCTGGGTCGCCAGACTGGCAGGCGAGTGAGTCACTCAACCACAAGTGCTGGTCTGTCCAGGTTTTATGTTCGGTGACTATCTATACCCGCGGGGGAATGGGGATTATTGCGGCATGTGCTGCTTGCTGGTCGTATGATTTTGTATGATGTAGTGGTGTTAGGGTTATAGTTCACTTACCGAGTCCAACCAGTGCCATATTTTCTGCTGTATACCGTTGCTGTACAAAGTCTAGCAGCATTTCTGTATTGTATTCCCCAACCATGTAGCTTGGAGCATACAGAGATCTACCCAGTGTGTCACGGAAGGCAGCTGTATGAAGGCTATCCATTACTCCTAGATGGGTACAAACAAACCGGAAATGGGGTTACAACTTTCTCCATGAATCTAAACCTTTTATGTACTAGAAGAAAAGTGGACATTCAAAAATGGTGTTTGCAATTCGACGTAAAGGTATATCATGAAAACAGACTCGCTCCAAATTTTAAAATAAAAGATCTATAATTCAATATTAACTATTTGTTAAATAAAATATTATAACCAAATTTGATATGTATCGCTTAAAGGTTAAATTTAATTTATTGTAGAGTGACAAATGAACAGTATATGTACTGGAGCCCAAACAGAGATGGTCTATAACATTACAAAATACTCACTAAGTTGATGTTGATCTTTGATTGATGCCAAATCAAAGCTAACTCTTCCTCTGTTGTCATTTACCTCCCACGGTCTGAACTCTTGACCCGTGGTGATATTGTTTAGGTAGGATATGGCTGTGTCACTGAGGGAATACAAATGTTATTGGAGGGTAATGAGAGTGAAAATGTGATGACTTGCTGTCAGGAATTGTGTGAATACTTTCAAAATAAAAAATGTGAAAAACAAACCACCTAGTGTACACAGCTGGCAAGCTAAACCTTTGTGTGCTATTCATCCTGCTATCAACAGTTGGCTGATTAACAATTGGGTTGATAGAAGATTTTACAGCTATCAGCATATTATTAAATACAGGATTCAAGTAGCAATTTAGACCCGTGTCTCCCCAATAGCCTGAAACTGGGATCCTCTCAACCTTAGTAGCAGAGACCCTAACTCTAGTGTTGGGTCGGCACTAGAATATCCACCATCCATGAGTACAAATCTTGAAGCAGGCAATTAAGAAGGGGACAGACCATATTACCACTGTCCGGACAGGGGTCAGACCCCCACCCTTATTATTTTTGCCCCACCCTTTTTACAGAGCCACCCTTTTTATTTGGGAATGTTCAACCCCCACCCTTTATACCGAAAGGGGACATTTTGATCATTTTGTGCATTCAAATTTGAAAAGGCACAAATTAGAAGAAAGGACAAAGTGACAGACTGTCGTAACCCGTGGCGAGTTTCCATTTTGAAAAAATGTCACGATTTCCACAATAGATGGCGCTATATAACAACAAACTCAATCCCTGCTCAAGCTGTCAATTTAAAGATAGCACCTTTTTAATTTCGAAGTATATCGGACGCGATATCGGATACATATATATGATATTACTAGCGCTAGCGAGCGGACAAGGTCGGTATTTTGAATATTTTGATGATCGCTGAGAAATTATTCTCCACATAGAATTAACCCCCACCCTTTTTATTTTACCTCCACGCTTTATACAACTACACCCTTTATATCAGAAATATTCTGACCCCCACCCTTTTGTTGATTTTTTGATTTCTGGAGTCCCACCCTTTATAAAGCGTGCCGTCCGGACTATGATTACCTAGAGGCACTTCAGTTGACCCTGTGTAATAAGATATGATCTGACACTCAAGTGACAGCTGGATAATAAAACTGACAAATCTTAGCTTTGGGTGTCCTGTCACTAGCATCCAGAATTGAAATTGATATATTGTTGAATACCGGCTCTGATTGGGGGAATCTTAATATTAATTTGCATAGGGCCATGGGGGTATTAATCATATCAAAGTTAAATATTCTAGTGCTGTTCCCTGGTCACATCTCGCTATGCTTGCAGCACGGTACTAGTGCTAGATTCAAGTAGATCAACTTTAGTGATTCCTGATTTATCATTTTCTATGATTAGAAAAAAAGCTTACATATTGTCCCTCGGACATCTCACGGTGTATATCTGATGTTCTCTTGTTGTTGATGTCTCAAGACTTCCGCAAGCTTCTTCCAACCCTCTTGTGATGGACAAGGTGGATGCTCCAGTGGTACTCTAGGCATTGAGAAAGGATGAGAGAACTTGATTTATTACTATAAAAACTTCAAGTTACTAATGACAATTAGGGTCTCTCATATGACATTTCTGGATTTGTCGAGCAATTTCAAGTGATTATTAAAGGGGCATTGAGAGATACCGATGGGAGTGCGCCCTCAATTATCCTGGAAATCAGGTTTTTTGCATCAAAGTAATACTTAAGCATATACTAACTACCATCTGAAACAGTTTACCAACATTCGCCGTTTATCATATAACATTTCATGATTTTCTTAGTTTCGATATGATCATATCGAAACTAAGGTGCTGTATTCGGAAGTTATGCTATCTTTTACACACGGACTTTCGCGGCAAATCTCAACCCGGAAGTGCCGTTATTTGCTCATTTTGGCATGAAGGCGATGTCGGAATTGTATGACATTTTGGATTTGGGCTATGTTGATGATTATCTTAAAGTTATTTGCTCATTTAGTATATCGATACATCTCTCAATGCCCCTTTAAGTTGTCTTATGGTTTCACCCTTTTTACAAGGAAAAGTGAAGTAAACCATGAAATTAGGTTCTATATATATAACCCCAACAAGAAACATTTAAAAAAAGCTTATGAACACTTTTCAAATCCTCTTGAAATTGTAACTCACACCCATCACATACAAAGCTTTCTCCATCAGAAATTGTTGTGCAACATGTTGATCACAACAGGAGATTGGGACACGTGACCGCAAGGTGTTGAATTTCAGGTGCTTCACCATGCTAGGTCTTGTGGCCGAATGGATAAATCGCTTGCCCTGTAAGCAAGAGGTCCTAGGTTCTATACCCGGGCGAGATCTTTTTACCATATTGTCTCTTTTCTGTTTACGACGGCAGACCTGTTTAAATATTTATAATATATGTGACCAGTCGCGTCAAAAAGGACATGTTGTCGGCAAACACAGTTTTAAGATAGAGGCCAATATATTTTGCGAAATATAAAGAAAATAATGGAAACAAATATGCTTCTTTAAATCATATCTTGTGATTACAAAGTCCGATTACCTTCAACATGGTGTCATTTCAAAGCTTAAAATGTGCTCTTTCAAGTCATACCAATAACTCGGATTTGACTAGGGCCTCCAACATGTCCATTTTGATGTGACGGGTCACATATGTTGATCACAATTCAGACATGCAAATACTGAATCCTGGATTTTCACCTTGCCCTATACTTACCAGATTTGCAAATGCCCTGAGGCAATGTGCCACACCAAGATTATCTGTGCTCTCATGACGTGGCCCTGCATTGACTACTACACCCACTCTTGCGATAGGCGAATAGTTCTCCAGCGATGCTACGGTCAAACCGTTGGCCAATTTAGATACCTAAGAAAGGAAAGGAAATTAATTTAAAAGGTTAACATGATTGTTATTGCATTATGCAATTTATTAATTCTTTTAAAAGTAACAATAATTTTCAATTGCACAAAAAACCTTATTAATGGAATCTTCCCTCTTGCTATGTGTTGCGATATTCATTTGCAGCTCATTAATTCATACACCAAAGGGTCACAAGCAGACTCAACATCCTGACATGAAACTGATACATGTAGGCATTATCATGTATACTCTGTTCTTCTAGCTCAAAACAGTGACAGAGCATATATTCCAAATAAGCCAATCTTGTTATTGTGTGAGTCTAAATGTCCTCACTTTATGTACCCAAATCTCAGATAAAATTGGTCCAGACCCACCACATTTTGCGCAGAGTACCCAACAAGTGCATTATTTTGACAAGATTTATTTTTATATCCAAGAACATTAAAAACAAATCCAATCCACGGCAGGCTGAAAAATCAACAAACAATAATTAATCAAACCCACACTGCTAGAAAATATTGTTCAAACACTATACTAGCCTATATTATATTTCTAATAAGCCTTATAATGGTTGTCCTCTTTTCACCTGCTGATCAATGTTGAATCACAGGATTATAAATTAATGGCCTTGCAACATTAATGGCCTTGCAAATGGCTTTGCAACACATTTGTTGGGGGTTGTGTTGTGTGGAAAGGGAACATTCACGGAACAATATTGCTGGATGATATAGAGTGACTCACCTGTGCATCTTGCTTTGGAAAGGCTGGTCCATCCTTTGCCTGAGCTGCTGCTTGGGCAGACAACCAACGCCGCTGTCAAGTAATGAGATAAGATTTTAGAATTAAAATTGGGGAAGAAATAATTGCTGAACAATGCAATATCATACCTTTCTAAAACCTTTTCTAAATGAAAGGCGTTCCAGGCCTTCACGTTTGAGGCGTGCGAGTGCGATCGCACGCCATCGCACGCCTGAAATGGTTTCGAGAAGAGCGATTTATCGCACGCCTAAAAAAAAAAAATAAAAAAAAAATAAAAAAAAAAAAATCTTTTTTTTTCTTCTTTTTTTTCTTCTTCTTTTTTCATAAGTCAAAAACAGGACCTTAGACGACTCGTATTTGACCCTTAATAACCCCACATTATATACTTGACCCATACCATTATGGATAATAACTCCTAACCTAAGATCTTATACTAAATTATTTAATTCATTCTTATCAAAAGTATGATTTTTTCAACACTGAAAATGAAAGTGTACATTAACAAACATACAGGTTTAGTTGTCTTAACAGTTAGCCCCGGGAATGGCAAATCTACCTTATTTTGTTGTCGATTAATGTAGATTTGCCATTCCTGGTTCACACTGGAATACAATTTATTTCATAATCAACAATATCTTAACATGTACAACTAAACCTGTATGTAATTATAATGTACACTTTTATTTTCCTGCATCTCCACCTATTTTAATTAAGATATTGTTGATTTTGAATTACCCGGGAATCGCTCCCAACCTTACGCCATGTGCAGTTTGTTTTGATTCCACGATCCCGATTTGGTCATAAAACAGCACACCTAATTTTTTTGAGGAGTGCAATTTATGGCACACCTACAGCACACCTCAATGTTTTGAGGAGTGCGATTTAAAGCACACCTTCAATTTTCAAACGTGAAGGCCTGCGTTCAAAGTACGATTGAACCCTGACATTTAAATCTTGATTCAAACCAGTTTAAATAATGGCCATCCATTTGTTTCTCGGTCTAAACTAGTACATGTATACCACATTCAATTGCTAATAATTGATTTTTTTTTCCACCAGGTTAACTTTTTATGACAATCAGAAGTGCCAATTTAAAAATCAGTTAACTTTGATACCATAATTTTTATAAATGCTATTGGAAAAATACAAGAAAAGTAACAGGAAGGTTTTATTTTATTGGAAAAATACAAGAAAAGTAATTCACAAAACCCCTCTTCACCACAAACACCTACTCACCCCACCCCTAGGCCAACCCTCCCCACCCCATGCATCCATGCCACCTTCCCCACCACAAACCTTCTCCCCTTCCCATCCTCATTTCCCACCACAAATCCCTGCCCTCTACCACAACCCCTCCCCACCAAAAGCCCCTCCCCCATCACTAACCCGCATCCAAACCACAAACACCATCCCTAACCCCCTCCCAAATCACAAACACCATCCCTACCCCCACCTCACCAAACCCACTATCACAAAAATCCCATGGCATCGTTGCGCGGCCCATCACTACAATAATACAAAAACTTATTTTACAATTTTACAATAATAGACAAACTTTTGCTTGATGCTGAAAAGATGTCTCTGACACATCACACCCTTTTGTATTTCATTGGCAACAAATTCTCATTTATTGATTTAGGCTAGCTAGTGGATCCCCCCAGATATAGTGCTGGGAGATATCAAGCCTCTCAGTCTCAAACCCAAAATAACGAAACGTTCTTCATCTCTTCAACAACAACTAGATTAGAACAAGCATCATAATTTGCATAGGGCCTAGGCCCTAATTCAAACAGAAAATCAAACATAAACCTTACACTCAACAGATAATCAGATGTTTATTTACTCTTGCAACAATCATTTTTGGTTTCAAACACGAAAAAATAGTGAATTTATTACGCATTTTGTTTGTCTTGGTGGCCAAATATTAATATGGCTCCTAAAATTGGTGGCCAAAATTGTCCACCTGCAAGGAATGAATTCAAAAGAATATTTGACCATACTTTCATGTATTAGGCTGATTCTTGCACCATTATGTTTCTTTTTTTATAACCTTTAAGGCCTACAGTCAGACAGTGGATAGTGATACCAAAGCCATGAAATCTGTACTATCTCATCTGTACTGTAAAATTAAATTCCATTTCCCACCGGACTCGCTACAAAAAAGCTTACTTTTTTGAAAGTTTGCATGCAGCGCAAAGATCTCAACACATAGGCCTACACTATACATCTAACAACGATTTACTCAAGTAAGGGTGTATTTCAAATAAACCTTCAAACTCAAGAAAACATTCGTGTGTAAAAGTAATATAATTCTTACCGAAACACCGGCAAAAAGTGGACGAATTCCAGCGACCGACATCATTTCTACTTCTTCGACGGCTGATCACAAAATGGCCGGTAGAGTAAGGGATGGGCGGTAATTTTTTTTACCTGTACATTACAAAACAATAAATCGGTACGTAAATGGATGCAGTTAGAATCACATCACGATTCACGAAAGTGCAATTTTTTTGGGATTATTCCTAGAGTCTAATATTAAATCATTCAGTCTAAAAAAAAACACACATTTGCCCTAAAATTAATTTGGTATAATAATTAATTTCACCAATTCTGATTCTATGTCATGAAAAAGGTGTAATTCAGCCATTGTTTATTCTTATGTGGCTGAAGCTGAACCCCCTCCCAAACAAAAACAAACAAAAAACAAACAAAAACAATCACTAAGGGACCGTTCATAAATACTTTGGTGGGGCGGGGCTGGATAATTTCATTTTTGGTATATCAAAACTTTTTTGACCCCCCTCTCATCATGCCACAAACTTTTTTGACCACCCCCTGTATTACTGCCTGCACCTGAAACTTTCTTGCCCCCCCCCCCCCCCCCCCCCCCCCCACGTTCATTGTTATCAAGTTCAGAGAACATGATATGTTATCTTTTATGGGATTTTTTACAGAATTTGACCGTGTATCATATTCTATTTTGATGGACGCATCACATCTAGAAGGGCAGGTTGTAGAATCTAGAGTGAATCAGAACTCCTATTGCGGGTATCTTTGGTTTAGTGCCATGGTCTTTAATCCCCTGAATAACTTCACATATTTATGCACGGATCTCTCGCTGTTCATGAAACCAATTAGGACGCTCCCTCCAATTATACATGTAGGCCTATATCCTGGCTTTGAATACAATGTGCGCGCAATTGTTGTCTGCTATTTATATGAATTTGGCCTTCATTATTTTATAGCTGGGGGCCAGTACATGAACATAGGTCCATGGACATATTCGCGCGTAGCGCGCCAAAAAATTAGCTATTTTTACGTTGATTTATGAACGTTCCGTAAATAATGTGCATACAGGTAAAGCAGGGGTTTGGGGGAGAACATTTTGGAAACTAATAAGTGTTTAAACTTTTTGACCCCCCCTCTGATGGGGTTCTCAAACACTTTTTTGACCCCCCCCCCTTTGCAGAGTATCAAAACTTGTTGGGCCCCCCTATAATTATCCAGCCCCCCCCCCCCCCCCCCCCCCACCAAAGTATTTATGAACGCTCCCTAAGATACAATAAATAATTATAGATAAATTTAAAAAAATCTCAACGCAACTCAACAGAGAACTTAACAGATTCAAGTTTCACAATGTCAATGTCCGTAAAAAGTTAATGAATCTCCCTTGGCCTAATTAAAGTGTGATTCTTTAAAACACTAAATAACATTTATAAGACAAAAATTGAATGTTTCAGCAAAACCATGCACCATAAAAGTGGCACAACATGAGTACTGTGCAAACTGGAAATGGTGACGTTATCCTCAAAACCGACCGAAACAAATTGCGTGGTCAAAATCAGAAATGTACCAACGGGAGCTCGTGTGTACCGACGAGGTTATTTCAGCCCCCCCCCCCCTCCCCCCCCCCCCCCTGGGTACGCCACTGGTGTCAAGCTAAACTGCTAACTTGACATTAGCTTACTAAACCGATATCAATGTAAGATCTTAAATCAACGAAATATTGTTACGATACATGTTTTCCTTTCAAATAATAATGTCTCAAAAGAATATCCCAAATTAATAAAACAAACTTTTAAGAACTTTCCATTACTGTTATTATACCCTAGAATACCAATACTCTAACACTGTATTCATTGGATTCCCCGTGTTTTCTCTCAATTTGCAGCTTGCAAGCTGTCCTAATTTACTATAATGTTGGTTGCTAGTGTATTAAATAGCTGATTGGCTATTCCAGATAATATGTGCATGGATTTCTGGGTTCGGATTTCCACACTTTTAGGTCACTGGAAATCCAGAACCAATTGTTGACATTCACTGTTAAAACGCTGTTTAAAATTTTAAACAACCAACCACAACAAGTTAATCAGTGAATCGCTCAACGTTGTTTAACATTTTAAACAATATTGCTCAAAATTTTAAATAATTTGATTAAATTTTGAGCAACATTGTAAACAACTTTGAGCGATTCACTGGTTAACTTGTGGTTGTTTAAGGGAGCACACAATTAAATAGGTCTCGAGACACGCTATCGACGCTATCAATCAAAGTTGAGAACGACAATAGTTCCTATTTGGCGGGAAAGAGAGTTATTTGTTGAGGGTTTATGATATCGCCTTGTTTCCATAATATGGAAAGGTTATAGGCAGTTTTCCCGTTTAAAACATACTCCACACAAAGCCCCGTACGTGTACTGTTGTGTTTACAATGCTCCAGGTCAGCGCACACAAAAAACTACTGAATAATACAATGAGATTTCTTTTGTATTGATTGTCACGCTGAGTGCACACTGACCTTACGTAACGGTAAATTGGATTGGATTGAAAATTAAGGGTTTCTTTGTTTCTCTCTGTCCGATAAAAATGTCCAACCAATCCTAGCCATTTTAATATATAACCGGCAGGAATACATGTGGAGGAGTTTGCAACTTCCTACTTGGTCAAAGGTTAGTTATTTAAAGAATGGGAGAGTCGTGAAGTGGGGCCTATCCGTGTGCACAGTGCGTAAACAATGACTTTATGCTATGTTTGTGCACAGAAATTTGGGATGACGGAATGAATTTATCTATTTGTGCACGCTCGTCCGACGAGATGATACCATCGATTTCTTTGAATTTTAAATATGTTATTAACAGATATATATACAGATCAGCATGCAATGTTCTACTTGAATTCACGGCTATATCTTGCCTCACGTCCCGTACGGAATAAACCGTGTATAGCTGCAACGTATTTTAATTGGTTTGAGCATGCGCACTTGAGTTACGGGACGTCTAGCAAGACATTGCCGAATTTACATTAAACCGTTTTCATTCAGCAACCATTTTTGTGCAGAAATACGAAAATTGTCCAATAGCCAAAAACATGCATTTTGAGTGCATAGAGCAAATAAGACCACTTTGCCATATTAGTGTTGTGTTTGAAATGTGTAGTTGATGTTCTGACATTTAAACTAGGTGATTTGAGGTCAATTTTAATTTCACGGACCGATTTACACATGCGGTGATATCCAGACCGGAGACCGAATTAAGGTAGGCATATCACGGGGCATATCACTACGTTGTATGATGCGGCGGCTTATCAAAAAAGTGCGCGGTAATGTCACCTTCATATTCAGATATGTTGTAGATTACCCTTGTGAGTAAAACATATCAAAATGTCATTGAACCAAACGCACTAATATAGAAAGCCATTTAAGAAAGCCTTTCTTAACAGTAAAGTCTATGGAGAGCGTCTTGGTGTTGTGCTCCCTTAACATGTTAAAGAGGAAAGAGATGTGTTGGAGGCTGCGCCCTCAATTATGATAAAAACTGGGATTAGTATATTTTTGTAATTGTATTACATGTATGAACTTACATCTATAAGGATTAAGAAAAATCAGCCCTCTTTGTACAAGAAAACGTCGATTCAAAAATGCTCGTAAGAGCCGCAACGAGCATTTTACGTCCGACAGTACCCCTGCAGTACGTGTGATACATAACGCGAACCATATTTGCATAGAGGGCGTTTTTCAATAATGATATTGTTTTAATCAAGTTTTGCTGTGGTTTTGTAATAGTAGAAACAACAATAATGGCAATTTTTAATATTCATCTTGAATTCTGAAGTAAATTTTTAAACATTTAAAATTGTCAACACCACTCAATGTTCCTATAAACAACGCTTTTAACAAACTACAGTAAGAATAAATTCAGGTTGGATACTACAGTGTGGGGATTGAATATACACTTACACTTACACTTAATATTTGATGGGTAGGCCTACAAAATTATAGGCGTAAGCCTTTTATATTCCCATATCCATTTTCGGACCAATGTTTGTCAAGTTGGTTCTTGAATTGATTCGTAAATTTAGCTTTCACAACTGAAGGAGGGAGTTTATTCCATACATCTATGACTCGCTATGAGAAGAAATGCTTCCGCAATTCCAGCCTTTCGTCAATTGCTTCTTGAAAAGTTTGAAGTCGTTCCCCCTTGTACTGGTGTTATGTGACATGGTGAAGAGCTCATCAGGGTCGATGCCTTCCAGTCCATTGAGAAGTTTGAAGACTTCAATCAGGTCTCCTCTGGTTCTTCTTATTTCTAATGGATAGAGCTTTAGGGCCTTCAACCTCTCGCTATATGGTTTATTTCGCAGACTCTTTACAAGCTTCAGTGGCTCTTCTCTGGACCTTCTCTAGCTTCTTGATGTCACCAGTCTGATAGGGGTTTCAATATGATAAAAGAGATGACCTTGTGATTGTGTGAGGTCATAATTGCTAAGGATAGGTCTAGGGTGAGCTTGAACGCATGATCCTGAAGGCCGTGATAAAAATCGTTGCTCAAAAGTGTCTTTTGAATTTGACCGTGGTCTATCAATTATTGTATTATACATCTGCGATGAAAAATGACTCAATCATTCACTCACTACGAAATGCTATGAATTGATGACACAAAAAGTTGAATTACGATATTGCCCAACACTAAGTCAATCAATTATCAGGCAACAAAATGGCGACAACTGTGAGCACTTCGGGCTCAGCGAAAGCTGAAAATGGGGCCGATGAAACACCGGAAATCACTAAAACGTATACATTTGAGCGTATCCTTTGATTACCTAAAGCTTTTTAAGTCTATTAACTTTAACTCATGCAGTTCTGACTATTCTCAATTATACTGGTATCCTATTTTGACGCGGTTCGTGTTTCAAAGTCAATCTTCTGAACTGAAACCGTGACATATGGAAAATCATGCACACGTGTACATATTGTTGAGTACGGTAACGTCAAGACGGTACCACTACCAGTTGTTATTGTTTGTGTAATATTCAAATTGAAAGAATGCAGTGATGTATTTAGTTTTTAATGAACATGTCTCAGGTATTTTGTATAATTGTGAGTCCTTCCCATTGGAAGAGAGGACTAGATGCAAGACGGCTCCATTATTCATGTTATTCATGATTTGGAAGAGTCTAACAACATTAAAGGTATATTATGTGATCTTTCCAGGGAACGCCCTCAACATCGAAAAAAAAATAGAAAGCAGATTTTCTTGCAGATTTACATTTCTGATCATAAATCATGCATACATTCCAAGTTACAGGGCGATACGATTCTTAATTAGGCCCTACTTCAAAATCATGGTTTTAGAGTGAAAATAAACTGTCGGAATCCCGACAGTTTATATTTTTCACTCTAAATTCACTCTAAAACCATGATTTTGAGGTAATTAGGAATCGTATCGCTCTGTAACTTGGAATGTATGTATGATTTATGATCGGAAATGTAAATCTGCAAGAAAATCTACTTTCTAAAAAAAATCATGAATAGAGGGCGCTCTCTGGAAAAGATCACATAATATGCCTTTAACATGTACAGTCTACTCTACTTACTAACATAACTGTCTATTGTTGTACGAATTAGCGCGGTATCGCTGTAATACGCACAACTGTTGTAAATTGTACGAATAAGCGAGGTATCGCTGTAATTCGCACAACTGTTGTACGAATAAGCGAGGTATCGCTGTAATTCGCACAACTGTTGTACGAATAAGTTACGTTTCGCTGTAATTTGTACAACTGTTGTACGAATTAGACGAGAGTCTCTGTTAATATTTGTACAACTATTCTATTGTAAAAATAAGAGAGGAGTCCCTGTTATTCGTACAACTATTGTAAAAATAAGAGGGAGTCCCTGTATTTTCGTAGAACTATTGTTGAAGAGAAGAGGGGGTCCTCTGTGTCTGAGTCCCTGTAATTCGTACAGCTATTGTTGAAGAGGGGTATAGTGTGGGGGCCCTGCAATTCGTACAACTATTGTTTAATAAGACATGGGAGGCCCCTGGGGGGGAAAGGGAGTCCCTTAGTACAATACAAGGGTGGAAATCCCGGGGTGGGATGGGCGATTTAATCATCCCCCCTGATTTTTCATATATACAGTAGTGTATGTGATGGCAAAATGAAATAAAGTGATTGCTTTTCAATAAAATATTGGTCAAAAGTACACCCACCAAATCGCACCAAATGGGTTCGAAAATTTAAAAAAAATCCAATTCTGAGGGGGGCACATCATCCATCAGACTCCCCTGTTCGAGCTTTTAAACCATCTATACTTACATCAAGAAAATATCAGTATATTATGCTCAAAACTTCTTTCTTGCATTGATAAAAAAAAACCAAAATATTGATTGGAAATGAAGAGTTGGCTTTTCAATAAAATATTGGTCAAAAGTACACCCGCGAAATCGCACCAAATGGGTTAGAAAATTAAAAAAAAAATCAAATTCTGAGGGGGGGGGGGGGGGGGGGGGGGCACATCACCCATCAGACTCCCACTGTTCGAGCTTTTAAACAATCTATACTTAAATCAAGAAAATATCAGTATATATCATGCTCAAAACCTTTTTTTTTAATTGATAAAAAACAAAATATTGATTGGAAATGGAGAGGTGACTTTTCGATAAAATATTGGTCAAAAGTATACACCAGATCGCACCAAATGAGTTCGGAAATTGAAAAATGTTCTAATTCTGAGGGGGCACATCCCCCGTTCGAGCATTAAACCATCTATGCAGGCTTGATGTCAAAGGTCATAGTTGCTCGAACCTCATTGGTCCAGAGTCGTTGTGCGAATTACAGAAATGTTCGTGCAATTCGTACAACAGTTGTACGAATAGCCATTTCCTTTTAATTTACCAGACAGAAATCTGGTCATCACACAAATTCGCAGTATCTGTTACAACTTGCTGTGTCAGAGCAAGTCCACTGTCCGGATAGGGGTCAGACCCCCACCCTTTTTATTTTTGCCCCACCCTTTTAACAGAGCCACCCTTTTTATTTGGGAATGTTCAACCCCCACCCTTTATACCGAAAAGGGGACATTTTGATCATTTTGTGCATTCAAATTTAAAAAGGCACTCATTGGAAGAAAGGACAAAATGACAGAAACATCCCGGGACCCGTTTTGTTTTTCGTAGCTCCCGGCGAGTTTCCGTTTTGAAAAAATGTCACAATTTCAACAATAGATGGCGCTATATAACAACAAACCAATTTAAAGATGGCGACTTTTTAATTTTGAATCGAAGTATATCTTTGGATACATATTTATGATATAACTAGCGCTAGAGAGTCGACAAGGTCGGTATTTTGATTATTTTGATGATCGCTGAGAAACCGCCACCCTTTTTATTTTATCTCCACGCTTTATACAACTACACCCTTTATATCAGAAATATTCTGACCCCCAGTCCCCACCCTTTTGTTAATTTTTTGATTTCTGAAGTCCCACCCTGTATAAAGCGTGCCGTCCGGACTATGAAGTCATGGTACATAAGCAAGAGTAACGCAACGTCCAACTTAATATGTATCAAATTGCAAAATGCTCCACAAGACGGCATGTTTGCGACGCAACTGCAAAGCTCATATTTTGCGATGCTATTTCTTCAACTAGGAAGTACGAAAAACAAATAAAGCTGTAACAAACATGGCGCGAAAACTTTATAAAGCGCATTTTGTTATTGGTTTGTGCTAGTATTAAATGTTTATGGTTCCTGTGTCAGTGTGTTATCTTCGGTATTGGCGGAAAAACAATTTTGAAACACATGTATTTTCAATACATAATTTCCTCATAGCGGCTTCAGGCTCCTTTATTAACATGAAGTATAGCGAGTAAATTGGTGAATTCACGAATAAAACATTGCATATTATCAATTTTCATGGACAAATAAGTTTGTTTTTTGAACTTAATAAATAAACACAAAAAATGACACATAATCTCCTGAGTACAGACTACAGTGTATTATAACTTAAGTCTACAATTAATTTTGTCAAACTCAAATAAAATGTGTGCCATTTTATTGCCTATAAAAACTGCTACACAAAACTTTAGGAATTGCAGATCTACTGCTACCCAAGTCATGAAGTGCATCGCAGTTTTTGCTACGCAAAAATAAAGCCAAACGCCCGACGTTGGAGTAACGTCGCTATTGGGATTTGGGTTTTGTGACCAACAGATAAAATCCTGCTTTTATAAATTTAGCAAAATACATGTTTGATACCAAAAGACATTAGTTTTTGCTTTCAGTCAGTCATTCTCTTCATCAAAAGGAATTATTTGATACCATATGAAGTTAGTTGGCAGCTGCCGCGTGCACCCTGCACTTAACTGTATTCTGTGGGGTTGCACACAACCATACGTTTTATTGCCCCCACCCCCAAATAAAATTCCTTTTAAAACTTCTGTATTTCTTATTTTGTGTACATTTCATTTATTGCATTCAAACTTACAATCTTGTTGAATACTGATTGATATTTTAAATGCAACTTTTAAGTTGAAGGTAGATGTTCGGATTGCTGATTTGTCTTGTTGAATACTGATTGATATTTTAAGTGCAACTTAAAGGTAGATGTTCTGATTGCTGACCTGATTTTCAACTAGACGTTTTCTATTTTACATGAAAGACATCCTTAAAATTGTCGCATTCCAAAGTTTGAGTTGCATAACTCCAATGGTTCTTATTTTATTAAGCACAAGGTCACAAGAAATTTGCCCATCGAGTAGTACACAAACTGGCTGGTGGTTAACCACCTTTGGCAGTAATTCACCACATTTTATCCTATAATTTTTGAATGGAACATTTCTGGCTCCTAAGATTTTACACACATAATGAGAAAAATATGAGGATTCTTCTGATATCAAAATATCTTGATGTGAAGAAAAAATTGTAGCCAATAAAAGGTAATTGGAGCATACACCTTTAACGACCATATTTTTAACATTTCAAACGTTTTGAATATGATACTGTTTTCGATCCATGCATTGCTCTTCATTATTGAGGGCGTCCTTCTTTCAATGACTGACCGAATAACCGACATGAATGAAATGAAATCATCTCGAGTCGGTGTCTGATATTTTCATCAATATTTTTCAACTTTTCTGAATAAAATAATTCAAACTTTTGTTTAAGATATCATGTTTAATGTTCAAATAATATGTATGCCTGGTTAAATATCTCAACCTGTTTCTATTCGAGACATACTTGCTTGACGTTGACCAACAAAATGAAGCAGACAGGGATGATAAACATGATATTTTTTTTAATTTCGCCTTGAACACACTAGCATTCATTTCTAAGTTGAAAATTGTCCATTGTAAAAATAATCCACATTATCCTTAACTTGCTATGTCAGTTCTAAATATTCTGCACGACGCCCAACAACAACATGGTCTGAGACATGGAGACTTCCAAAGATACAGGTAAGAATATCAGACATGATTGCAATATCCACTTTGCTACCCCACAGCACAGAAAAGTTTATAGGAACTTCAAACACAAGTTGCTGAATTTGGAAGTGTTTATCTTGATACAGGGGTTTGTGTGACATCAAGTGTCACAAATGTGGATACTGCTGAACTACATGTATGACCAAAAAAGGTTCATGTCTTAGCTGTGTTTAAATGGATGCACATCTTTAAATAAATACGCTGGCTCAGTGTTTTCACTCACCCTATACAAAGGGTGAAATACCCTTCACTTTTGATTTTCACCCTTCAAAATTGTTCTCAAGAGTGAAAAATGTTGAAAATGTCATTGTTTTACTGCCCAAAACACTGCGCGAGCACACGTTTTGGCCATCATTTTGGTTTTTCACTCTCAAGAAATTAACCCAGTGAAATTGCTGTAGGCTCACACTACCTTTGTTAGGAACCAGGACCAGCTATCAATCACTTTGATCATAACACAAATGTCAGTATCATAATTCTGACTTAAATTGTTGAATCTCTGAGTCCGACCAGGGACAATTTTCAATTTAAAAGATGCGGCGATACAATTTACATAAGAGCAGCAGGGGCACTTTGGGGTGTAGCAGAGATAAATTTTGCTCACTGTTGACTGTTCCTTATTATTTCATGCCCTGTCTCTGATGAATCTGTGATGGGCAGGAAATAACAGTTTAATTATAAAACCTGAAGTGCTGGGAAGCCAATGCAAACTTATATTTTGGGTCCTACTCCTGAACTTGACCTGTTTCGGGATTTGTATAAATTTTGAATATTGTCAATTTATCTGACCTTGTACAATTTGACATTTTAAAACGTGTTATTATTATAATCTTTTAACAGGAGTTACTGCACCAGAAGACTGCGGAGGATACGCAAATCCCTCAAATTCATGTCTGGCAATAGAAATAAGTTTGTTCATCGCAAGCTCAACGAAGATGTCATAACTGATATAAGGTGAGTCTTAAAGCAACAAATTGTTCAGATCATGAACATTCCACACTGCGGAGTGCTGGATCAAATTATGTTATTCACTCAATAAGGTACCATCCTCATCTGAATGATTCGTGGCAGGGTAATAAGAGGGCTAGAATTTTAGCAAGAATCCGAGAATCTGATTCCCAATTTAATTGATTCTCGTAGGCAGGTTTGCAAGAGTCTAATTGGATTCTCCCACATTTTAAAAATTGCACACAAACTCAAATGACGAAAGATTCTCGTAAAATGTGGTTGTGAAACAAAATTCTAGCCCAGATTAGACGTTCTATGGTTACGCCGTACGGCTATGACAGCCGTTATCATCCTTTTTTATTCAGTCACAAGTACTAAAAACAGAACATCCATCATGCTGTAGATAACATTTTGAGCCTTGACTGAACAAGCCAGGAATGTCAAATAGTGTTTCGCATTGAGATCAAAAGTTAACAATAATACCTGAATATTCTGCTTGTCTTGTCAGGTTTTTGTATCTTCCCCTCATCTCTGCTGAGCGTGCATGGAGTTTTGCTATGCAGCTGAAGCAGGAATCCAATACAGAAGTACGCAAGCGATATCATCTTCACGCTCGTCTCAGAAAGGCTGTCAAATTTGCCGAAGAACTAGAAACACTGTCACAATGTAGCAAATTTGATGCTAGGTCTAAACTGGAAACACAGGTAATTATACTAAAGGAGAAGGCTAATTTGATGCCAGGTCTAAACTGGAAACACAGGTAATTATACTATAGGAGGCTAATTGCCTTGAAAACTAACGGTGGCTTAATTTTAGTATGTACTTGGTACCTCCAAATTAATACCTACTTCACATAGCATATAATGTACATGCAATTGATCATGACAGCAATCATTGTAGCCAGAGTGTTATTTTTTTTTTTGTACTTCGCTCTTTGCTATAAGTTTTACCATTTCAAAACAGATTTTTCAGAAACCTTTCCTAACTTTCAAAGCCTATATCAAGAATTACTAAACCAATACTAGGAATGTTCGCTCTTAAAAACCTTTCATAATGTATGTTGACTTTATATTCATTTGTAATATGAGCTATAAATATCATTTCAAAATGTGTATTTTTAACTCAATAAAAAAAACCCTCTTCACTGCGCTGTTAGCACACACACCCACGTTGCTGTGTTATGACATGTAGATGCTATGCAAACGAAGTTGGCTTGGTAGCCCAGGTTCAGCCCAGGTTTGTTTTCTGATGCTGCCGGTGGAGTCTGTTCCCCTCCCCCATGTTAGGCCCATTTCCCCCCTTTGATAGTTTTTTCCCCCAAAACAAGGCTTGGGGTCAAGATATAGGCCTATATAGTAATAGTATGATACATTATATGCATTTTTTTATCTCTCCATGCGCAAAAGTATTCAAGCGCCTACCTACACACGTTTTTGGACCACATTCATGTAGCATGAAGACCAATGCACGGTGCGTTTGTTGCATCCACATCCTTCTGTGTTAATGCTGTGATGAGTCTTGCACATTTGGAGTTGATTAAATTATTGGCCATTTGGATTTGATGTTATACGTTTCTTGTTTGTTTTTGTTGTTGCTATCTGATTTAGGCATACTGCGCTTGGATGAAAGGACAGTTGTTCTTTGAAGAGGAGCGATGGGAAGACTGCATCAAAGTATTCAGTGCTGCTACGTAAGTTAATGATAGTATTCCCATCCCTTATGAGATAATATTATATACTACATTTGCATCCCATTCAAATGCATGTTCCATAAGAAAAAGCCTGAAAATATGGTGATCTGTACAAGAAGATTGCCAAGTTAAAAGAAGAACAGGCCTGGGAATAAGCAGAAGCCAGGGGCAAATATGCCCTTATTTTGAAGAAAAAAACACCCCATAACACTGGTTCATATTATGTAAATTGTATCACCAGGGGAAACTCTTTATGTACAACATTTTACTCGTCAAGGGAATAGCATATGTCTAAGGTTTTGTCCTCTAAAAGCCCCTCATGATAAAGAATTCCCCCTGGGTCTGAAGAGCCAGGCTCAGCGTTGTGCAAAGGGGAAACTCCTGGTTCTTACATCCTTATTTCAATCCCTGTGTCATATACAGTGCATTAGCAAACATTCTATTTAAATGTTTAATGCAAAGCAGATCATTTACAATACGATACTGTGTATTAAAATCTCCTCATTAATGTGTAAATCTAACACAAAACATATATGATGTTTAATCAACACAGGACTATCTATGAAAAACTAGCAAGCGCCCTCAACGAGGAGCAGCGTGCCTTGTACCTTGAGCGTGTAGAAGAGATCTCCCCTAACATCCGCTACTGTGCCTACAATATAGGAGATGAAAGCGCTATCAATGACTTGGTGCAGATGAGGCTAAAGTCTGGTGGCCTGGTGTCTTCCAATATAGATGTGAGTTCAATACCCTCCCTGGGCAAAACGATCAAATAAATCCTTAACCCTTTGAACCCGAAAGGCACCATGTGCCTTCAACCTCGGGCGCTATAACCCGAAAGGCACCTCACAGTGCCTTGGAACAGATGACACATTGATCACATGATTTTGAGTGGTCATATGACTTTCAAGTCATGTGATGTTTACCCGATGTTAGATACCTTGTTTCCGCAGGTTTATGTTCGTGTTTTGATGTCATTTGCTGATGAAAACTGTCAAAATAGCACAAAATGAGATGAATACGCATTCGCAGATAATTCTCAGGTAGACAGTAATGCATTGTAGTGCGGTTATGAATAGCAGTTTTGGCGATAAAAAACAGAATAAAGCTGATTTAAACTGACGTTTTATTACGAATATCATATTATACGATAATAGAGGGCAGTATATCACAATGTAACGATCAATCAGAGGGTGTAAGAAGGGAAATCACTAAATATAGAATTATCCTTTATTCTGGAAAATAACTCAGGGTGAGAAGACAGACTCGCACCAATAACTCAGGGTTCAAAGGGTTAAAAGCCGTACAGGTTAGGCAACTAATATCAACCCCGTTCTATGGGTGGATTGGTTAGTCTGGCGTAATACTTTTAATGCATTATTTAGTGTTGTTCTTGTTACACCTAAATATAGCTGTATGTCCCACTCCATACTTGGATCTGCATACTTAGATTCTGTAGAGTAGAGTGTAGATTTAAATTGTATGAGACTATGTAGAAGAAAATAGATATCTACAAATCAGGGTTAAAAAAATAGGGCACCTAGGGTTTTTTTCTTTCAAATTTCACATACTAGCACAAGGTTTGAATAGCACTAGGCTTGTGCCTTTCAAGTAGCCCGAAACTGTGACCCTCTGAACCCTTGTAGCAAAGACCCTGCCATAGTCATTGATGAGGCACTAGTAATTGTGTTCATTTTGACACCTGCAATTAAGCCTTCAAACTTGGTGGGCATTTCCCCTTAGATCTGTTGTAATAATTATGATCCGACAGTGAAGTGACAACTGTTCATAAAACTGACCAATCTCCATCCAGATCAGCTTTGGGTGGCCTGTCACTGGTCATCCAGAATTGAAATTGATATGTTGAGTGAGTACCAGCCATGGGTGAGGGAAACTGATTGTTAATTTGAGAGCCTATGGGGTAATCATTATAAGAAGTGGGGTATACTATAATCTATTTGGCCATCAGGAGACAGTGATGTAACCCCGTATTCTACTAATTGCAGCACATAACGCACGCGCCTACTTGCAGCGCTAGCGTATACACACAAGCATTGAAAGGCGGAAGATACATACGCATGCGTAAAAGCTGCGCCTGTTAAGTTACATCACTGTCCAGAGGAAGCCAAAAAGAGTATAGTGCTGCTCCCTTCGGTCGCATTTCTACACTCGCAGCACTCCGCTCGCAGCGCGGAACTAGTGCAAAGTGTGAACAAATATTTAGCTTGCAAAATGTACATATGGGGTTACACATTCTTTCAAATAACCCCTCATGGTAAATCTTTTCTATTGTTGATCACTACTATTATTAAGTAACGAAAACGTATACCCTGATTGGGAAAGAGACCTTTATAAATTGCTGGTCCAAACCAGATTCTCAGCATTTAGTTTTCTAGGATGGTTTTATTTACATAAACAACCCTTTTGATTCGGAAATTTACTGTGTTATTATGGAAATCGTTGATTTCAGAGCCTTCTAGCACAAACAAGGGAGAAACAAGCCGTCACTCTAAGTGAAGTCACTTGGCGAGGCCGTACTGTACCAGTCAAAAATGAACATGTGAGGGCGTTCCTCTTGAGCTGCCAAGAGAATGAGCAACAGCTAGCGACAAAGACGGACGAAGATATTGAGAGTCGCGTGTCAATCTACGAGACTTTACTGATGGAATGCAAAGATGCGTTGCAGATAACGCGTGATGAACTCAAAGCAGACCCGGTAAGATTGGGAAAAATTGGGTTGAGTTGCCAAGTGGAAATATTTTATAAACGGGAATCATAGAAAATGATGGTTTAATATTACAGTAAGCAATGGTATTCACATCATTGGTGCAATATAGTAACTACATGAACCCCTTATTGAGATGGTTGGGGGGGGGGGGGGGGGGGTGGGGTCACTTTTACTGCGATTCCAAAGTAGGCTTGTGAATCAACAAGAAAATACACACTTTAAACTTGATTCCACTCTGAAGATTTAAAATGTCTTGATCCAAGCGTCACGCTCGCATTGATTCGAATGTGGAACGTACAATGCGCAATGTAATGATACACTGCATGCCATAAAATCAGGTGCCGTTGTCCTTGTGGTTGTGCACCAGTCACATGGAACGCAGGGCAATAGTTTGAAATGATTGAAACATTATTACAGTTCTATCTCTATCATAGTATTGCTTAGATAACAATAATATGATTTTCTCTTCATGTTTTGAATAAGCTGAGATTAAGATGACATGTAAACTCACGTTTTGTAATATGTGTGTTGCGGTCAAGCAAAATGAGTCAGAGGTCAAAAATATCATATTTTTAGTATTCTACTTTAAATGCATTTGCCATTTGTAACGCAACATCTTGCAGAAAACCCCATTAAGAATGGATGATTAATTCTAAAGATACAAGTAAATGAAGAGTTTTCAAAACAATAGAAAACAAAAGAAATTTTATCCTTTGTGTGGTTATATCTCAAAATCAATATTTGTGACTTCTGACTGATTTTGCTCGATTACATCATATGTTATCCACGGTGGTCCAATTTCCTATTCAGTAGTAAGTCAAGTAATCAAAAGTCTCTATTATGGTACCTAATTCTTTTTTAAAAAATTGGTTAACCATAACCCCCTGAATGCTTAAAAATGCCAATCCTAAGTCCCTCTTCAAGCGCATGCGCCGCCGGTTTTCGATGATGTAGTCAACGGAGCCTATATAGTGAGCGCAGTATACTGCGCGAACACTGCGCGAACGAGTAGCTGAGGGACGTGGCTTAGTGGGTGGGACATGGGGCTCGAAAACGGAGGGTCCCTGGATCGAATCCCGGCAGGTTCCTGGAGATTTAGTTGGTGTTTTTCCTCAAAAATTGTGATCCCGGTCAAAAACCCTAAACCGGGATTAGGGTTCAAAAATAACACAAAACCCCACATGTATCAAGTACTTCATTTACAAGTAAAAACACACCACTAACCTCTTTTGTTTTAATTGTCACTTTATTTCTCATTTTCAGTCTGTGAAGCAGCGTTCCCAGAAAGGAGAAGGTCTGGTTCCAGCAACTCAATTCCTCCACACCTATCTCACCTATATACGACTGACTAAGACCATAGAACGTAATCTACTTATGGCCGAGTCACTCAAGGCCAATCTACCCAATACCAATGGAGTAGCTGCCAGTAGTCAACCAGCAACTACCGGTAGTAATAACAATAAGAAAGTGACCAAACCGCAAGATTTAATTAGGATTTATGACATCATGTTACAGGTGGGTTCTGAAAGTGTGGCCTAAATATTTTTTTAGATTGACAATTTTGCAATCAAAGTTTATGGAAAGTGTTGCCTCAATATAAATAATATACATTTTTGCAATCAAAGTTTATGAAAGTGTGGCCTAAATATAAATAATAAATATTTTTTCCAATCAAAGTGTATGGAAAGTGTTGCCTGAATATAAATAATAGACATTTTTGCAATCAAAATGTGTAGAAAGTGTGGCCTAAATATAAATACTAGATATGTTTTGCAATCAAGTCGTCGCTGTTCTGACATACCGGCACATCACTTTACTTATTTTTGTTGTGATGTGCCGGTATGTCAGAACAGCGACGAAGTGTAAGGAAAGTGTTGCCTGGATATAAATAATATACATTTTTACAATCAAAGTTTAAGCAAAGTGTTGCTTGAATATAAATAATATACATTTTTGCAATCACAGTTTATAGAAAATGTCTCCTAAATATAAATAATTTAGACGTTTTTGCAATCAGAGTTTTTGGAAAGTGTTGTATACTTCAAGCAAACTACTGTCAGGAATTGGTCAATAGAAGTGTCAAACTACTGTTATGAATCGTTAAAGTAGCTTGATTAGCTTGAGTTGATTTAGTATCATGCCAGTATAGAACTATTAAAACTATTATTTTGAGGACTATCATCACACCTAGCTGTTCTTATTTGGCACGCTGTCAAATGTCCTGAGAGTGAAATATTTTTGACCCCATAGACCTCAATGCCATTACATGAGGCAATCAGAGGCATATAGACACAATGCCTAAAATTGGTATAACCAGCATTTGTTTTGATAATTTGTGTTACTATTTACAGAATTTAGCCGAGATTCCTCAATTATCTGGTTTGGAAGATGACACAGAGATATTCCAGGAAGTTCAGGCTCAAACGCTTACGTGTAAAGCTTTTAGGTAGGTGCAAGAAACACTAATATATGTTTGACACGATCAAGCGGAATGAGTCATATGTAAGGAATATTGATTTTGTGTTACAGGTAAAAAGAAGTGACAAATTCTTATGTTTTACCTTATTTTCTCAGTCGGTAAACTGTTTGTAACTTAAAAACTATAAGTTCAATTTTAGTGGGGTTTGGACGATACTGTAGCATATTTGACATGCTTTTGAATGATGAACAAATATCAAAATTCAAAACTGCCGACATGCGACTCATTTTGGTTGATCACATCACATATGGACATTTTTTAATCTTATCATAGACATTTTCAAATCCTGTTGAGAAAATATTTGTACACAGATTTAAAAAAAATGATGGTCATTTTATAGGGAAAACAGAAATGAAAAAAGAAAAAAAAAATCCTGACCGATTGACTCAAATGACTACACCCCACCCTTACTCTCAAATTTCTGAATCGACTTGAGCGTGAAATTTCCCAACATTTTTTTGAATAAAAACCAACAAAACAAAATGACCGACCCTACCTGAGAGGTCTGTTTTGCCCTTAGAATAGGTGTTTTTGTGTGTACCTGTGAGGTCCGCTTGCTTGAGATAAGGTGTTTCTTTGTGTACCTGAGAGGTCCGTTTTGCCCTTAGAATAGGTGTTTTTGTGTGTACCTGTAAGGTTCGCTTGTGGCTTTGGCCTAATGGAATAATGTTCTCTCTTATGCAGGTGTTTCTTTTTAGCCCAAAGTTACTCTGCCAACAAGAAGTGGGCTGAAGCTTCAACACTATTTGAAAAAGTATTTGTCCACACAGAAGCCGCTAAGAAAGAATGGCAGGGAATCCATACTAGACCAAAGGAGGTAAGTGTGGCTTCAAATACATTGATTAGTTATTTCTGTACAAGATCATTTTTGCACTGTGGCAAATTTATAGATAAATGTTCATGTGTCACAATTTGTTGATATATTTGTGATTTTTTTGTGTTCGATTACCTAACAAGGAGTCAAGATAAGCAGAAGTTTTTTGAGGGTCTGGATGATGCCCACTGGTTTTGTTGAGAACAGGGTTGTCACCAGGCCAAATTTAGTGCCGGGTAATTTTACTGACGGCGAACGGAGAAAGGGTAGCAAACAAAGTGCAGTGGATCATGGCATGGGTTCCAAAGGCCTTCTTAATGGTTTTTTAGGTTTTTTAAATGCACTTTGAGGGTTCCTGCCACATAATTTCTTATTTTATGAGGCAGTTTAATGATTTTATCCACAAATTGTTAAAATATAAAAAATTAAATTAAAAAAACCCCAATCTGCCGGGCGAAGATTGCGAGTGCTGGGTTGGGCCCGCCTGGCATAGCTACAACCCCGATTGAGAAACTGCCAACTCTTTTAGGAAATGTGTCATCTTTCAAACATATATGAACCCACATAAAGGAAAGGTAGGTTTCATTGCATTGCATAGGGTTTTTGTGAAAGTTTGTAATGATGTTTTAGTATAATTCATGTTTTCTTCTTCTTTCCCCAATTATTTTATCAGAATGCATTAAAAGAACTGTCTGCTTTAAACAAGGAGGTAAATGGTATGAAGTATTCAGCACAGGCAGCATCTATATTAGGTAAGATTGATCTTCTAACAAACCCTCAGGGTACTTATTTAACATTGGATTTTGAAAGGAAGTAATTTTAGATGTGTTGTTGAAAATGTCAAAAATGTGTCTGAAACATTGCAATGTCAATTACATATGAAATTTGAGTGGTAATGCAAACATTTTCATTATTAACCAATAACCATATACCATGACACCAGTCACACCACTGCCTATAAAATCCTTTAAAATCAACAGGAAGAGATGCATGATATTAAGAGCCACTAAAATTTTTGATTTGTATTCAAGTTTGTCAGAAAATGTAATTTTTGCACAAATAATGAAAGTTTTGGTAAAACTGAAAATTTGGGTCGGGAGGGCAACTGGAAACTGGGAATCAACTCCCATTAGCATATTTGTTTACAAACAATTTCTAAAATTGTCCAAAAAATGCAAAAAAAATGCAAAAAATTAAAAATAAAAATAAAAATGGGTCGGTCAGGCCCGTAGAACATGGTGTTTTTTTGTCGCCTTAAAACTAAAATTATCAGCCAGCGTTGAACTCCAGATCACATATAATGTTTATAGATCTAATCCATGAAAATATAACTAAATCTACTTAACATTATTAAATTGCTTCAATATTTCTTACGTATCCGTTTGTCCGTGCTCTTATCCCCAGATTCAGAAGAACTCGTCGAAGACATATCTCACTTACGTATCACGGACAACAAGCCAGTCAGCGAAAGACTACACCAGTACGCCGATAACCCGAGTCTAGCCAGCACTAAGCCCAACCTAGCACCCTTCCCACCAGAGTTTCAGCCGGTAGCTTGCAAGCCGTTCTTCTTTGACATCGCCCTCAATCACATAGAGTTCCCGTCACTGGAGGGCAGGATGGAGAATAAGAACGCTGCTGGAGGATTGACTGGATTCTTCAAGGGATGGTGGGGAGGGGCAAAGAAGTAGAGTAGAGGGGAGGGGGGCAGGAGGGGTGAATTTTAAGGATGTGACTGTACGGATGCAACAATTATTTCTTTTCAATGGATATAAATAGGTACAGTTCAACAGGCCATAAATGCCCTTATTATTAAATTCATTTAAAGGTATATTATGCGATCTGTTCCAGGGAACGTCCTCAATCCTCAAAAAAAAAAATTGAAGCAGGTTTTCTTGCAGATTTACATTTCTGATCGTAAATTGTAAATTCCAAGTTACAGGGCGATACGATTCCTAATGACTTCAAAATCATGGTTTTAGAGTGAAAATAAACTTAACCCGACAGTTTATTTTTTAACTCTAAATTCACTCTAAAATTATTGTTTTGAGGTAATTAGGAATCGTATGGCTCTGTAACTCGGAATATATTTATTATTTATGATCAGAAATATAAATCTGCAAGAAAATCTGCAAGAAAATTTGCTTCCAATTTTTTTCGAGGATTGAGGGCATCTCCTGGAAAAGATCACATAATATACTTTAAATGACAATAACAACACACCTTTTTCTTCAATAAAGTCAAGTTTGGTGACACATAATATAGATACCTTATCGGAAATATTTATCAGAACAATTTTGTAAAATAACCTCATTTGCATATTATTTGCATATTTAATTAGCATCAAGTCCAAAAGACATTTTAATTTACATCTTGAGATGTGTGTACCCTGGTAACATGGAAATCAGATATGTTGTGTAAATCCTAATTCTGATATTTTTGTCTGAGCAAAATAAAACCAACCTTTGTATATTTTTATTTATTTGATTAATTTGCATAACTAAGAACCGATATTTCGAGAATTTATTTGGAAAAAAACCCACACATAACTTTAAATTGACTTGTAACCTATCAAACTAGAGCTTGAGACATAAACAACAACATGGTATTAGCACTTTTTATGGATTTGTTTTCAGTTTTTAATTATATGTATTTATAAGCATTATTATGTACATATCTTAGCTCTAGTGTATGCAAACAAAGGATTCACCATGCAGGGATAAGCTTTAAATTTACTGTGTTAGCAGTACATTATGCCACAATATGTGCAGTCAATCATGATTATACACAGGAGGCCTGTGTGTGGATTACTATTATACCAGTCCCCTATATTGTGCTTGTTTACATCCAATACAGGTTTAACAAATTGAAATAAAAGTCATTTATGGCCTGTTGCACTGTAGTAATCTGTTTTTAAGTGCCATTTATTTATATAAAATGTAGTGAATTGAACATTTCTGATCAAAGTGATGTAAGTGAAACATCATTTATTTGGCAATTGATTTGATTATATACCGAGTGAGATAAGTGATAAGAAAGCAAGCACACAACCACAAGACAAATAATAATCATGTAGCTCAAAACAAATTGATACATAGTCTGCTGTGATTGCGCAATTTAAGGGGGCCCCTACCAGCAGGGGGTTACTGTGGTAATCCAGTGTATGTGTTGATTGGTGTAAGGGTTAAAGAGGTACTTGGGGGAAGCAATAGTAAGACTCTTGTATAATCTCTATTCAGCTTAGTAGCAGGCAACAGGAGCATAACTAGAGGGGGCAGGCCCTTACCCCTGTCAGAAGTCTCCCCCGACCCCCAAATTTAATAACAAACTCTATGTATATTAACAAAAAATAGTCTTTTATACCCCTCTCCACCCTCCCAGGCCTGTCACCCCTCATTCCCCTTAAATTGAAGACCCTAGTTACGCCACTGGCAGGCATGATACTAATACATAGCAGTGTTTTCACTCACCCTTTACAAAAATGTTGTGAATTACATTGTGTTATTGCCCGAGTCACTGCGCTAACACACATTTTCGCCATCACTTCCGTTTTTCATTCTTGAGAGAATTTTACCCAGTGAAATAACCCGGACACATTTGGGTGCCGATGTCATATTCTTATTGTGGTCAAATTTAGTATGTTCATATTCACAATGAGTGCAATTAGATTGTATTGCCACTGTGGTTATTGAAGACTTGATGCTTGACAATTCTATCTATCAAAATGAAAGAATACATCATGGCAGAATCAATTAATTGGTACAATAAGTTTGACATCACCATCAAAGATGTATTTGTTAATCAAGGGACATTCTCTGATCACAAATTGTTTGATTTTTGCACAGCATAATTTATTTTACTCAGATATTCAAATCAGTTGTCAAATGTTACTTGCAGTTAAAGGTATATTATGCGATCTTTTCCAGGGAAAGCCCTCAATCCGAGAAGAAAAAAAATTGAAGCTGATTTTCTTGCAGATTTACATTTCTGATCATAAATACATTCCAAGTTACAGGGCGATACGATTCCTAATTACTTCAAAATCATGGTATTAGAAAAAAATCTAGGATTGAGGGCATCTCCTGAAAAAGATCACATAATATACCTTTAAGTGATACAGATTCCAGAGAATTGCATTTTTTTTCTCAAATGTCATAATATCGTCGCTGTTCTGTCAAAACCTTGTATCTCCATAGCCCTTCAGTAAGCAATACTTTATATGTAAAACCTTTGAGCAGTCTGCTGTAAATATGTTCAAGTGACAAACACATCTATCAATACCTTGTAAGTGCTCTTGCCCCTGAACATGTATAAACCAACACTTCCTATGCATAACAGTTCAGCAGTTTTACTTGATACATGCTGAAGCGCCTCCAAAACATACAAGGTTTTGACAGAACAGCGTCGATATGAAGTGTAAATGGGACGAATTGTCTAAGTGATGTAACCAAAAAACTCTCTTGAGACTTTCAACAATTTGCTTTAGATAGGGGTGTGGGAACACTAAGAATCAGTGTGTATTTCCTTAAGGCCAAATTTTTTGTTGTTGTTATGTTGTCCACAGCTTTCAGAGAGGAGGGGCGGGCGGGTGGATTTTTTTAAAAACATTTTAAATTTTTTTAAATTTTCTTTTACCAGCGGAAGCTCAAAGTTCAGCTAACAAGAAGTTGAAATCACTCAGAGAGTCGCACATATATGTTATAAACATTTAATTTAATATTCAATGCCATTTAAGGTGGCTAACTCGGCTACGGTGACCGGCAATGATTTGCTTCAAAATAACAGAGGATGTGTATATTGATGAGAAAAGATGATATGCCAAGTTTGAATTTTTTCCAAAAAGCCGTTTTTGATTTACGGAATTTTTCGTTATTTGAAAACCCATTGACTTAATACAGGAGGCGTAGCCGAATTCCCAAATACTGCCAAATTTCAGAAAACACATAGTTTTGTTAATATTTTTTTCTCTTCTTTAAAATCAATGTATGCTAAAGACTTTTATTTTATTTTGATGCCAAAACACCAAGGTATAACACATTTTTTTCTCCTCCACAACTGAGTGGTGATTGATGGTTTATTCACTGGGAATGTTAGTACTTTTTCACTATTTTCTAGAAACACTATATTGCCAAACTTTGGGAATTTCTGCAGAAAAAACTACTTGTTCAATTTGCACAAACAAGGTTTCATATTAAAGGTAATTAAGTTTAGAAAGTAATCTCGTGAGTTTTTACTAATTAAGTGTTTCTAGAACTTTTTACAGCCTTTTGAAAATTTCCCTAAAATCAAAATTGAAAAAAATATTTTTTTCAAAAAGTAAACACTGTATTTGCAAAAACTCACGAGAGAATTTAGTTAATATGCTTATAAATTTATTCCCAAAGTTTCATGGCCATAGCACTTTTCGTTTAGTCTACAGAAATTCCAGAAGGTGAAAATTTAGGGAATTTTCAAAAAATAAAGAAAAACATAAGAAATTTCAAAAATGATCCGAAAGTCCTGAAATAGGTAGAGGAAAGACTTATCTTTACTGTGGTCTCAGTATAAAGAGTATAGATATAATTGATTTGGTTTTGCAGCAGTTTTTCTGTAGTGGTGTAGGAGCCGAGTTAGCTACCTTAAACTGTTAAAAGAAAATCTGAAAAAGAAGAAAAAAAATAATCGGGAGCGGCCCTAAATCCGAAGCGGGCGGTCGAGGACAACATAACAATTTTTTTGGGGGGGGCCTAATCATGTTTACATTAAACACAAAAGTGATGGATCAATGTATTTCAACTGTCTTTTCAAAAAAACACTTATATCATTATATAGTGGCAGAAAGAATGCACAGTTCTATACATTTAAACAAGCGTGAGTGAGTATTGTGCAGAAAAGTTGAAGTATAATGTATTTCAGCAAACATAGACACCAATACTGTTAAAAACCCCATGATTGGTATTTTCACAGTGCGCACAAAATACATGAGAAACTTTGCAATGATGAAAATATGTCTTACAATTACGTACGTCGTAGAAACTTTCCCCCAAAACCAAATTTTCAAATTTAGAGTAAGAAAGGCTATGTGGCAAGTATGTAAGAAATCTTTTTGAAAAAATTAAAATAACAAATAATAACAATACATTTGATAATTCTATATAAGCTTACCATCAAAAACGTTTTTTTCTTCTTCATTTTCGAATGTGAGTGAAAACTTTGTTTTTCAAAATTGTATGTATCCAGTTCTTCCATCCCTCCTTTCTCATCCGCAAAACCATTAAAGTGAAGTCATGTTTTTAAGTGTACATTATTTGGTAAAAAAAGTGATATTGTATTTGTTTGTCATCAACTTCTTTATTTTAATATTGTCAGATTTCAGCACAGAGGGTTATGGTCGCATGACAAAAGCATATTTTGTTCTTTTTCAAAATAATATCTACAATAAAGGCACAGAAAAAAACCCTGTTCTACGGGCCCGACTGACCCATTTTTTTCTAGAAATCAGAGAAACAAATTCAATGCCAATAAATACTGACCCAAACAATCATTATTTTGCTTGTCGAAAAACGGCAAAAAGTTTACAGATTTTTGGGATTTTTACAGTCATTTTAAAGGGGGAAAATAAGCAACAACATAAAAAGCCAGACTATCCAACCCATCCTGACTGGTCCGTTTGCCCAAAGAGCAGGATGGGTTTTTGTGTGTCCTAAATACTGAATTAATTTTATGGTGATACAATAATAGATAAAAGCGAGTGCAATACATATTATTGTATCATATCATTTGAAAATAATCCATATAATTTGAAATAGAAATTCATCCTATATTTCCATCTATTTGTACCCTATCAATCCTTTTAATACGGATAAATTATCAATTACATATCTTATATACACTTTTAATGACCAACTGACACCCTCTTAATGTCTAATTCCAGTGAATGCAACACAGTAATATTTGTATGTGTCTTACTATACTATAGTTCTAATCATAAAAATTTGACAAGACAGTTCATAACGGACGCGTATGTCTGCCACAATATGACATAATTGAATCACACAGACGTGGTACACCTTGGGTATCACACATGCACTATCCTGGTTGGGTTTTGTCTCAGGAATACTGAATCAGGCTATAGCAATGTTAATAATTATTTTAACCATTCAGTTCTGGCTCATTGAAAATGATCACAGTGGAACATTACCACCCATATAATTTTGAGAAATTTTGAGAAGTCTTCAGCGATTTTGTTAAGTGTTCCAAAATTGAGTTTGTAGGTTGGGAGGAAAGAATTAATAATAGCCGCCGTAGATGATTTGTCGAGCTCTTTTAAGAAAAACGTTAAAACGCACAATGATGTCATTCCAACATCATAAAAAATATCTGAGAAGAATTGCAAAAAAAAGTATTTCAAAAACAGTCTCCAAGATTGTAGCCAAAAGCCGTCGGGTGCAATTTGGTATGATATTGTAAAATGCAATGTTCACACGCACACAGAGATGTCTGTGTTTGCAAGTGTTACAGACAGATATTCTGACTTGCCACAAGATTTATATGTTTCAATGTTGACAACATCATGTATGAAATTGATAGTATTCTTACAATTCCAGCTCATTCCACCAAAGGGGAACTTTTATGTATGTATGTATATGATTTTATTCTATAGCCCCCAGTATTATTGTTTTATGTTAACCCATAGTGTCAGGTGTCCATAGTAATCAGAAATGCCAGTTTTCAGGGTATGTTTATAGTCAAAAATTGTGCGGTTTGATAAATATCATTTCAGCCAATTTTAATATGTTTTGCCTAAATGTTGCAATTTTATATTTTATTTCATGAATTCTTGCACCATTTTCAGGACTTCTATTGACTACTAAGTATAGCCCCTGTACTGGTAGAAACTGCAGATGAGGCATTTTGTGTAAGGGTATGGTGTAAAAGTCCTAAGTATGCAATAAGGATCATGAGATTTATTCCGTTGTTTAGTACTGTGTTAGATGTGTGATAGAGCATGACATTGTATTCAGTGAGATCATTTGCATACTTGGGACTGACTATACAGCATATATCGCTATACCCATGTTTAGACAATACCTTCATTAATATGAAGTAATGTCAACTGTTTAATGTCATGGTGATGGGATATGTTGATCAGTTATAAAGTTGTTGTAGCTTGTCAATGAAGTTATGTCAGCCTTGTGATAACATTAGCAGATACATAAAAGGGTACACGCCACCATTATAATAACTCCCATTGAAATGTGTGTTATAAATCGAGTGTTCAATCGCTTCTCCTGGCTGCTCTCCCTAATTGGGATATTCATTCTTTTTGTAGTATCATGGCAGGTAATAGAGGAGGAGGCTAATCGCGACACTACTCAAACAAGATATGTTTGTAGACGCCTATTCATTGCTAGGCTAATCGTAATTCACTTGTTTACGTCGTAAGAATAACCCTCCTTGAAATGGCCTTTGAAGACTATTGTTTAGCCGCGATCGACCTCCATGCTCGAGCGGTTTTTATGCCACTTGTTTATCATGTCTATAGAGGCCTTCCACGTGCTTCGGTCAGCTTTACAGAAAGGAATCAACCACGTGCAATGATGGCGTAATGCATACAATCCATTCAGTTTATTCTTTGAATTGACGCGGGTTTTTTTTAAGTGATTTTAACTCGCATGGATACAATAGGATTTTTAGCTTCTTATAGTTTTGGTGAACAAAGTTCAGTAGTCTGCCTCGATTCTTCTGTATGCATCAGAAATGTAGCAATATTTGATTCAATATTACATTTTTCGGTCAACGGCGGTCACGATCATATCATCATAAATTGGTACGATATACGAATAAGTTTATTTTGAACTATGTCTGAATTACATGAAATTGCAGGAAATACATGGAAATGACCAAATTGTCGGACTCATTTCTTAAGAATTCAGTTTGGGAACCAAATTTCCCTAAACAGAATGACGTATTCAATAATTCGTAACTTTCCGAATATACCGCCGATTTCGGTAAAAGTTTTGCTGAAATGTTCGTTTCCCTGAGATCTCTTTCTGTGGTGTAAAATATTATCACGCATGCTTACGAGGGACCAAACGTCCATTGTCTTATTAAGAAAATAGATGTTATGCCCCTCGCACGCATGGGTGATAAAAGTTTACAAATAAAATCTAGAAACACTTTTAGTGTGATACGTACACGGAACGTCAAAACCACTCGAGTGTGGAGGTTGATCGCGGCTATACACATGTCTTGAAAGGCCGATTCAAGGAGGATTATTCTTACGATATACAATAGGGTGATAATTGATCATGAAAGAAGGGAATAGGATTAGAAATAGGGCTAATCTGCGATTCAGCTCCTCTATTACCTGCCATGGTAGTATCTTTTTGTTCTCTTCAACATATCTGTTTTTCATATGTAATCGACAGTCCCAGTTTTCAATCATTATGATTTCAAAACCTCGCCAAAGAATAATTCGCAACTTTTTAGATTTCAGATTACAATCGTGAATGTTTCAGCTTTTTAATAAAACAAAAACTAATAATCTGGCCAAAATATTCACATAAGAAGCTGCAATCCAAGATTTTTTAGGGACTATACCACCCCTGCACACTCGCCTGCGGAAGCTTATGGGTGTGTGTACCCACTAGTAGGCTGATATTCTTTATGAATTATGTGTGATAAATAGATGATGGCATGGTAATTTTCAAAAAAAGTTGTCCATTTAAAACAGAGACAATTTTTTTTCTCTTGAATAATTTAAGTTAATAAACTGAGTGTCGCTTATAATGAATTTTCAAATTCTGAAGATACTGAATCTACACAATGATAGATTTATTATAACTATGTTGCTGTAAAGATAGTATTTCTCTTAATACTCTCAATAAATGAGATGTAAAGAAATTATTGTTGTGTGCTTGAAAATTCTTATTGGTGTCTGCAACATTCAATTTATTTCATTTTGTTCTGCCTTAAAATACTCTGCTTGATTGCAGGATGTCATTGGGAAACATATTGACACTACTTCCTTTCAAAACTACTATACAGGTCCTATAGTTTGATCAGTTCCAAATTGGCAAGCTACCTCATTGTAGTAGCTAAGAAATACAGAAGGGCGCGGATGCACACGAAGGCAACAAGCGCACTCTGCATCATATTCATATGTGTGTCGCGTGCGTGTTGCCATAATCGCGCGAGTACGCGTTGATTAATTTTTGCGCGCGGAGAGATAAAAGCCGATTATGTCTCGCCAATTTGGAACTGATTAAACTATAGTATGTTACAGCCTTGGGTCAAATAGAGGTCTACGGGGTACACATCTTTCGGAATCAGGAAACGACATAAAGGATACATATACAAGTACTTTACAGCTAACTACTCTGTGCATGAAGAAGAATATCATTGTCTACAACTTGTTTGGATTAAGTCTCACTGGTTGTTGTATCCTTGTGTGGTATTAACTGAGACGCGTCTCTGGATACTGGTGTACCAAGATGTGTAACTCCGCTGTTTTGGGCATGCTTGTATCACTGGTTATAAGCGGTAGTCTACAGATGAGCTTTGTATACGGTCAGGATGATCCACACTATCAAGCACCCTGTAAGATGTATAACTATACTATCTATAAGTGCTATCTTATAACACTCTCAGATTGCTACCAGTGTTACCAGAGAAGACGATTACTACATTGGACTTCAGTTGGAATCATATAGAAGTGGTTCCAGCCAATGGTTTTCATAATCACCCAGAGCTTATGGAAATATTTCTCAGTGGAAATAATATCACTAAATTAGAAGGATTGGCTTTTAGTGGATTGCGCAATCTGATGAGACTTTGGCTTTTAGGAATTATATAGAATGTATACCAGCTGATGCTTTCCAGGATCTAATCAGTTTGCGAGAGCTACAGCTTCAAGGCAACATGTTATATGATATACCTCACGCTGCTCTATCGATGTTACCTGCTCTGACGACATTATACATTCAGTCTGATCAATATTATGAGTTCACAACAGAAAATCTCACGACTCCTCTTATTAACATGAAACTATTACGACTTTCAGACATGTCAAAGGGCACGTTATCATTATTTTTATCAAATAGCTCTTTTAAAAATATACCAAATTTGAGTGAATTGATAATTGGATATAATGAAATATATGCCGACTATGAAACATTTGAGCCATTAAAACAATTAAAACTTCTAAGCACAGGATGCATGGAATTAACAGCACTGCAATCCGTTAGCGTAACTGTTTTAGATTTGACCATTGATTGCTCGTGGGTAATAGATGATACAGAAACAATGCTCATTCCCATTGCTAGTGCTCAATCTTTAAAATATCTGGACCGATTTGAAGCTTTGGAGACCTTAAAACTGAATCAAAACCCCAAACATATCATCCATTGAGGAAGCTGCATTTACATCGGTTAGAATGCGTCACCGCAAAAATCTTAAGACCCAGACACAGCATATCCATTCAGGGACATTCGTCAACTTGGTAGAGTTAGATCTCAGTTCCAACACCATTGAGCGTATCGAATCTGGGGCATTCATTGGTTTGTCAAGTTTGAAAATCTTAGATTTGTCGAGTAATCTACTTGTTGCTATCCCTGCACATGCTTTTCAAGTGTTCAGTGAAGCAATACCTGTGGCACGTATTGACCTATCGCACAACTGGATCTATTCTATTGCAGGAAACTACACATATCCATTCGGTACATCCCCAAACCTGACAGAGCTATACCTAGATGGGAATTATCTAGGAAGCGATTTCCTTCAAACTCAATTGAATTTACCACACCTCACAACTCTATCCTTGATACGTAATCACATTGAGGATTTCAACAATATGTATCAATTTACAAATCTAAGAAATTTGTATGTAACTTACTCGACAATCACCACAAGAATAAGTAGTGAAATGATACCCGCTACATTACGCCATCTTGAAATATACCTCGTTGATGCCGGAATTTATCACAATCATGACAATGTAGATTTTATGGGTTTAGATGAATTAAAAGTATTCGGAACAGTTAATGAGTGTTATTTGTCAACATTGAAAGGCAATACCTCATCACTCACGTCACTGGAATTCACAACTACTTGTTCTTCAATATCTTTTTTTACTAGTAATTTTTATTCACCCAATTTATCCAAGCTAATTATGAGACATCAACTACTCATGGAGGGGCTCCCGGTAAATTCTTTCCAGGGATCCCCAAATATTGAACATCTGGATCTTAGTGATAATAGTCTGAAAGAGTTATCAATACAAACCATGGTACCCCTTACAAAACTCAGATACTTTAACCTTAGGAATAACCAACTGGCTTACATGACATTTGTGATGCCCTTAGCGTTAACTTTAAACTATATATTTAGACCTTAGAGGTAATGGCTTAACTAAACTACCGGAAGAAATCTTCCAAAATGCTTCAAAATTTGGATCTAATATACAAAGTCTGTTCTTGAGCGACAATCTATTTGACTGTACTTGTTCCAGCGGTGTGACTAACTTTAACACTTGGGTCAAAACTGATAACATTGTAGATTTGGGAGATTTAGGAGATTACATGTGCTTTAATCCCCCTAATCTTACAGGTACTTTAATTAAAAATGTTGAATTAGATTGTGTGCAAGACATTACTACACTCAAATACAAGCCAAATCTCCCCCTGATTCTAGGTGCAAGCATTCCAATCGTTGCCATAGTAACCGTTATTGTCTTCATAAGCATCAAGTGGCGATGGCAAATCCGATACAAACTCTTTCAACTCCGACACCGTCCGAGACATCAAGATTACGTTGATGAAAATGATCTCGACAACATTGTTGAAGACAATATTGATGATGATGATGGTGACTCAGATGAAGAGGCTGCTCGTCCATTGCGATTTGATGCATACGTGGCTTACCATGACAACGACCAGAACTGGGTGTTGGATGAAATGATTAAGAATATTGAAGGAGAGTACCTCAATGAAGAGGGTGAATTGGTACAAAATGATGAACAAGAACAGAGAATGGTATTGCACATTCCAGAAAGAGATACAGAGCCTGGTCAACCTCGCGTAAGGGCTGTCACGGATGCCATTCAACGCAGCACGAAGACCATTCTTGTCTTATCGCAGAGTTTCATGGCATGTGAATGGTGCTACTTTCAAATGCAGGTTGCCTTTGAGAGGTTATTTGCTGAAGGTCGCGATGTCATCATTCTCATCCTGTTGGAGGACATTCCATACCAACAAATGACCCGTGAACTTAGAAAACTGCTTCGAAGAAAACGCTACCTCAAGTGGCCTGATGACCCGGTTGGACGACGCCTGTTTTGGGGAAGATTGAGAGAGAAGATCAAGAAACCCGCACTCGTTGATCGCCGTTTTGAAATTTAAACTAAGAATTATTTTCATATGACAGAATTGATAAATGTCAGCAACTTCACTAATAGCAGCATACCTTGTGGATGGGAACTATTTTCATTTTGTTGTGAACGAAGAGTGTTTCATGTTATCCTTTGTTCATCATGTAAGCAGTGAAGAGCTCAACAAAAGAAAGTCAGACACTGTATTTATGTCCTATAGAGTAACTTCCAATTATTTTGTTAACAAACATTGTGAACATGGCGTACATTTGGATGAACCTTTTGGCACAATTTGCCACCAAACAACGTGAAAGATAAGCCATGTTTAGCAACACTTATAGACAGCCTGCCAACCGATCCGATCGTGTTGATCATCGGCATTTTTTACCAGGTGGTAAAAACTACCATTTCTTGAACCCTTGTGATCTGACGAACAATTTGAGATATCATTTGTCAAAATCGGAACATGTTCAACGACCTTTTCACGTTTTGCTCAATATCTCAGTAACCTTTGTTGATATCATTTCAACCAATTTTTAATATGTTTTGCCTTAAATGTTGCAATTTTATTTCAGGAATTCTTGCACCATTTTAAGGACTTCTATTGACTGCTAATTACTAGTAGCCCCTGCTTTTTTGGTAAAGGTATGATAAAAAAGTCCCGAGTGTGCAAATGAGGATAATCAGAAATTATTGAGCCGTCGAAAGAATTTCCACTTTACCGCCAGGGCTAGAATGGTCGGGTCTGGTGTCGTCATTTCCGTTGAATCAATTGGCCAATTACTAGGCAGCGCCGGTTGTTGACGTCCCTCCCCCTGTTGTTTTTGTTTTGTGGTCGCCACATTCAAAATCTTGAATCATATTATTTCGTGTCTTCAAAGCGAGAAGTCATCTTCTCACTTTCTCAAAATTCCCACCCACCCTCCCTTGCGATGGTTTGCCCAAGTGCAAAAAAGGGGTTTATTGGGTTGACTGCCCACGAACAGGGGAGAGATGAGGAGGGCTTCTTCTGAGCACTCTTGCCTCTCTACCTTCCTATTTACTGTGTTTATGGAAAACATATGGTGTTGAAGGGAGCTTGGGTTGGCAGTGTTTTTTGGTTTGGCAAAGTAAAATGAGTTAAGATCAAAATAATGAAGTGAACGACACGTTCAGAAAAAAGTTGAAATTATTAATGTTTTGGTCAAGGTGCATCAAATACACAATACTTTTCAATTGTTACATGTTTTCACCCACGGGTGATATGGACCTGATTCCAAATTCCGTTGTAAATTTGTGTGTGGAAAAAAGAATACTTTGTACGTATCTCAAGGTCTTCGGAAATAGTGAAATGCTTGGATAATCCACTCCAATATAATAATCATAATGGTAAAATAGTAGTGGTTCCAAAATGATCACAATTATGTGTTAGGCCAGGTTTGGGCTAAACAAAGAAAATGGTAAGGACTAGTCGCAAGTTTCAATTCCAGTCAGGTTTTACATTATTATTTCGCAAGGGGTTCATTGGGTTGACTGCCCACGAACAGGGGGAAGAGGAGGAGGGCTTCATCTGAGCACTCTTGCCTCTCTCCCTTCCTATTTGCTGTGTTTAAGAATAAACATGTGGTGTTGAATTGAGCATGCGTTGGCAGTCCTTAATGAAATAAATGAAATGTTATATACATGTATCTCGCTTGACACGAGGCAACTGCAAAAACAACTGTTTGTGGTGCAGTGGCGTAAAAAACCCAATTTGGGCCCCCGCCCGCCCCCCCGCCCCCCCCCCACCCCCCCTAAAAAAAAATAAAGGGGGGTGAGAAAAAAAGGAAATATGTGAGAAAAAAGATCGAGGTTATTAGCCAAATTGAAGGAAAAAATAGTACATAGTACATTTTATTGTGCGATTTTTTTGTGACTGTGCGAATTTTTTTGACCTCAACACCCCACGCACCCCCCCCCCCCCCCCCCACTTACGTGAAATTCACGAGGTAAGTGACTAGAATATTTTTTTTGGGGCAACCTTTTACGAAAATTTTAGAAATCTTGCCCCCTCCTGAAAAAAATCCCAGCTACGCCACAGTTTGTGTGTTAATTCTAGCGGTCCAGTGGCGTAAACAGAGGTTGGTTGTCAAGGGGGGGGGGGGGGGGGCACAGCCAAAAGAAATCCTGGTTAGAATAATTCCGTCCCGGAATTTTTCGTAAAAGGTTGCCCCCAATATTTTTTCACAGTCAGTCACCTCGTTAAATTCACGTAAGTGTGTGTGTGTGGGGGGGGGGGGGGGGGGTGGGGGGGTAGGGTCAAACAAAATTCGCACGGTCAAAAAAATTCGCACGGTCAAACAATTTCGCGACGGTCAAAAATATTTCGCACAATTTTCTTTCTTTCTTTCCCCTTTTTTCTCCTTTTCCTTTTTCTTTTTCCTCCCTTTTTTCCTTTCTCTCTCTCTTTTCTTTCCCTTTCCCCCTTCTTTCCTCTTTTCCAGTCCCCCTATTTTTCCTGGTGGGTAGGTTTGAATTTCCTGCTGAGCACCTTCAGGGGGGGGGGGGGGGGCACTGTGCCCCCCTGCCCCCGGCTGTTACACCACTGCTAGCGTCTGGTGGTAATGAGATTTATTCCGTTAAGTACTGTGTTAGATGTGTGATAGAGCATAACATTATATTCAATGAGATCATTTGCAAACTTGGGACTTCTACACCATACCGTACCGCTACACATGTTTAGACAATACCTTCATTAACCCTAACTCTACTACACCATACGGCAACTGTGCGGAAAAAGTGTTTCTATAACCCGGCGTGCAGGTTTTTTGGCTATAAAACGGACCCATGCTATATAACGAGGCGAATATACTCGCCGAGTGTCGACTGGGAGCCGTGGTGTAGTGGCTAGGATCTGGGCCCTGATGCTGGAGGTCCGTGGTTCAAATCCCGGGGGATCCGGGTGACCTTTCTGGTGAATTTTGGGTGTCGGAAAAAAATTCTGTTGCCGTGTGGTGAAATAAAGTTAGGGTTAATATGAAGTAATGTCAACTGTTTATAATGTCATGGTGATGGGATATGTTGATCAGTTAAAAGTTGTTGTAGCTTGTCAATGAAGTAATGTCAGCCTTGTGATAACATTTGCAGATACATATACCTATACAAGCAGGCTGATATTCTTTATGGATTATGTGTGTTAAATAGATGATGGCATGGTAAATTTAAAAAATGCCTATTTAAAACGGAGACAGTTTTTTCTCTGGAATTTATAAGTTAATAAACTGAGTGTCGCTTACAATGAATTTCAAATTATAAAGATACTGAATCTACACGATGGATAGATTTATTATACTGAATCTACACAATGAATAGATTTATTATAAATATTTTATGTTGCTGTAAAGATAGTATTTCTCTTAATACTCTGAATAAATAAGATGTAAAGAAATGTTTGTTGCGTGCTTGCAAGTTTGTATTGGTGTCTGCAACATTCAATTGATTAGCTTTTGTTTTAAAAAATACTCTGCTTGATTGCAGGATGTCATTGGGAAACAAATTGATACTACTTACTTTCAAAACCATTGTATAGGTCCTAGTACTAGTATTATGTTTCAGTTTATAAATGTTCTATTTTTGGGTACACGTCTTTCAGAATCAGGAAATGACATAAAGGATACTGAGACTATATATTGAGACTATATACTGAGACTATATATTAGTCTCAGATATTCAAGTAGTTTAGAGTTAACTACTCTGTGCATGAAGAAGAATATTATTGTCTACAATTTGTTGGGATTAAGTCTCACTGGTTGTTTATCCTTGTGTTGGTATTGACGTGATACTGGTGTACCAAGATGTATAACTCTGCTGTATTGGGCATGCTTATATCACTGGTTATTAGCGGTAGTCTACAGATGAGATTCGTATACGGTCAGGATGATCCACAGTATCAACAAACCTGTAAGATGTATAACTATACTATCTATACGTGCTATTTTAGCACACTCGGGTTGCTACCAGTGTTACCAGAGACGCTGATTACTAAACTTGAATTCAATCGGAATAATATAGAGGTGGTCCCAGCCAATGGTTTTTATGATCACCCAGAACTTATGGAAATAGATCTTAGTATAAATCTTATTAATCAAATAGAAGGATTGGCTTTTAGTGGATTGCGCAACCTGACAGAACTTTGGCTTTCTTATAACCGTATACAATATATACCAGCTGATGGTTTCCAGGATCTTATCAGTTTGCGAGTGCTACAGCTTCAATACAACATGTTATATGATATACCTCACGCTGCACTATCAATGTTACCTGCTCTGACGACATTACACATTAATTCTGATCATTATAATGAGTTTACAACAGAAAATCTCACGGCTTCTCTTATAAACATGAAATCATTACGACTATCAGACAACGTTTCACCGTTTTCATTTGCTGGCACAATAATGTTATCAAATAATTCTTTTAAAAATGTTCCAAATTTGATTGAATTGATAATTGACTATACCGAAATACTTGCTGAATATGAAACATTTGAGCCATTAAAACAATTAAAACTTCTAAGCACAGGATGCATCGAATTAACAGCACTGCAGTCTGTTAGCGTTACCGTTTTAGATTTGACCATTGATTGCTCATGGGTAACTGATGATACAGACACAAAGCTCATTACCATAGCTAGTGCTCAATCTTTAAAATATCTGGACAGATTTGAAGCTTTGGAGACCTTAAAACTGATTCAAAACATATCATCCATTGAGGAAGCTGCATTTACATTGGTTAGAACGCGTCACCATAACAATCTCAAGACCCAACATATCCAGTCAGGGGCATTTGTCAACTTGGTAAAACTAGATCTCAGTTCCAACGTCATTGAGCGTATCGAATCTGGGGCATTCATTGGTTTGTCAAGTTTGAAAATCTTAGATTTGTCGTGGAATCTACTTGTTGCTATCCCTGCACATGCTTTTCAAGTGTTCAGTGAAGCAATACCTGTGGCACATATTGACCTGTCACACAACAAGATCCATTCTATTGCAGGAAACTACACATATCCATTCGGTTCATCCCCAGACCTGACTGAGCTATACCTAGATCGGAATGATATACGAAGTGATTTCCTTCAAACTCAATTGAATTTACCCCACCTCATAACTCTATCCTTGAAATATAATCACATTGAGGATTTCAACAATATTTATCAATTTACAAATCTAAGGAATTTGTATGTAACATTCTCGACAGTCAACGCAATAATAAGTAGTGAAATAATACCCGCTACATTACGTCATCTTGAAATCAACGTCACGGATGGCGGCGAATATGACAATGGAGATTTTATGGGTTTAGATGAATTAAAAGTACTCCGAACACGTGAATATGTGTGTAATTATTTGGGAGTACAGAAAGGAGTCAACACCTCATCAATCACATCACTTGAATTCTCAAATATTTGTTTTTCATCGTCTGTTTTTTATTCGGATTTCCCCAATTTATCCAAACTAATTATAACACATATCGCTATGAACAGGCTCCCTGTAAATTCTTTCCAGGGATCCCCAAATATTGAACATCTTGATCTAAGTGATAATGGGCTGGAAGAGTTATCAATACAAACCATGATGCTCCTTACAAAACTCAGATACCTCTACCTTTGGAATAACCTACTGGTTTGCGTAACATTTGTGATGCCCTTGATGTTAACTTTAAACTATTTAGACCTTAGTGGTAATCGCTTAACTAACATACCGGAAGAAACCTTCCAAAATGCTTCTAATCTACAACATCTGGACTTGAGCTACAATCCATTTGACTGTACTTGTTTCAGCGGTGTGACTTACTTTAACACTTGGGTTAAATCTGATAACTTAGTAGAGCTGGGAAATTCAGGAGGTTATGTGTGCTCGAATCCTCCTAATCTTACAGGTACTGTAATTTCAAATGTTGAATTAGATTGTGTGCAAGACATTACTGTACTGAAATATAAGCCAAATCTTCCCCTGATTCTTGGTGCAAGCATTCCAATCGTTGCTATAGTAACCGTTATTGTCTTCATAAGCATCAAGTGGCAATGGCAAATCCGATACAAACTCTTTCAACTCCGACATCGTCAGAGACATCAAGATTATGTTGATGAAAATGACCTAGACAACATTATTGAAGACAATATTGATGATAATAACGATGATGATGGTGACTCAGATGAAGAGGCTGCTCGTCCATTGCGATTTGATGCTTACGTGGCTTACCATGACAACGACCAGAAATGGGTGTTGGATGAAATGATTAAGAATATTGAAGGAGAGTACCTCAATGAAGAGGGTGAATTGGTACAAAATGATGAACAAGAAGAGAGAATGGTATTGCACATTCCAGAAAGAGATACAGAGCCTGGTCAACCTCGCATAAGGGCTGTCACAGATGCCATTCAACGCAGCACAAAGACCATTCTTGTCTTATCGCAGAGTTTCATGGCATGTGAATGGTGCTACTTTCAAATGCAGGTTGCCTTTGAGAGGTTATTTGCTGAAGGTCGCGATGTCATTATTCTTGTCCTGTTGGAGGATATTCCCTACCACAAATGACCCGTGAACTTAGAAAACTGCTTCGAAGGAAAGCGCTACCTCAAGTGGCCTGATGACCCGATTGGACGACGCCTGTTTTGGGGAAGATTAAGAGAGAAGATCAAGAAACCCGCACTCGTTGATCGCCGTTTTGAGATTTAAATTGAGAATTCTATTCATCTGACAGAATTGGTAAATGTCAGCAAATTCACCAATAGCATACCTTGTGGATGGGAACTATTTTCATTTTGTTGTGAAAGAGTGTTTCATGTTTTACTTTGTTCATGTTACTCTGTGCAGTGAAGAGCTCAACAAAAGAAAGTCATACACTGTGTTTAAGTCCTATACAAGGTGTCCCTAATAAAAATTCCTTTAAAAAGGAAAAGAGGCGGTCATATAAATTTAAAGAAACAGACAGCAGAGTGTGATATAGGTAACAAAAAGAGTGGTTATGTCATAAGTTTTATTTATCAATATAACATGAATGGAAATCACTAACTAATGTTGATAATACTATAAAAAGTCAGGACAATGTTGACGAGTAAAAACTTAAAGGCTTTTGGAATCAAGTATGTTTTACATCATATCTTACGAGCTGGTTTATCACGTTGGGCATTTTACCACAGATAAATTGGTCATAACCTGTTACTTGGTGACTGACATTCTAATGAGAAATTGTACTTTGTCAATTCTCCAAGAGAACTGGGTATGGCTAGAAACCCAAAGTGGTAGCTTGCCTTTAAAAGGTACTTTATTTCTGATATGCTTAAAGGTATAATAGTATACTATAGTATATTGATCTTATAAGCATATTTTGTTTTTAAAGAAAGCAGATTTTCTTGCAGATTTACATTTCTGATCATAAAGCGTGAATAAAATTTTTCTAGACAAGTTTTATGAATCTATATGAGCATTATACATGAAAATATGTGTTTTTATGGGTTTTAAGGGTTGAAAACAAATTGGTTGCACGAACAGTTGAAATGTTGTCTAACAAATATGATTTTGATTATGATTGTTTCAATTTGTGACTCGGAACGTCAAGTGAAATGGCTTTGTTAAAGATTGTCTACAACAATAAATTTGCGTATTTCTATTTAGTTCTGTATATAATTTTTTTTTATTGTTTATATCCTTAAGCATTATTTATTAAGCATTATTGTAAGATTGAGAGAGAAGATCAAGAAACCCGCACTCGTTGATCGCCGTTTTGAGATTTAAATTGAGAATTCTATTCATCTGACAGAATTGATAAACGTCAGCAAATTCAACAATAATTTAACCACACATTCCCAGCAAGCCTCGAATCAAAATGACCAACACAACATAAAGTAACAGTGAGCATTTATATAGCGCTCTCAAACGTTATACAATGGTACCACAGACCAAGGACCATATGCAACTATTTTGAAAATCAAGTTCTCAGTCCTTTTTTTGGACCAGGGAGACACTTTGAGAGAGCTGTAAGCATTTTCCTTAAAGAACATGAGCCACAATAAGAGTTCAAATTTGTCAGCAGCATACCATGTGGATGGAAACTATCTTCATTTTGTTGTGAATCGCCGGAGCGTTTCATTTTATGGTATACTTGTTCATGTAACTCTGTGCAGTGACATCAGTGCGTCTACATATTCTCAGTGTGATCAACTCGGCAGTTACGTGTGAATGCGAGGATTGGTCTTTGATTGGGCACGTATGTCAGTGTATTAGAATCATGTGCGCTATACCTAGTTGTGATTACAATAAAACCCAGTGGCGTAGCCAGGAGGGGGGGGGGGGGGGGGGGGGGGGGGGGGGGGGGGGGGGGGGGGGGGGGGGGAGGGGGGCGATCGCCCCCCCCCCCCAATATTGACCGTCGTTGTCGGTTGAGATTGGCACTGTTGGTTCATTTGACCAGAGGAATCATGGAATTATGATGGTCAAAAGTACACATATGAAAAAATTTCGCGCGCTACGCGCGCATAACAGTCACCTAAATGCAATATTCGTTGGTACAAGCTTGTTTAGAGCCAAAACGTACCTCAATCGTGCCAAAAATAGGTGTAAAGTCAAAAATAATTCGCGCGCTACGCGCGCATGGTCTTGACTCAAAACAATCTTGTCGGTTCATTTTCAAATTTCGCCCCCCCCAATATCAATAACCTGGCTACGCCACTGATAAAACCAGAAATGTAAGCGTTCATCACGAAAATGTCATGCCATGAATATTTCCAATCTACCTTGTAGCAGTGCAGTGCAAAGTTACACAATATAACTCCAATATAACGAAATGTTCATGCCGTGAATTAGGCCAGTATTGCCGATTCGTGAAATTTTAAACTTGCGAACATTTATTTCTGGTTTTACAGTAATGTACATGTACATCCAAAGCAACAATTGGAAATTGGATTCCAACAATAATTATAATATAATAGACTAGCTGCGTACCCTCGCTACGCTCGGGCACTCGCTAGCTGAGTATTATTATCTAAATTAGATACCTTCATGATTTGTAGCAAAATGGGCATAGATAATGAGTTCAAAATTGTAGATCCCTGAATTTTTTTTTTCTCATTTGAAATAGTCTTTGTTCACAGAAATTGAGTTTTGTGATATCTTTGAATCTCGGAACCCAATTTCAATACCCCATTTAGGAGGGAAACAATGTTATAGTTACCCCATTTGTTGGAAGTGGCTCTTTTTCCTTCTGGTTTTTCTTCCATATTTTCTAACTTTCATTTCATTCAGCCAGCATGCTTATAGGCTTTTTAAGCCTGGCCCGAGCATTTTCATTTGCTTGAGCCTGGTCCCTCAGGACCCAAGCGTGCGTCGGTACGGAACCGACGGTTTAAACAAACAAACAAACCCCCCCCCCCCCCCCCAAATGTGCAGTACCAACCCCATACCCCATATAGTGTATACATGGTATAGAAGATAGTGTGCGGTTAGTCGTCAACATGATCAAAGTGTATAGGCTATTGTGCAATAGCAAGAGGTCTTGATTCTCAGGTGCCCTTAATCCTAATATCGGTGCCAAGGCGCCCTAATAATACAGGGATCTTAATAAGGCCTACCCAGAAACGCTAAATATTATTAGGTATCCCATAATAAGACATGAAATAACCATTCTGGTATAGGCCCTACCACATACATCCTTAAAATCCAGTTATTACAGGTACCCTTATATTCCATACTCCCAGGTACCAGTGTACCCTTATAATCCAGACAGGCCTACCCACCCCCATGTGTTCATACACACGTGTGGGCCTAGATTTCACAACCCCCTTCGCGGACGCCCCCGCCCCCTAAAGTTGCCAAGTCTCTCATAGAACACGCCGCCGCTGTATTGAATAAATTTAGGTCCGCGACGCCACTGGGTATTTTTAGTGGTTTTATTAAGTTTTATGGTGGGTCTTTCATAGTTGGCAAGACAAGAGGCGCCCCCCCCCCCCCTAAAAGTTGCCAAGTCTCTCATAGAACACGCCGCCGCTGTATTAAATAAATTTAGGTCCGCGACGCCACTGGGTATTTTTAGTGGTTTTATTAAGGTTTATGGTGGGTCTTTCATAGTTGGCGGGAGGGTTCTCACCATGATCACTTTGTACCCACCCAGTTCAGTGTTAAAGCCATCCGTTTATTTTATTTTTTGGCCTATTGACATTCAATTATTTCTCCAGTAGGACTATTTCTGCATGCATATTTTGCTCTAACAGTTCCTTGTTTATTTATCCCCCATGTATATGATATCACGGTTTTCTGGCCTATCTATGTTTTTATATAGCGCGCCCTGCCCGTGGCCCGCATTGTGGATGGGCCCACGATGGGACTGAGGCACTGTCGTATAAACGCATTTCCCCTGTCACTATTAACACATGTTATCCTGGATGCAGGCCTACGGTTTGCGCCTTATACGGTTTGCGCCGGCCTTGCTCCCAGTTCCTTCAAAGGGGTCCCTGTATAATACCCTGGCTATATGATTGACTTTTTGTTGTTGTCTCATCATGCCGTTTTCTTGTACTATAAGGTTTGCACTATGGAGCAACGGATGCTTGCCGCCTTTACTCTACCACATAACAAACTACGCTTTGCGCCACTAACGCGTGTGCACCTACGCGTGTTCCGGTATCACCCGATTACGCGTGCGCCGGCAATCGGCGCCTGACTACGCGTGCGCCGGCGGCAATCGCCTAAATACGCGCGCGCCAACAATCGCGAGTTGTGCGCCGGCCATCGCCATGGCGTGCTCAGCGTATACGCGGCGCGTAGCAATAACGTAGCAACGGGCTAAAAAACCTCGAATTTCACGAAATCTAACCCAAATTTTAAAAATCAAACATAAACTGGTTCGTCGTGGGACCGATACGCACTCTCACAGAAAGTTTGAAGTTAATCGAAAGTGCGGAAAGGGGAGAACATGTCAGGACAGGAATCGTCAACTCCGTATTATATTATAGACTAGCGGCGTACCCTCGCTACGCTCGGGCACTCGCTAGATGAGTATTATTATCTAAATTAGATACCTTCATGATTTGTAGATAAATGGGCATAGATAATGAGTTCAAAATTGTAGAGCCCTGAATTATTTTTTTTCATTTGAAATAGAATTTGTTCACAGAAATTGAGTTTTGTGATATCTTTGAATCTCGGACCCAATTTCAATACCCCATTTAGGAGGGAAACAATGTTATAGTTACTCCATTTGTTGGAAGTGGCTCTTTTTACTTCAGGCTTTTCTTCCATCTTTTCTAACTTTCATTTCATTCAGCCATCATGCTTATATAGGCTTTTGGCCTGGCCCGAGCATTTTCATTTTGCTTGAGCCTGGTCCCTTCAGGACCCAAGCGTATGTCCGTACGGACCGACGGTTTAAACAAACAAACAAACAAACAAACCCCCAAAATGTGCAGTACCAACCCCATACCCCATATAGTGTATACATGGTATAGAAGATAGCGTGCGGTTAGTCGTCAACATGATCAAAGCGTATAGGCCATTGAGCAAGAGGTCCTTGATACTCAGGTGCCCTTAATCCTAATATCGGTGCCACGGCGCTCTTAATAATCCAGGGATCTTAATAAGGCCTACCCAGCAACGCTAAATATTATTAGATATCCCATAATAAGACATGAAATATCCACTCTGGTAGGCCCTACCCCATACATCCTTAAAATCCAGTTATCACAGATACCCTTAATATTCCATACTCCAGGTACCCAGTGTACCCTTATAATCTAGACAGGCCTACCCACCCCCCATGTGTTCATACACACGTGTAGGCCTAGATTTCACAACTCCCTTTGCGGACGCCCCCGCCCTACCCCATACATCTTTAAACCCGCCCTACCCCATACATCCTTAAAATCCAGTTATCACAGGTACCCTTAATATTCCATACTCCAGGTACCCAGTGTACCCTTATAATCCAGATAAGTCTTTCATAGTTGGCGGAGCCGAAGCGTGTGTCCGTACGGACCGACGGTTTAAACAAACAACCCCCCACCCCCAAATGTGCAGTACCAACCCCATACCCCATATAGTGTATACATGGTATAGAAGATAGTGTGCGGTTAGTCTTCAACATAGATCAAAGCGTATATAGGCTATTGTGAAATAGCAAGAGGTCCTGATAATCAGATGACCTTAATCCTAATTGGTGCCACGGCGCCATTAATAATCCAGGGATCTTAATAAGGCCTACCCAGAAACGCTAAATATTATTATACATGTAGGTATCCCATAATAAGACATGAAATAACCACTCTGGTAGGCCCTACCCCATACATCCTTAAAATCTAGTTATCAATAATCCAGGTACCCAGTGTACCCTTATAATCCAGACAGGCCTACCCACCCCATGTGTTCATACACACGTGTAGGCCTAGATTTTATAACCCCCTTCGCGGTGCACCTACGCGTGTTCCGGTATCGCCCGTTTACTAATAAGACATGAAATAACCACTCTGGTAGGCCCTACCCCATACATCCTTAAAATCTAGTTATCACAGGTACCCTTAATATTCCATAATCCAGGTACCCAGTGTACCCTTATAATCCAGACAGGCCTACCCACCCCATGTGTTCATACACACGTGTAGGCCTAGATTTTATAACCCCCTTCGCGGTGCACCTACGCGTGTTCCGGTATCGCCCGTTTACGCGTGCGCCGGCCATCGGCGCCTGACTACGCGTGCGCCGGCAAGCGCCTGAATACGCGTGGCGCCGGCAATCGCCTGAATACGCGCGCGCCGGCAATCGCCTGAATACGCGCGCGCCGACAATCGCCCGATTACGCGAGTAGTGCGCCGGCCATCGCCATGGCGTGCCCAGCGTATACGCGGCGCGTAGCAATAACGTAGCAACGGGTTAAAAAACCTCGAATTTCACGAAATCTAACCCAAAATAAGAAAATCAAACATAAACTGGACAATTTTGGGGCCCATACGCACTCGCACAGAAAATTTGAAGTCAATCGAAGGTGCGGAAAGGGGAGAACATCTCTGGACAAAAATGGGCAACTCCGTATTATATATAAGATGTTATCAATATTGGTAAAATATACCATTTGGTTGTACAATTGCATATGGTGGAATGTCCAGATCCGCTTTATTTACAAGTATGATCAAGTCAGTCAATTTTCAACAATGTGGTCAAAACTATTGTACCTTGTTCATGATTGACTACTTATCTATTTTTGGGAATCGGATCCCGTGTTTGAGGCGAATAACTATTGTAATACTCACCAACTAAAGTTTCATATCATGACTTGGCCAGTCAGACAGACTTTTGATTCCATTTATGAAACGGGACCCAGTGTTAGTGTTGCCAATCATTTGTAGATTTGATAGTGGTATGTGGATAATAAAGAATCCTACTCGCCATCATCACGTTGCTCTCTTTTCGCCCAGCTATCTGGGCATATAGTTTGGCTTTCACTCAGCATGATGCCGATTTTGGTTGACTCTGGCGGTATAAATGTCCCCATTTTTGTGGCTAAACATGAATTTAGTGGCAGAAATGGCAAAAACATGCCCATGTTACATCAGAATTGTGGTCGAACGAGGGAAAACGCTCTTGTATTTCCGAAGATATCGAAAATAAAATAATAAAATTAGGGCTATTCCACAGATAGTCAAACTATCTGTGGCTATTCATGCTATTCCAGCCGTGGTGTTAGATTGGTTTTTGTTTTCATCGACTGTCTACATAGATCCAGGGATACTATTAATTGATAGACCCGCCGCCGCGCCAGGCTCAGAGAATTGGAAGTTTGCGGTTCATCGATGAAAGTTTGCCCAGAGACTGGCGTATTACATAAATAAGGCCTATTAACACAGACCTTGACGACTATATCCATGCACCGTAGTCCAAATCTAGTAAATTATAGTAATTTTTTGCACCCATCCCGTCAAAACGTGCGTTTTAGCCAAGCATTGTTGTGTCGTTATATGGTTGATTGAAGACGTGTGTATCAGAGAGATCCAGCACTCGTAAATTGCTGCATAGTTGATGCCCGGAGTTGTTTTAAAATAGCGCCGACCAATGCAAATACACGATTTTGACAAAGTAACCACAAACTGGCGACTTAACCGTATATAATTTAAAAGTATGTACATTATGTAGAGAGTAAGTCACCAGTTTTCGAACAACGCCATTTTAAAAGCAATACCAAGCATCAGTATGCAACTCTTTTTAAGCCATCAGTTTAAAAAAGCATAGTCCTTCAATTACATGATTTGGTTGAAATGAGTGCAAATAAGTGCTGATTGAGACAGGCGACTTAAAGGCAGATGTTCCGACTTTCAACTTGAAGTTTTCTATTCGACTAAAAGGTCATCCTCAAAAAAGTCGTATTCCAAAGTTTGAGTTGCATACCTCTAATGGTTCTTATTTTAGACGCACAAGATGCCGTGAAATGTGCCCATTGAGTTGTACACACACTATATTGGTGGTTACCACTTTTCGCGGTAATTCGATGTTATTTCACCGATTTCTTCGTAATCATACTGATCCGTGGACCGTCAAATTTCAGTAGTTCATCTGTGTTATGAAAATGTGATCGGGACATCTACCTTTAATACCCTATATAACATTTCAAAATAGATACATGTTGAATCTGACTATGCATTAAACAGTTAAAGGTAGATGACCCGATCACATTCCGATTTTCAACTTGAAGTTTTCTATTCTACATGAAAGGTCATCCTTAAAAAAGTCGTGTTCCAAAGTTTGAGTTGCATAGCTCTAATGGTTCTTATTTTAGATGCACAAGATGCTGTGAACTGTACCCATTGAGTAGTACACAAACTATATCGGTGGTGAAGTTACCACCATTCGCGGTAATTCGACGTTATTTCATCGATTTCTCCGTAATTATACCGATTTAGGCCGTCAAATCTCAGTATGATGATGAGAAAAATACGAGCTTTCATATGATATGAAAATCTCCGTATGTTTGAAATAATTCTGTGTTACGAAAATGTGATCGGGTCATATACCTTTAAATGAACTCCCACTCATGGATAACAATGTTAAAAACTAGTATCATGATGTAAACATATTAAGCCATGAATTTATTTCTTAACATGGACAGTTTTACCAAGTTACAACGATTATTTATAAACGCTTACACTTTCCACGCAGTTTTTGGATTTTTCCATTTACAAAGCAAATTTTCAATAACCTTTCGAAACTCAAGGCCTATCTCAAAAATTACAGAAACAGTAATAATACTGTTTGTACAAATTTCAATGCATTTCTCATGGGGATTCAAAGATGTAGTGCGATTCAATAATTTTGAAATTTGTGACATTTTATGAACATTTGGAATGTCGCCTCCAACTACCTGCCACATGGAAAGTGTAAACATATCTAAAGTGAATACTGCATGATATTGTAAAAGAAATACTGAACAATTTCTCAATCAAATACTAATATTTCTTCATACACATCCAACCAGCCAGTATACCAAACTTTAGAGAACTAATTCCAAACATAGCATTCACTTCAAATGCACAAGAGCCCAAAGTTAATAGCATTCACAAAATGATTGCTTTAAATTTCGACTTATTCAAAAAATAATACAAATTTTTCACAATCTTGGAACACTGTTCTATCTATATAAGTGTTTATAGTGCAAATTTGTTGGAAGCTTTTTAAAAACAGGCATTGAAAAATACCGAAAACCCCCATACTGTCTCTACAAAAATAGGTACCTTCACGGATTGCATACAACCTAAGGCCAGTAGTATATCCAACGTTTATAGCCCCGGCTTGTGTTTTACGGTATGAATTGCCAGCAATTCCCTAAACGTTAAATGTGAATCATTGTATTCTAGAGTAACATTTGTAAAAAAGATCTTATATTTATCTACTGTCTGCAAAGATTATTTATAAAACAAAATAAATTCATTACAATTAGTATCTCATTTGTATTCTTTGAATTATTTACAAAAAACATACATTAAGTGCTAACTGAAACTTCAAAACCCCACACTTCTCTGAAATACATCAAAGCTCCAGTTCAATATCTCTATGATATGAAATTCTATACACCTATTCTATATAACACTATCAACTCAGCTAAACAAAACGAGAGCTCCCACTCAAAGGTATCTTACTCAAATTGTCCTAAACGTGGACATTGTATAGGTAACATCTTCCTGGATCACTGATCCGACAAAATTAGTTCCATCATGCATAATTTATTTGTAAACAATGATATGACCAATAAGAGAAATAGGAAAGATTTACCATGTAATATTCTAAATATAACAACGTCTTATCTAAAGCTGTAGCCTGAACCAGAATGTCCACTGTCTCATTATACCAAAAATATATAAAATGTCATGCAATGAGCTCAAGGCACTTATCCCCTCGCTATTTGGCCACAAAAAAAATCTTTGGAAATATGCCTCGAAAATTAGGGTTCATGAACGTTATATACCTGGAAAATACTATACAGACGTAGCGCTATCATAGTACATTAGACTTTCATAGCAGAACCCGACGAGCTACAACTGAGACTCTCACCATGTCCCCAAAGTGGACTTCACCTCATTGCAAGGAATTTTACCTGAAGCTGGGATTTCCCTTTTAAAGGGAATTTTTATTAATCCATTTCACTTCTTTGATCCCCGTTTACACGTTCTTCATGTTTATTTATCATCCTAGCCTCCTCCTATTACGTGACTGATTCTAGTAGCCGCATGATCCGATAAAGCCGACCAAATTATACAAAATGGTATCACATAATGAAGAAGAACAAGTTGGAATGAGGGGCGGGGGAGGGGGAGATTTTTAACATTATACCAAACTCAACTAAATGTGTAAAGACAAACTTTCCCCTCCCCCTAATTGATAATGAGAACCATAAATAAGTCATTTTCAATGCTGCTTATACAGGGTGTCCCAAAGTTTCGATACGTATGTGCGTAACCAGGTAGGTGTGAAGTTACGGTTGGGCGTTTGTTTAAAGTCACACATTTTCTTCTCGTACAGTTTACTTTATTTTTTTTATCATATTATAGAGAAAGTTGTTTGATACAAAGGCCTAAAACACTTTGAAAATACAGAACCTCTCACATTCAAATTCTAACTTAAACAAACATCCAAAACAAGAACATGGTTGTATGCTCAAATCCAAATTATTTTACTTCAAACATTAGTTTTTGTTATTGTCTTCAAACTCAACTAAATTTGAAAATACAAACACTCCCTTATTGATAATGATAACCATGAATAATTCAACTTCAATAAATTACCCAACAATTCACAAATATTAAATTAAAACACCAAACATGACCATTTTTAAAAATGTCCTATTGGTACAATAATTTATGTCATACGTTGGGGAGGATTAGTACCATAGAACAATATACTGAAATGTGCCTTTCAGTCATATAGTATAACAGCGGATCATTGATTTTCAATGTCAAAACATTATTGTCTAAGTTGATGAAACGCTTACCAGATTTCGTTCTCATTTGTGTTGGAATCCAATATCCATGACTGGTGCTTTGGATATTGATTCACCTTGTAACCGCGAAACCCGCGAACCGCACAAATTAATTTAGATACAAAATGATTCCACGCCGGGTCTATTTCAACGAAGCTACAAATATGACAAACAGATAATATGTTGGTACATGCACATGACCGTACAATCATGTAGGCCTAAACATGGGAAATCAGAAAATCGATTCAATGACGATACGATTGACTCTTTTCATAATGGCACAATTGGCCTCTCCCAGATTATGTGTGTAAACAATGGGGCTAGGGTCTCAATAATTCAATTTACGCAACGCTGACCATGAACAAGTAAAAGTAGAACAGCATTCAAATTATTGAATTTAGACAATCATTCCAAATCAAATTAAAAGTATCTTGTCCGTGGAATTACAAATATTGTGGGGAACGATAAACAAACCCAACATAAAATTACTACATTTAATATGATACTAACGAAGACAAAAAAGCATTGTCGGTGGGATTCGAACCCCGGCCTTTCGATCATTAACCCAATGCTCTACCGATTGAGCCAACGGCGCACTGTACTGTTATTACAACATAAATAGATTCACCGTTTGTGAAGACTATTAGTTACTATCCCATAAATTGGAAGTTAATAATGCTTTAATTTATAGTTTTGTATGTTTTTAACTCTGGTTTCATTGATATAAATAGAATGACTGTTAGAAATATTTCTAGACACGGATTTCGTTCACATTTAATGTTTGTAGCCACTCTTTGGTATACATTGCATCATGTGGTTTATATGATACGTGTACGCGGAGATAGGCGCGGAGACTCGGGTATATAGATGGGGTGACAGGTGACGTCACACCGGGCAAAACGTGGCTAGTTGCAATTGTTCTTTGCCCGGCAGTTTGCGCACGCATTCTGTTTTGTTTAGGACCCGTGCTTTTAAAACTCGCGCCAAAGCATTATAAAGGGCAATACGGCATAGCGGACAGTGTTGTGGTCATATGCTGTTCCCTCAAGCGTGTATCGACAGTCCAGTCCCTTCGACAGTTGCGTTTGTTGATAATCATTGGATGTAAACAACGGTCACCTCATCTATAGCGAGTCATGTGACTTTTGCCCGTGGCAAACATTTGAGATTCATAAATAGAATGACTGTTAGAAACATTTCTAGACACGGATTTCGTTCACATTTGATGTTTGTAGCCACTCTTTGGTATAAATTGCATCATGTGGTTTATATGATACGTGTACGCGGAGACTCGGGTATGTAGCGAGTCATGTGACTTTTGCCCCTGGCAAACATTTGAGATTCGGAAAGGCCTTTAAGAAGAACTTTTTAAAAGCCGTTTTGATCGCGAGATGGCGCCCTGTATATCAGAGATAAAAAGGTGCTAGAGTACCGAGTATCTACGGTATTGTACATATTATGAGCTATTTTCTTCGAAGTCCATGCCATTAAATGATGCATATACATGAACTACCTATTGTAACCCACCCCATGGCTCATACCGTAGCAATGGTAACTCATAACTTAAGATCCCACTAAAGAATTTTATTTATTCTGATCGAAAGTATAACTTTTGAGGATTTAAAGAATACTGCTAAAAATACAGCTAAAAAATGTTTTTAGCGGACTAAATTAAAAAAATTCCCATCGGCTTGTAGACCAGCAGCTCAGACCAGTTTGATCAATTGATATGGCTCCTATGCCCACTATCTTAGAATTGACGTAGACTAAATATTGAAAATATCACTTAAAAAAGTAATTTTGAATAGTCAATTACACCCAACATGCACAGAGTTTGAAAGGTGATAGAGTTACACAATCTGTCGTTTTGTAATGGGGACATTAGTCGCATTGTTAACATAGATAATGGCGTTAAACCAACTTCACTACTTCCTTATAGTTTTGTTTTTAACAGCACTACTTCCATAGTTTTGTTTTTAACTTTAATCGAAACCAGGAACATTCAAAAATAGATCTTGGAATAATGCTGTAGGCGAGCCATTAACTTTATTTACGACACATTAGTCGAATTGTTAACATAGATAATGCCGTTAAACCAACCGCACTACTTCCTTATATACTGCTCACAAAAAGTATCGAAACACTTAGAAATTATCCAATATATAACGGCTCGAAAAGGTATGCATTAATCGAAGCAAATAACCAAGTGCATAATTTTGTTCTGCGTATTTTGACACCTCGATCGATGAGATACGATGTTGCGGAGCGGAGTTATTGTCATTTCAATGGTCGTGGGTCCAGTTTCAAAAGTGACAATCATTCTATAGAAAGAGGTTTACATTACTGTTTAGAATGATCAGATTCGTGATTTTCAATAGGGATGAGTGTCACTTTTGAAACTGGACCCATGATCATTGAAATGACAATAACTCCGCTCCGCAACATCGTATCTCAACGATCGAGGTGTCAAAATACGTAGAACAAAATTATGCACTTGGTTTTTTGCTTCGATTAATGCATACCTTTTCGAGCCGTTATATATCGGATCATTTCTAAGTGTTTCGATACTTTTTGTGAGCAGTTTAGTTTTGTTTTTAGCTAGCACTAGACGCGTCCGTCCGGGACGCGAATTTATTAACCGTATACTCACTCACTGTATAAATGTATTGCTGTACAATGTGCATGTGCTATGCGCTTTACTCCGTCAGGTATCAAATGTTGTTTACGGTAATAAAGATCGCGTCCGGGACGCGTGCCTCTTCAATAACACAAAACTGTGCCCCTTTTTAAAACCTTGGTAGCAAAGGCCCGTCTCTTCAGCATGTTCATGTAGTGTTGGGATCCGGTCACATCTCGCTACGCTCGCAGCTCAGTACGTACCAGTACGTTCACCCGTACGTTCACATATTTTGACAACAACAGCTTCAAAGTGCTCTACAAATCATACGTCCGACCGCACCTAGAATATTGCGTCCAAGCCTGGTGCCCACACCTTAGAAAGGACATCAACGCCATGGAAAGAATACAAAGGAGAGCAACTAAGATGGTACCCCAACTGACAGGCGCGTACGCAGGATTTTGTAAAGGGGGGTGTTTTAGAAATATTGATATAATTATTTAACTATCCATGCCTGCGCGAAGCGCTGGACGGGACACGCTTGCGTGTCCCGGGGGGAGTTCGATGGGGGTATCCCCCCTCGACGCCAGAAGTGTTTTGAAATTCACGGTTGAAAAGAACGCATTTCCTTGCATATTTGTGAACACTTATTGCAGTTTTTTTCTTAGTTCAACGTTGCAATTTCTCACCAGTAACTCATGTGTTAACACCAAATCTTAATACTTTAGACTTGAGTTCAACCCTAAAACATCATTATATAGGCCTACAGTAACTTAATCTGCAGGCATTGGTTTTACCGGCGATCTCATTGGTTCAATGTGTGTCACATGACACGGCAGTGGCGAAGCTAGGTTATTCATATGGAGGGGCGAGAAATGAAAATGACCCGACAATATTTTGTGAGTGAAGAAATGCGCGCGTAGCGCGCAACATTTTTCGAGTTTACACCTATTTTTTGCCCGAATTAGCTACATTTTGACTCTAAACAAGCTTGTACCAAAGAATATTGCATTTTGGGAAGACATATGCAACAAATTTCATCTGTGTACTTTGACCATGATTCCTTTGGTCAAATGAACCGACAGTGCCAATCTCAACCGACACCGTCGACGTCAATATTGGTGGGGTGGGGTGGGGGGGGGGGGGGGGGGCGGTCGCCCCCTTCGCCCCCCCCCCCCCCCCCCCTCCTCTGGCTACGCCACTGTGACACGGGTTATTCTCCCTTTCAAGTTTAACAGACTGACAGAAAAAAGCATCGATGCCTAATTATCTCTTCAATTTAGTTTCTTTTAGTTTGCTTTTAAACAAGCTCCTACTCAAATTATTAAACAAGCTCCTACCAAATTATTCAATTTTTGAGACATATTCGCGCGTAGCGCGCGAATTCTTTTCGTTTGTGTACTTTAAACCATCATAATTCCATGATTCCTCTTGTCAATCAAATGAACGGACAATGCCAATCTCAACCGACATACAGTCAATATTGGAGGGCAATCCCCCCGTGACGCCCCCCCCCTCTATGGTTACGCCACTGTCTCTCCCCCTGTCTCCGTTGTCCGGGCCCCGCTCTTCCTTTCTCTTTTTCCTTCTCCTTTCCCTTCTCTTTTTCTCTCATTTCCCTTCTCTTTTCTCTCTCCTTTCCCTTCCCTCTCCTTTCCCCTTTTTAATTTTTTTTTAAGGACAGACCCAAGGGGGTGTTTCACACCCAAAACACCCCCCCTGCGTACGCGCCTGCCAACTGAGACACCTAACATATGAAAACAGAATGAAAAGCCTAGGCATCATATCTCTTGAGAAGCGCAGAATCAGAGGGGACCTCATCGAAACATTCAAGATTTTGAAAGAGCTCGACAGAGTAGACCCATCAGACTTCTTCACATTGGCCCAAGCAACCCACGCCACAAGAGGACATCAAACTAAAGTCTACAAGCCAGCACTTGTCAAGAACCTCAACTGCAGGAAATTCTTCTTCACGATGCGAGTAATCAACCAATGGAACGAGCTACCGAAAGATGTGGTCAACGTCAAGACAGTGAATGCATTTAAAAATAGACTTGACAAACATTGGAACAAGACCGGATATGGAATCGTAAAGGCTAACAGCCTAAACTAATTTTCCATCAAACCTTAAGTGTAAGTGTAAGTGTAAGTGTACCAGAGCTACATTAAGCCGGGACATTAATGCTGCCTTTGAATTCGGGTGAACCAAAATAATTCATTAGGCAGCAAGGATCATGAGGATTGCATTTAAAATGGATCAAAATTAAAATAATTTGCCCGATTCGAATTTATCCCGGGACGAAAAACACTTCTTGCGTAAGTTACGTCCCGTCCAACTTGCTCAAATTTTCGCGCGCCTGTGCATGGTACATACAGCCTGGGCGATATGAATTTAATGAAGACAAGGTGATCTATACAATTTTGTCGATCAAATCGTCATACGTATTTTTCAGATTGTATAACTCTGTCACCTTTCCAACTCTGTGCATGTTGGGTGTAATTGACTATTCAAAATTACTTTTAAGTGATATTTTCAATATTTGTCTACGTCAATTCTAAGATAGTGGGCATAGGAGCCATATCAATTGTTCAAACTGAGCTGCTGGTCTAGTAGCCGATGGGAATTTTTTTGAATTTAGTCCGCTAGAAACATTTGTTAACTATATTTTTAGCTATTCTTTAAATCCACAAAAGTTATACTTTCGATCAGAATAAATAAAATTCTTTAGTGGGATCTTAAGTTATGAGTTACCATTGCTACGGTGTGAGCCATGGGGTGGGTTACAATAGGTAGTTCATGTATATGCATCATCCAATGGCATGGACTTCGAAGAAAATAGCTCATATGTACAATACCGTAGATACTCGGTATCTAGCACCTTTTTATCTCTGATATACAGGGCACCATCTCGCGATCAAAACGGCTTTTAAAAAGTTCTTCTTAAAGGCCTTTCCGAATCTCTAATGTTTGCCAGGGGCAAAAGTCACATGACTCGCTACATACCCGAGTCTCCGCGTACACGTATCATATAAACCACATGATGCAATGTATACCAAAGAGTGGCTACAAACATCAAATGTGAACGAAATCCGTGTCTAGAAATGTTTCTAACAGTCATTCTATTTATGAATCTCAAATGTTTGCCACGGGCATACAGAACGTGATAGATTTCTAAAATGAATATACATTTATATCGCTATATTATTGGCATTTCAGAAGAGATATGACAATTAAAACCTATTGGATACATTCATGGGCATATACACAAGGTATTATGATAACAAAGTTCATGGTAATGTGTTTATATTTAACATGAATTGAGAAACATATGTTATACTTTAATTCATAAACAAGTTCTCCAGGACCGTAACCAGGTGGGGCGGGGCTGGAGGTGTGTGGGGGGGGGGGGGGGGGGGGGGGGGGGGCATGTACTTTTTTGTTGTTGTACCAACGTACTTTTTTTTGTAGTAATGTTCATTTTTGTGAAAACGCCCCACCTACACCCCCCCCTATTTTCCGAATATCCCCCCTTTCAAAGCATTTTTTCGGACCGTTTTGGACCCTTCCCCCCCCCCCCCCGCTCTCAAAATAGTGTGAGATGACTAAACAATTGGGGGGGGGGGCAACCTTTTACGAGTTTTTGGGTACCAAAGTACCTTTTCCCAAAAATACGCCCCCCCTTAAAAAAATCCTGCTTTACGGGCCTGAGTTCTTCAAAACATCACTTTTTAAAGTTTAATTCATAATGACAGTCAGTCGTTAGCGCGATCACTAATGAGAGAGATGAGCTCTTTCTGTTATGAGGATCCCGTAGATTCTCGTAGTTCATTCTGTTACATTAGATGCTCGATCATACGGAGATTCGAAATATATAGGTGTGCTGACGTTAGTGAATGTGGATCGAAATGATAGAACCCAGAACGCTTGACTTAATAGTTGTCTAAAACACATTTAGATTGCGAGAAAATACTAGCGCAGCCATGTGGGGATTCCGCGGTGGAGTCCCATTGGAATTTACCGAATTCCCGAAACTCATTTCGTATCTAGATCGTACCGGGAACGTACATTCCCGGGAAAAAATGGCATCCAATTTCGCAAACTGACACGTATATTAAATTAGTTTACAATACTAAAAACAGAGGTATAATATTAATAATATAAAGGACTTGCAAAGAACAAACAGAGACTCTGCTGAGTGAAGTGACCGAAATTAGGAACCACTGTGACCGAAATTAGGCCCCCTGACCGAAATCGGGTACGTCACCGAGGCCATTGTTTTCACTCGCGTTGCGAAACCAACGGTAACTGAACGATAATTTCTTGGTATATTGTGAAGATGATTATGTTGAAATTATTGACGAAAAGTTTTCAAATGATTATTGATTTGATAATAAAAAGAATGAATCGCGGCTTAAGTGACCGAAAACTGGCGACTTTTACCCATTGGCTTTTGCCTTATAAAATATTCTGCTTAATTGCAGGATGTCATTGGGAAACAAATTAACACTACTTCCTTTCAAAACTGTTTTATAGTTCTAGTATGTTTCAGCTTTGGGTCAAATAGAGGTTTATTTTTGGGTACACATCTATCGGAATCAGGAAATAACATGAGTGTGGCGGTACCACACACATAAAAATTGTAGTGCACAATGTATTAAAGTTTTAATTTCATCTATGTTATACAGATAGCTAACTACTCTGTGCATGAAGAAGAATATCATTGTCTACAACTTGTCTCTGGATACTGGTGTACCAAGATGTGTAACTCTGTTGTATTGGGCATGCTTGTATCACTGGTTATAAGCAGTAGTCTACAGATGAGCTTCGTATACGGTCAGGATGATCCACAGTATCAACAACCCTGTAAGATGTATAACTATACTATCTATAAGTGCTATTTTAGCCGCACACACAGGTTGCTACCAGTGTTACCAGAGAAGATGATTACTAAACTTGACTTCAGTCAGAATTATATAGAAGTTGTCCCAGCCAATGGTTTTTATGATCACCCAGAGCTTATGGAAATAGATCTTAGTAGCAATCTTATCAATAAGTTAGAAGGATTGGCTTTTAGTGGATTGCGCAACCTGACGGAACTTTGGCTTTTTGATAATAATATAGAAGATATACCAACTGATGCTTTCCAGGATCTAATCAGTTTGCGAGTGCTACAGCTTCAAGGCAACATGTTATATTTTACAGGATTGGCTTTTAATGGATTGCGCAACCTGACGGGACTTTGGCTTTTTGATAACTTTATACAATATATATCAGCAGAAGCTTTCCAGGATCTAATCAGCCTGCGAGAGCTACAGCTTCAAGGCAACAAGTTATATGATATACCTCACGCTGCACTATCGATGTTACCTGCTCTGACGACATTATACATTGGTTCTGATCTGTATAGTGAGTTTACAACAGAAAATCTCACGATTCCTCTTATTAACATGAAACTATTACAACTCTCAGACAAAATGATATCATATCCATTAATTTTATCAAATAGCTCTTTTAAAAAAATTCCATATTTAAGTGAATTGATAATTGAACGCGATGAAATACATGCTGACTATGGCACATTTGAGCCATTAAAACAATTAAAACTTCTAAGAACAGGATGCATCGAATTCACTGCACTGCAATCCGTTAGCGTAACTGTTTTAGATTTGACCATTGATTGCTCATGGGTAACTGATGATACAGAAATAATGCTCATTACCGTAGCTAGTGCTCAATCTTTAAAATATCTGGACAGATTTGAAGCGTTGGAGACTTTAAAACTTATTCAAAACATCTCATCCATTGAGGAAGCTGCATTCACATCGGTTAGAACGCGTCACCGCAAAAATCTCAAGACCCATACACAGCATATCCATTCAGGGGCATTCGTCAACTTAGTCAAACTAAATCTCAGTTCCAACATCATTGAGCGTATAGAATCTGGGGCATTCATTGGTTTGTCAAGTTTGAAAATCTTAGATTTGTCGTGGAATCGACTTGTTGCTATCCCTGCACATGCTTTTCAAGTCTTCAGTGAAGCAGTACCTGTGGCACATATTGACCTGTCAGAGAACAAGATCCATTCTATTGCAGGAAACTACACATATCCATTCGGTACATCCCCAAACCTGACAGAGCTATACCTAGATGGGAATGATCTAGGAAGCGATTTCATTAAAGCTCAATTGAATTTACCACACCTCATAACTCTATCCTTAAACATAATTGAGGATGACAATGTTTGTCAATTTCCAAATCTAAGGAATTTGTATGTAACATACTCGACAGCCACCGCAAATATACGTAGTGAAAATGTCAATATCATTAGGATACCCGCTACATTACGTCATCTTGAAATAGACGTCAAGGATAGCGGTATCCCCGATATACATGATATACGATATCTCCATGTAGATGTTATGGGTTTAGATGAATTGAAATTATTCGGAGGTAATGATTGTATTTGGGTAACAGTGGAAGGAGACAATACCTCATCACTCACATCATTGGAATTCTCAAATACTTGTTTATTAATTTTTAATTTAGGTCTCTACAATTTATCCAAACTAATTATAACACATCAACAACATATGGAGGAACTCCCTCTAAATTATTTCAAGGGATCCCCAAATATTGAACATCTTGATCTTAGTGATAATAGTCTGAAAGAGTTATCAATACAAACCATGATACCCCTAACAAAACTCAAATACTTCAACCTAAGGAATAATCAACTGGATTTCATGACAATTGTGATGCCCTTGATGTTAACTTTAAACTATTTAGACCTTAGTGGTAATCGTTTAACTAAGATACCGGAAGAAGTATTCCAAAATGATTCACAATTTGGATCAAATCTACAACATCTGGACTTGAGCGACAATCCATTTGACTGTACTTGTTTCAGTGGCGTGACTAACTTTAACACTTGGGTTAAAACTGATAACATAGTAGATTTGGGTGATTTAGGAGCATATGTGTGCTTGAATCCTCCTAATCTTACAGGTACTTTAATTACAAATGTTGAATTAGATTGTGTGCAAGACATTACTGTACTCAAATACAAGCCAAATCTTCCCCTGATTCTAGGTGCAAGCATTCCAATCATTGCCATAGTAACCGTTATTGTCTTCATAAGCATCAAGTGGAGATGGCAAATCCGATACAAACTCTTTCAACTCCGACACCGTCAGAGACATCAAGATTACGTTGATGAAAATGATCTAGACAACATTGTTGAAGACAATATTGATGATGATAATGATGATGATGGTGACTCAGATGAAGAGGCTGCTCGTCCATTGCAATTTGATGCTTACGTGGCCTACCATGACAATGACCAGAACTGGGTGTTGGATGAAATGATTAAGAATATTGAAGGAGAGTACCTCAATGAAGAGGGTGAATTGGTACAAAATGATGAACAAGAACAGAGAATGGTATTGCACATTCCAGAAAGAGATACAGAGCCTGGTCAACCTCGCATAAGGGCTGTCACGGATGCCATTCAACGCAGCACGAAGACCATTCTTGTCTTATCGCAGAGTTTCATGGCATGTGAATGGTGTTACTTTCAAATGCAGGTTGCCTTTGAGAGGTTATTTGCTGAAGGTCGCGATGTCATCATTCTCATCCTGTTGGAGGACATTCCCTACCAACAAATGACCCGTGAACTTAGAAAACTGCTTCGAAGAAAGCGCTACCTCAAGTGGCCTGATGACCCGGTTGGACGACGCCTGTTTTGGGGAAGATTGAGAGAGAAGATCAAGAAACCCGCACTCGTTGATCGCCGTTTTGAGATTTAACTATAGAATTCTATTCATCTGACAGAATTGATAAATGTCAGCAAATTCACCAATAGCTGAATAGCGCGGCATACCTTGTGGATGGGTACTATTTTCATTTTGTTGTGAACCAAGAGTGTTTCATGTTATACTTTGTTCATGTAACTCGGTGCAGTAAAGAGCTCAACAAAAGAAAGTCATACACTGTGTTTATGTCCTATAGAGTAACTTCCACTTATTTTGTTACCAAACAGGCTAGGTAGTACATTGGATGAATCTTTTGCAATTTGCCCCAAAACAACAAAGATAAGCCATGTTTTATAGCAACACTGAAAAACCTAGCCATTTCCAACTTCAAATTTTTAACACACTATACGAGGGGGAAAAAGACCGAAGGTAACCAAGCACATCCCGTATTGATCACTATTCACTGCACATTTCCCTTGCATGCCTTGCGCGGGCTGATTCAAATTCAAAACGGTTGCAATGTGTGATCGATAACCCCAACGGTCATCCAGGCCATGCAATGCCATACTCGGCATTCTCTCAGCGTAGTGTGTTGAAAATGCGAATTTGAAAATGTCACATATTTTCTTTAATAGTGCTACTCATGGCGTATCTTTGTAGTTTTGTGGCAAATTTGGTACCAAATTGTGCCAACAAAATTCATCCAAATGTCTATCTAGCCTATTTAGTTAAAAAATAATTGGAAGTCACTCTATAGGACATAAAAAAGTGTATGACTTTCTTTTGCTGAACTCTTTACATATTGTTGTGATCAACCGGGCAGCTATGTGTGAATATGGGGATTCGTCTTTTTCAGTGAAAAATGCCAAAAGCAACCGCCAAGCTTCTGTTAAAATTTAGCCCTGGAATCTAATGCGCTAACAAACTGTAATAAATCATATGCACACAACATTTGAAGTGTCTCTTTTTTATTTTACAACAGTTGCATTGGGTCAAATAAATGTTATACGATCTGACAACGCAGTGCCAGGTTTACATATGACAATTGAAGATGATTTGACCATAGATCCTTGAGAAGAACTTCTCAAGGATCTATGATTTGACCCAGCACCTTCCAGTATCATAAGTCACCAAGCGTTACATGTAATCTGACTATCACTGTCAACTGGATCAAGCTTTTGATCTTTCTCTGAAATTTAGACAATATGATGAATTTGATCTCTTATTTTAAGCGCAATCAACAACAGCCATGAACTCTAAATGTCAGCTTGTACTACTTAGAGGCAATGTTGATATTCACAATCAGTATTCATTTGAAAGTACTCGATGACTAATTTCTAGTTTTATCTTATCTATACTGTGTATATATATATCTATGTAGTAGAGTATAAACTTCTTAGCTGCACTTGAGTACATATATTTGTTTTACATCACTAATAATAATCCAAGCAAAATACCCTTGATCATTTTACAATTATACACTCTTGGTGACCTAGTGAACCCGGAACATACCGGTTGTGTGTGGTTCATGTGCTGCTTGTGTTTCCATGGTACAACAGGATGATTGAGAATACTTTGTATCGATTACAAACAATATGACACTGTTGTTGACAGAAGATTTGACACGAAACACCAGGTTGGTATTGGTAGCTTTCGACTGCAACCGCTCAAAACAAATGTATTCGTCATGGCCATTTTCCTGACCATGATCTTTATAGCCCCGTTCTAGTGTTGCTGTGCACACGTACATTAATGTATGCCAAAAATCGTTTCGATGGAGTAACCCATCTTAAAAATATCAGGCATAATCTAAAGGGGAACTTATATTTCTTGAACTGTGTATGTACAAGTACTTTACAGCTAACTACTCTGTGTACAAGTATAAGTTGTTCCATGAGTGCCCGTGGGGGTACGAATGGAACATTTTACTTGTACGCCTACATGGCCAATTATAGTCCCATTGTGTCACTCTTGATTAATGAGGGCTCACCTAGTTGTTATGATTTCATTATTTGTTATGATTTCTAAACACCATAACTCAAATATTGTGACATACCTATCAGCAAGGACACCCCCACCCCCCAAAAAAAAATTTGATAGGTCTAGTTCTTGTCTGCAGTGACAGTTAGCTTAACAGCACATAATACATGACATAACTAAGACAAGGGCATGAATTCAGAGGAGTGTCTGAGCATGGTCTGGGCTGGTCTGGCATAATGTAGACATTACCTGTCATAATGTAAACACTAGCTGTCTTTGTATGGCCAGACATATCTGTCATCAGCTCCTGTCCCTTGCTGGTGGTTTATCTGGCCAAGTTTATTATTACCCTATCATTGAATTCCTCTGGTATAAATTGTATGAGGATTTTTTGTTTATCAGTAGGGTATTCAACATAGTGTCTGTTTGATATCAACGCTGGTACATGGATCCTGTACAAGTGAACATGGCCAATATTTCCACTGTAAGCAAAGTGTCTCTAGAGCTGAAATCATAACCTTGAGCGTACAAATGTTATTGTCTACAACTTGTTTGGATTAAGTTTCACTTGTTGCTGTATCCTGGTGTGGTATTGACGTGATACTGGTGTACCAAGATGTGTAACTCTGCTGTATTGGGCATGCTTGTATCACTGGTTATAAGCGGTAGTCTACAGACAAGCTTCGTATACGGTCAGGATGGTCCACAGTATCAACCTCCCTGTAAGATGTATAACTAAATACTATCTATAAGTGCTCTTTTGACATTATCAGGTTGCTACCAGTGTTACCAGAGAAGATGATAACTAAACTTGAATTCAGTCAGATTGATATAGAAGTGGTCCCAGCAAATGGTTTTCATGATCACCCAGAGCTTATGGAAATAGATCTTAGTAGCAATCTTATCAATCAAATAGAAGGATTGGCTTTTAGTGGATTGCGCAACCTGACGGGACTTTGGCTTTTTGATAACTTAATAGAATTGATACCAGCGGATGCTTTCCAGGATCTAATCAGTTTGCGAGTGCTACAGCTTCAACGCAACAGGTTTTATGATATACCTCACGCTGCACTATCGATGTTACCTGCTCTGACGACATTACACTTTGATTGTGATCAATGTATCGAGTTTACTACAGAAAATCTCACGACTCTTATTAACATGAAACTATTACAACTATCAGATAAAATGTTGAAATCAGTTTCTATTGCCGGGTTTTATACTAGCAAATTAATGTTATCAAATAGCTCTTTTAAAAATATTCCAAATTTGAGTGAATTGATAATTGAATATGATGAAAAACATGCAGACTATAGAACATTTGAGCCATTAAAACAATTAAAACTTCTAAGAACAGGATGCATCGAATTCACTGCACTGCAATCCGTTAGTGTTACCGTTTTAGATTTGACCATTGATTGCTCACGGGTAACTGATGATGATGATACAGAAACAATGCTCATTCCCATAGCTAGTGCTCAATCTTTAAAATATCTGGACAGATTTCTAGCTTTGGAGACCTTAAAACTTATTCAAAACATATCATCCATTGAGGAAGCTGCATTTACATCGATTAGAACGCGTCGGCGCAAAAATCTCAAGACCCAGACACAGCATATCCATTCAGGGGCATTCATCAACTTGGTAAAACTAGATCTCAGTTCCAACATCATTGAGCGTATCGAATCGGGGGCATTCATTGGTTTGTCAAGTTTGTCAATCTTAGATTTGTCGTATAATCTACTTGTTGCTATCCCTGCACATGCTTTTCAAGTGTTCAGTGAAGCGGTACCTGTGGCACATATTGACCTGTCGCACAACAAGATCCATTCTATTGCAGGAAACTACACATATCCATTCGGTACATCCCCAAACCTGACTGAGCTATACCTAGATCAGAATGATATAGGAAGTGATTTCCTTCAAACTCATTTGAATTTACCACTCCTCATAACTCTATCCTTGAAATATAATCACATTGAGGATTTCAACAATATTTATCAATTTCCAAATCTCAGAAATTTGTATATAACATACTTTAGAATCACCGCAAGAATAAGTAGCGAAATGATACCCGCTACATTACGTCATCTTGAAATATTAGTCTTTGAAAACGGAAATTATTACGATATAGATTTTATGGGTTTAGATGAATTAAAAGTATTCGGAACAGCTGTTAATGAGTGTCGTTTGGGAAGACTGAAAGGCAATACCTCGTCACTCACGTCACTGGAATTCTCAAATACATGTTCCGCTGAATTCTTTTTTTCTAGTGATTTGTATTCCCCCAATTTATCCAAGCTAATTATAACACATCAACAACACATGGAGGTGCTCCCTCTAAATTCTTTCCAGGGATCCCCAAATATTGAACATCTTGATCTTAGTTTTAATAATCTGAAAGTGTTATCAATCCAAACCATGATTCCCCTTACAAAACTCAGATACGTCAACCTTAGGAATAACCAACTTGCTTTCATGATATTTGTGATGCCCTTGATGTTAACTTTAAACTATTTAGACATTAGTGGTAATCGCATAACTAACATACCGGAAGAAACCTTCCAAAATGCTTCAACATTTGGATCAAATCTACAAAGTCTGGACTTGAGTAACAATCCATTTGACTGTACTTGTTTCAGCGGTGTGACTAACTTTAACACTTTGGTTAAAACTGATAACATAGTAGATTTGGGATATTTAGAAGAGTATGTATGCTTCAATCCTCCTAAGTATACTGGTACTTTAATTAGAAATGTTGAATTAGATTGTGTGCAAGACATTACTATACTCAAATACAAGCCAAATCTCCCGCTGATTCTAGGGGCAAGCATTCCAATCGTTGCTATAGTAACCGTTATTCTCATCATAAGTATCAAGTGGCAATGGCAAATCCGATACAAACTCTTTCAACTCAGACACCGTCCGAGACATCAAGATTACATTGATGAAAATGATCTAGACAACATTGTTGAAGACAATATTGATGAGGATGATACTGATAGTGACTCGGATGAAGAGGCTGCTCGTCCATTGCGATTTGATGCTTACGTGGTTTACCATGACAACGACCAGGACTGGGTGTTGGATGAAATGATTAAGAATATTGAAGGAGAGTACCTCAATGAAGAGGGTGAATTGGTACAAAATGATGAACAAGAAGAGAGAATGGTATTGCACATTCCAGAAAGAGATACAGAGCCTGGTCAACCTCGCATAAGGGCTGTCACGGATGCCATTCAACGCAGCACGAAGACCATTCTTGTCTTATCGCAGAGTTTCATGGCATGTGAATGGTGCTACTTTCAAATGCAGGTTGCCTTTGAGAGGTTATTTGCTGAAGGTCGAGATGTCATCATTCTCGTCCTGTTGGAGGACATTCCATACCAACAAATGACCCGTGAACTTAGAAAACTGCTTCGAAGAAAGCGCTACCTCAAGTGGCCTGATGACCCGGTTGGACGCCGCCTATTTTGGGGAAGATTGAGAGAGAAGATCAAGAAACCCACACTCGTTGATCGCCGTTTTGAGATTTAAATTGAGAATTCTATTTATCTGACAGAATTGATAAACGTCAGCAAATTCACCAATAATTTAACCACACATTTGCAGCAAGCTTCGAATCAAGTGACCAACATAGCAAAACATATATATATAAGCATTTATATCGCTCTCACACATTATATAACGTACCACAGACCATGGACCATAAGCAACTATTTTGAAAATTAAGTTCTCAGTCCTTTAATTTTTTTTGGACCAGGGAGACACTTTGAGATAACTGTAAGAACTGTAAGCATTCTCCTATAAAGAACATGGAGACACGATAAGAGTTAAATTTGTCAGCAGCATACCTTGTGGATGGGAACTATCTTCATTTTGTTGTGAACCGAGCGTTTCATTTTATGGTATACGTTGTTCATGTAACTCTGTGCAGTGACATCAGTGTGTCTACATATTCTCAGTGTGATCAACTCGCCGGCAGTTACGTGTGAATGCGAGGATTCGTCTTTGACTGGGCACGTATGTCAGATGTCAGTGTATTAGAATCATGTGCGCTATACCTAGTTGTGATTACAATAAAATCAGAAATGTAAGCGTTCCTCGCGAAAATGTCATGCCATGAATATTTCCAATCCACCTTGTAGCAGTGCAGTGCAAAGTTACACATGTAAAGTGTATGACATACTACACAATCGCGCGACGCGATTTTCCGCTTACGCTCCATATAAAGAGTGCTATTTACCAAATAAGGTGCGTCAGCGACAAATCGCTCCGAGCGATTGGATGGTATGTCATGACCTTAACCATGTTAACTCCAAAGTGTACGTTCACGAAATGTTCATGCCGTGAATTACGCCAGTAATGCTGATTCATGAAATTTTAAACTTGCGAACATTTAGTTCTGGTTTTACAGTATTGTAATGCAGCGCGATTTTTGCCCCCCCCCCCCACCTTATTTCAAATTGTACACATAAATTGCATTGTGTTTTATATAGGTACCGTTGTGCGCCCAGCCCTAATAAGATTTGTAAAAGGGGCATGAAGAGATGTATTGGAGGCTGCGCCTTTAATTATGATAAAATTGGGATTTGTATATAATAATGTTTTATATCATATATATAATATAATATAAAGCAGTTTACCATCCCACGGTGTTTACAATAGACAATATAACAACAAATATCAACAATTGGGATTTGTATATTTTTACAATTGTATTGCATGTATGAACTTACGGGCGCACAGCACTAAATCACTCCTCGTTTTGTGTAATGGTAGTAACTTCCGGCAAAAACAAAAACGGTTTTGTGATGAATTGGAGTCCTTTGGGAATTAGTTTGGCGTGAGGGTAGCATTTTATAAATAAAATGAAAGATAATCTCTTGCAGTTTGCTCAGAATATTGCAAAATAATGATTCTCGATTGCACCGAAAATTTATCACGTGGATGAACACACGTGCTAGGAGGCGGTCAGAAGGCGAGCATCCTGGCTGAAAATAGGGGTGGCGCTGTTTAAATGATCATATCGTAAAATCTAATTGGAAGGCGTAACACTTCTTGACGATTTTATGAAATATTAATAAGAATGTAAGAATAAAGCATTCGAGACATTCCAAAAAGGGTTACTAATAAGGACCCCAAATCGCGACTCTTTTAGCCCTATTTTACATGTAATCCAATGGTCGGTCTATTTAGTGCTGTGCCCCTTGTTACACCTATAAGGTCATCTTGGATTTAAAGTATGTTATTACAATGCAAATATACTGGACATGAGTTTCTAGTGGTCTAATACATACATCCCAATGTTAAAACTATACTTTCATGATTCATCATACATTTTGGTTGATATTATCGCATTTTATGGAATGCCGGCAATTGGGGGCCATTTTGGATTTTTTTAAAAGTATGTTAACAAAGCAAAATTACTCGGATATGAGTTACTAGTGGTCTAACACATGCATCCCATCGTTAAAATCATATTTTTATCATACGTTTCGGTTGATATTATGCTATTTTATAGAATTTTGACCATATTTGACCATTTTGGCCATTAATCTGGAGGCCATTAATTTGGAGGCCATCCATTAATTTGGAGGCCATCCATTAATTTGGAGGCCATTAATTTGGAGGCCATTTTGATTCAAAGTATGTTAACAAAGCAAGAATACTAGATCTTGGTCTAATACATACATCCCACTATTAAAACTATACTTTCACCATACATTTTGATTGCTATGTCATTTTATGAGATTTGACCAGTTTGGGCGGCCATTTTGGACACCATCTTGAACAACACCTTAGCATACCAAAATTATTTTTGATAACATCCGGAATGTGTTTTAGGATCATGAAAGTAAGTCCAAAAAGTTGGTTTGGATGAGTCCTGGGGGCCTCTGTATATACCCGACTAATTAGAAAGAGAACAGAACACTAAGCTGAAAGCGGACATCTAATTTAATTGCCTTTTAGGCAGATTTCACAAGAATTTCCACTTCTAATCACAATCCTTATCATTAACGCAGAACGTAGCGAGGAGAATATGTGTTAGAGTAGTGTTATAGTGTTAATTAAGTTTATTGTATTTGTAGGGTAATTTTTTCTGTAATGTTGCCTACACGCTTGTAAGGCCTTGTTGTAAGCTTATTATTAAAAGGAACTTTATATACACATGGAAAAAAGTATCGCACCACTTTTTTTGTTGTTGAAAAGTGCAAATGTGGCCTCGAATTTTGCCACCATGGTGTGATATTAAGGATCATTTGTTTGCGTAAGCTGTCCTACAAAATGCTATGCAATAAAAGGGCCACATTTTAGTTTGTGACGTAATCGATGTAATGTTTTTAAAGGCCAAGGGGAAAATGCATGCTTTTGTCCAAAAACATGCATAAAACAAGTTTGGGTATAACTCGATATTGAATAGACTTTAAAAACTTAAAATAGTCATTATATTAGTTCTGTATTTGGTGCAAGAATTGTTCCATTTAGACATTATTGGCTACAATGCAGTGAATGAGTCCAAACATGCCATTTTTTTGTTGCTCATAAATTCAGTATATACGATGAGGTCACCGTTGATTTTTGTATTATTATTTGACCTCGGTCAACACTTCCGCAATATTGTTTTTGTCATTTGAACTTATTTAAAATTTGACTTATTTTGACCTTTGACCCCATAACCGTTGGGTGTACGAAAAAGGGTGTTTTTCATATTTGAGGACAATCGGGCAACTTTTGAAATTTGACCCCAGATGACCTTTGGCCTTGGAAGGCTGGAATGTGTTACCAGGGATTACAACTATAGAGATTAATCATTGGGCCTCTCAATATCGCGTTATATCCAAACTTGTTTTATGCATTTTCCCATTGGCCTTGAAAAACATTACATCGATTACGTCACAAACTCAAATGTGGCCCTTTTATTGCATAACATTTTGCTGGACAGTTTTCGCAAACAAATGATCCTTAATATCACACCATGGTGGCAAAATTCGAGGCCACATTTGCACTTTTTTATTTCAATTGTATAAAAGTAATGTAAAAGTTGCTGATATGAGTTAGCTAATGATTTCTTTCAAGACACTGTATTTCCTACCCTGAGTGAGAATGATGGTCAAAGTTGCGAAGGTATTCTAAATGAAGATGAATGTTTTAACGTGCTTAGTGCAATGGCAAATAATAAAAGCCCTGGATACGACGGTCTAACAGCTGAATTCTACCGTAAATTCTGGCCAAAAATAAGTCAATTAGTTTAATATAATATGGAAGGTTCATTATACTGATCCAGTGTAAGTACTCACGTGTACGTTTCGGACACAACTGTATCCTTTGTCAACACTTGTGGTAGTGATGATCTTGACGACTCATGACGCTTTTTGCATTCTTGGAGTTGCCAGTTGATTTATCATCTGGGGATTTTTTGCCAGATGATAATAGATCATCAAAAACGTGAGTGAGGTAGTATTGCCCCTCGTCGCGGTTCATCGTTGAGGTCCCCTTCTTCCTGATTTCTATTGCCTCTCGGATCCATCTCTTATACCCAGGCCTCAAATTTCGTCATTTTAGGGGCACGGCCACTTTGGCCTTAAGAATATACCATTTCGAAGGGCACCGAGGCCATGTTCTGGGGCACCAAGGCCAAACCAAGGGCACACACGGCCTCTGTTAAAAATAGGGCACGGCCATTATGGCCGTGAATTTTTTACTGATCCGAGGGCATCGCGGCCAGATGCGAGGGCATCGCGGCAATGGCCGCGATGTAATTTGAGCCCTGCTTATACCTGTCTTGCTCCGTGCCTATAACCTTTGCCTCGTCCCACCCAATGACATGATTAGCGTCCACAACATGGTCTGTTATTGCTGATTTGTTGACCTGAGTGAGCGATGCCTTTCTCCCTGCTCTAGTGGTTGTTGTTTTGTTAGCCTTTTCTGCCTCTTTCTTGTGTTCGCCGAGTCTTGTGCCGAATTGTTGTCCGGTTTCACCAATGTAGCTCTTTTCACAATTTCTGCATGGAATATCATAAATGGCGTCCGAAATGCTGTGAGGATCTCGTTTATCCTTGGGATGTACCACTAGATTCCGAATTGTGCAGTGTGGTTTCATAGCCGTGCCGATTCGGTAGGATTTCATTGTTCGTGCGATTCGCTCGGAGACACCTTTAACATAAGGCAAGACAACAAACCCGCGGCTCCTGGTGTCTTCATCTTTCTTGATGTTTTCCTTTTTCTTTGTTTTGGGAGTAGCCATCTGTTTTTTCACTTTGTCGAATGACCAAGGTGGGTAGCCGCATACTTGTAATGCATCTTGCACTTTTTTCTCCTCCACTTTCTTGTCCTCCTCTTCGGTAATTAGTTGTTGATGCGTTAAACGATGGATTTAATTCTGGCTCATTCACTACCTGTCAAAATCGTGGTATTATTTTTAGGGAGCGTTCATAAATACTTTGGTGGGGGGGGGGGGGGGCGGGGTGGATAATTATAGGGGGGAGAAAGTTGTGATACTCTGCAAGGGGGGGGGAAGGGGTTAAAAAAGTGTTTGAAAGCCCCAACAGAGGGGGGGGGGGGGTCAAAAAGTTTAAACACTTATTAGTTTCCAAAATTTTATGAACGGTCCCTTAGTACATAAAGGTAAATCCCTGCCACGCGACTCACTCGATAATTATCGCCCAATCGCCTTACTGAATATCGATTACAAAATTGCCACTAAAGCTCTCGCCACACGTGTGCAAAACATTCTTCTCAAGTTAGTTGACTCTGACCAAAACGGATTTGTAAAGGGTAGAAATATCCAAGGTAATATCCGTCTTAATTGAAGATGTATTAAGATACGGTATGTAGATAATCAAAATATACCTGGTATCATGATGCATTGATTTTAAAAAGGCGTTCGATACCATTGAACGTGACTTTATTCTATATGCCATAAGAAAACTAAATTTTGGCGATATGTTTCAGAAATGGGTTTCTGTTATCTTAAATAATAGCACAAACTGTATCATTAACAATGGTCATATTTCGAATCCGTTCAAGGTGGACCGTGGTGTTCGTCAAGGTTGTCTGATTGCAAGTTTGATGTTCGTCCTTGGGGTAGAACTGCTTGCTTGTAAATTTCGTTAGTCAAATCATCACAGATGGTGGTTTTTTTCCACCATCTGTGGTCAAATCAAATACATGGCACTGCCCTGCCATTTGTCAACTATAATAGACACGAGGTCCGTATTACCACCTTTGCCGACGATACAACCATTTTTGTTAAAACACCCAATTGTCTTAAAAACGTGATGTCTATATTTGATAAATTCACTAAACTATCAGGGCTTGCAATAAATAAAGATAAAAGTGATACGTTATGGATCGGATCTTTGAAAGATTAGATAACGATTACTGTGTTGGTGATGTCAAATGGAAACTTAGATCCAAACAACACTATAAAAATCCTAGGTGTCACCTTCTCACCAAGCACTTCCATTGATAATCTCGAATGTAATTGGATTGGTAAGATGGAAAATATTGAACGCTCTATACGTGCTTGGAAAATTCGTGGCCTCTCAAAAATAAGGCTAAAGCTATAAGATTCCTCTGAAAAGGTGCCCTATTCGTGTTCGTGTCCATTTGATAAACATTGATGTATGGGTTTGGGCGCTGAAAGGGTCATCCAGAGGGTGAAAATGGGGCCCTATTTGGCGGCACATCCCTGTAACCTCAACCTCATATCCACTAAGTACCCCCCCCCCCCCCCTCCCCCCCTCCAACGGCACTGGGAATTCCCCGAGATATCCTGGCATCATTGGATGCAGGAATAATTTGCATTCAGCATGTTCAGTCAGCTGCATTATTATGTTAAGTGGCATTTCCAAGTGCTCTAAAAACAGCATATATAAGACCTCTTCTAAAGAAGCTTGGTCTTGATAAAGAGGAACTCAATTTTTTTTTTTAGGCCAGTTGCCAATTTGTCGTTCCTTGGAAAAATGATCGAGCGCGTTGCTTCATCTCGCCTTAAGACTGTCATTGATGATTGGGAATTGCAAGATCCTTTCCAATCAGCCTACCGTGCAAATCATAGCATCGAGACAGCGCTGCTACGTGTTAATAACGACATTCTGCGTGCAATGGACAATGGCAAAATAACTGCCCTGGTGATGCTTGATCTCAGTGCTGCGTTTGACACTGTGGATCATAATATCCTACTGCAAAGGCTTCAAAATAACATCGGTGTGTCAGGCGTAGCACTGAAATGGTGTAAATCATACTTACGGGATAGAATACAATATGTTAGAATTGGTGACACCTTGTCTGAGCCAGTTACACTGAACTATTCTGTGCCCCAAGGTTCCGTACTGGGACCACAATGGTTCGTCATTTACACCGCACCAATCCGTCATATCTTTCAGAAATACAACCTCAAATACCACATATATGCTGATGATACCCACATTTATTTTTCACTTGACGCTAACCAGACAGCTGCCACTGATGCAATTCATGTTATTGAAGCATGTGTTGAGGAGATCCGTCAATGGATGAAAAATAATTCTCTCAAACTCAACGATAGCAAGACTGAATTCATCTTATTTGGCTCCAAACACATGTTAGACAAGCTTTCTGACATTCACATTTATATAGGCAGCTCAACCATTGCTCCAGTGAAACAAGTTCGCAATCTTGGCTTCATTATGGATGCATCAATGACTCTAACTTCGCACATATCTTCCATTATCAAATCAGCTTCTTTTCAATTAAGAAGCCTGGGCAAAATTCGGAAATTTCTGGACTCAAAGACAACAGAACAACTGGTTCACGCCTTCATCACTTCCAGATTAGACATCGGCAATTCTCTCCTTCACGGACTTCCTAAAGATCAGATTCATCGTTTACAAGTTATTCAAAACACGGCTGCACGCCTCATCACACGCACAAAACCATCTTCTCACATAACCCCAATCTTCTTTGATTTGCACTGGCTACCAGTTCATCTGAGAGTGCAATATAAGCTTCTCATACTCACTTATCGTGCCATAAATGAACTTGCTCCAGCCTACATCACTGAACTTCTTGCATTGTATAAACCGTCTCGGTCTGGCTTGCGTTCCACATCAAAAAATCTTCTGGTTATGGAAAAGTCGTATCGGTCATGGGGGGACAGAGCCTTTACTATTGCTGCGCCTATAGGCTCTGGAATTCACTTCCTAATCATATCCGTGCCTGTTCATCTCTCTCATCATTCAAAACTGGCCTCAAAACTCATCTGATGTATATTGCGTATAATTAAGCTGTTTCAATTAATTTTGTGATTTATTGCATTGTATAATTGTTGCTTTTTTATGCATTATTTGTATATGTATAATGTTCTCTGCTCTGGTTTCATTGTTTCTCTTGTTTAATTGTTCACTGCGCCATGAGTGCTTCGGCAGATTTGCGCGCATAATAAATGTTCACTATTATTATTACTAGCGGGACGCCCGTCCTTCGGACGGGCTCTCCCGCTAGGGAGTAGGGCCTACCAGATAGAACACCTACAAAATGAAACAACACATAAGTGTTGGGGAATTTATAACAAAACACATAGGAATAGGACAATATTTAAAACAATTTTGTTTTGAATCAAAGATTTTGCTTTAATTCGAAAGTTATCCCACATCTGACACCAGTTGTATACGATTTAGTTTCATCATACTCTGTTTCTTTCTTATCAGCTTAAGACGGAATGTAGTCAACCCAGGTTCAGGGAATTATCCTCTGAATTAATGCTTATTAAGTAAGGCTATATTTAAAAAATCCTTTGTCTCAACAAATCTTCAGTTTTTCAAAACCTAATGCGGCATGCGGGTTTTTTAAAGTTTTTTTTTATATATATAAAATATTGAAATCCTTGTAAAAAAGTGACCTTTTGTATTTAAAATGGTGTGATCAATGAAAATCTGAAAAATCAGTGAAACTTTGGGATTTTTCTCCTTTTTTCTTTCTAACGCACACCAATTAACTAACGCGCGCGGGAGCTTTGAGACAAATATTTTTTTTATTAATATAGCCTAATATACACAATATTGCGCACACAAATAAATGACAAAATAAACTCAATGTTTTCTTTTAAATTGAATCATGATTATTGCATAAAATAAACACATCAATTGAATTGTAAATACTGCACTGTTCCTTATATTGATTCTCCTTCCAACAAAGATAAATTTAATATAATACAATATTCGTTTCCTTCACATTTTTTAAAATCAAAGTGGCAATAATTATAAAAAATCTTGTTTCATGGTGGTCAAATATTAAATTAAACATGGATTTAAAGGGAATGTTGGCTTATTCCTAATTGAAAGTACTACGGTCATTAGAAAGCCATTATATCTCTGCAAATCCTAACAATATTGTACAAAATTTAAATGGCCATCTCATGTTTTAGATGCTCGTTGTTAATTTTATCGTATTGATGTTATTATGATTGACTTTGAGCTTAACATCATATGTTTCACAGGACCTCGTGGAAGACTATGTTATCTGTGTATGTAACTTTCTTGATGAGGATTTTAATGTTGTTTAACTTTTCAACAAAAGATGAATCTATAATGCAACATTTTTATATTCATGACCCTGACATTTTTGTTAATTGAAGTGGCCATAATTATTTGTAATCTTGTTTTGGGGTCAAAAATGAAATTAAGAATTAAAGATAAAAGCCTGTTGACATATGTTGGCTAAACACTAAATTGAAAGTATGGGTTATAAAAATGCCAACATTTATCTTCAAATCAAAACACTATACTATTATTGTATCAAGTAGAATGGCCATGCAAGTCTTGTTTCTTTCATGTTATGAGACACCCATTTTATCGTATTGACTATTACAACAAAAAATCGCTGCCGGGAAGAGGAGAGGCCAGTGTAAATATGGATCTATTTCTCTTGGTGGAGTCTTGGCGACGTTCAGTAGCAGCTGAAACTTCGTCTCCGGATCACCAACTCTCTTTCTGGCGTACTCAACTCCAGGCTTTTTCTTGCTGAACCTGCAATAATGACAACGTAAAGATAAAAAATTAATCAGGTATGTAAGTAAACGGCAAGTATTCGAAATTAATGATACGGCAACGAACCTTAATGGGAGTAAAATATAATATATAAATAATGAATGTTAGATCAAGAGCATATTATATTAGTTTGTGTCCTAACTGCGGATAAACCTAACAAACGATTATCTCTCAAAATTACAAAATAACCAGTGTCCCGCAACGGAGCAGAGGATCGGGAGTGTTCTCCATCATCTTTTAAATCGCCAGGTATGGTCGTCTTCTATTAGGCATATGTCTGGTTTTTTAAAGCCGCATGTGTGGTGGTATCGATTGATGCGATGGGTGGGGGGTGTGTAGGGGTGCTGGGGTGTTAACAAAATGCAAAAACTTACATAATCTGCGTCTCTTCTGCAAGACTGCAACTATATCCATAATACGATTACAGGACCTCGTGGAAAACTACATTGTCTGTGTATGTACCGTCTCTGTCAGGATATGTGCCATTCTTCGTCAGGATTTTAATGTTGTTTGGGTTTCCTACTCTACTCATGGATACGTACAGCTGACCGTGTGAAAAGAAATCCTTTTCCAGGTAGATACCAACACGTGTTAATGTTTGGCCTTGAGATTTGTTTGAAGTCATTGCAAATGCTGTTCGGACTGGAAATTGACGCCGCTGGAGTCGGAAAGGGTATAGATTTTCAGATGGTGACAGAGATATACGCGGAATGAAGAGCTTCTTTCCAACATGTACGCCGCTGGCAATGGTGGCGTCGATGATATGGTCGTTCAGATGAGTTACAACATACTTAGTGCCATTGCAATGTCCTTGGATGGGATCGATGTTTCGTAACAGGATGATAGGAGCGTGCTGTTTAAGTGTGATTTCATGAGGTGGCAATCCTGATGGGTTTAAACTGTTCAGGAATTCTTCTGGATAATGATGACGTTCCTCTTGACTGCCAATGGTGTCACTGCTCTTGAACACTCTTTCAGATCCAGGGAATTTCTTCAGAAGGTAGTTGTTAACTTTGTCCACACCTTCATTAGTGGGGCAAAGTACAGCTCGAGACGTCAACCATTCAGGATTCTTATAGTTATGTTCCAAGTCAGGGAAGACGAAATTCGTGAACTGTCCAATGTTGTCTGAAGGGTATACAAACTCCTCTTGCAGTTTGATCTTGTGCTGGCCGAGTGAACGAACAACCGGGACCTTCCCCTCTCCTATGTCCAAGAGATGACTTGCGTAACTACTTTCATCTCCACCTGCCAATGCAACTCGCATGTTTCTTGTAAGTTTCATGACCTTGACATCTGACCATAGAGGGGATGCTTTCAGACAGGCATTGACAATTCCAGCTCGACTTCCTTTTCTGACAATGGGCAATATCTGTCGCCAATCCCCAGCAAGTACAACTGTAACGCCACCAAACGTATGGTTGTTTTTCCGGATGTCCTTCATCGTACGATCGACAGCTTCAAGAATCATGCGGTTTGCCATGCTCACCTCGTCAATTACCAAAAGCTTGCATCGACGGATCAGTTCGGCTGTTGCACATCGTGGAGTGATGTTACAGGTACTTTCTTCTGTTATGTTGATGGGAACCTTGAGTCGTGAGTGAAGAGTCCGACCTCTTGGCAGAAGAGTTGCTGCAATTCCACTTGTAGCTGTAGCGAGAGCGACTTGATTCTGGGATCGTACATGTGCTAGAATTGTAGTCAGGACAAAGGTCTTACCTGTCCCTCCGCTGGCGTCTAATGAGATCAACAACCCTTGCTCATTTTCAACCGATGTAATGACAGTATCGTAAACCACTCGTTGTTCTGCATTCAATTTCGCACTATTCGTTGCATCAATATCCCGTAATGTGTCAACATCGTGCTCGATCTCTTCTCGCATCTCTCTGGATAGACGACCTTCCACGATTTCCATAATACTGGCATCAGGCTTAGGAAGCCCAAAATCTCGCTCCAAATCTAGGTTTTCCCTTTCTAACCTATCCTGCAGATACATGAGTAATTCGTTGATGATGATCAGGGTTGGTTCCTCTTGCTGATCCCGGTGAAGGTAGTCTTCAATAAGATGGTGTCTATGCCGTTCGTAAAAAGCAAGCGGATCCGCGGGTCTGATCCAGATGAGGATAGTAGCGAACACATCTCGTAGCTGGTTGCCGAATTTGTAATTTGCAGCTTCTTCTATCACCTGGTCGATCTCGGCGTCGTCTTCGAGTAGCCCTAATTTAAGACACGCAGCTTGAAATGAAGGCTGTTCTTCTTCGTCAACGGTCCTTAAATCAGAGTAGCTTGTCGCGCCAGGCTGGTGATGAAGAAGCATTCTAAGAAAATAGAGCTCTGATTGGTGCGCATTCAGGCTAATGACAGGAATGCGACCAATCATGTCGGAGATGGTATCGCCATTACTGTACGCGCAGTTGCGTTTTCGCTTTTGCCATCGCTTTCCATTCCACGTATAGTGTTTCGGGATGTCTGGATAAAGGATGTCTGTCGCGCCGGGATCTTCTCGATTGAGGTGAAACCATTCTGTCAACTTAGTTGTTGGTGGACCTCGATGTGCAGCTTCAGCAGCTTGTCCTTCGGTGAATACAACCAGCTGCTCGTCTTCCAGGTGGCAAGGTAATTTCATTACAGCGGGGTACCTTTGGTGAAGTTTGAACTCATATATTCTCCATAAAGCTGCTGATGAACTCACATATCTGGCGTTAACGTAGCGCTCGACCTCATCATTAGTAATATCTACCTCCTCTCCGTTGCCTAATCGTACCATGACACGATCACATCCCTTGGTTATATATTTGTACAGGTATTTCACAGCTTTAACACTATGAACCACTTCAACGTTGATGTGCGCATTATACTTTAGACTCAGCAAAGGGTTGTACGGAACGATAAATCGGTTGTCCACTTGGAAGTTATTGCCGCGAACTGTAAGTGTGTGTGTTCGGCCTCCATTTTCTGGGGATCTACGTCTGTACTCGGGATACGTTGATTGAGTCATTACTGTGTGATTTCTGAAGTCTTTGGGAAAGTCTTTTCCACATGATCTTGATGCACCTTCTCCAGACATACATGGGGAATTTCTGTTGATAGCACCACATGGCCCGTGAATGTTGTTGTGAGTAATGATATCGTACAGCTTTGGATTCGTCTGTTGGTCCGGTATTTCAGCACATACGATACGATCAACATCTTGTGGTGTTTGCGGTTCATCTTCGTGTTTCAGTATGAGCAGGATGTGGGCATGCGGAAGCCCTCTTTTTTGATCTTCTTTTACACATGTGAAGGCGGCTACTTTGCCAAGAATGTCTCGTCGACGTATGTCTACCAGCAGTTCCCCGAGTTTGATGTTGAACACGCGGACGCTGATGTCAGGTCTGTCACTTGGATTTTCACCAGGAAAGAGAGAAGTCTTGATCTCTGGCCAATTAGGGTTGCATGTGAAGGTGACGAATAATGATGGTTTGCCATATTTACGTACTATAGCCATTGCATCTTGAAAGGCTTCTGCATAGAATCGAGGACTTCCATATACAGTCGGTGGCAAGATAACTTTCCTTCCGGCATTCACAGAATCATTCTGGTCGAGTGCATCCATTAATCCGCTGTACTTATCTGCACGTATTTCTCGTTGATGATATTTGATGTATTTCAAACGTTCAGCTTCTATTTTGGCGTATTGGTCACACGCATACTGTTGCATGAGGCGTCGAGATTTCATGACGAAGTTCTCACTGTCTGTCCTTATTTGAAGTACATATCGGTAGAATTCAGCAGGTGATACGTTTCGAGAGCCTTGTGAATGTTTAATGTTCAAGTGGTAACCATCAGTTCCATATGGAAAGAGAAGGATGTAATGAAGAGGATCGTAACTACGATGAAGTTCATTTATCCTCTGCATTGGACCTTCCCTAGTGTGGATAATGACATCAAAATTGTTGGTTAAATCTCCAGGTAATATCACTGCAACCTCACTTCCAGTAGGCATGTTGAATCTCCGAGCATGCTCACCAGATGGTCTTTTGTCGGCATTAAGAACAATCTCAAGATGTTGTTGACTGTGCTCTTGAATTTCAATCGCAGCTTTGAACGATTGTATGTACGGATTGACATCATGAAGAATTTCTTGCAGTGCGACAACTCTTGCACGATCCAAGTTTGGCTGGTGCTGTAACCGGTTTGAGGCTTCATTCTCGGTGTCGTAGAAGTATAACTGAGCAAACTTGGGAACATTACCGACAGATGGAAGAAGGTTGTCAATTAAGTGATACATCTTGCCTTGAATCGTTACAGTCGGACTAAAACCTTGCTGTATGATTTCCTTTCCTATGCCAAGTGAGGCTAATGAGAGGCAGTTGTTATATTTCCTGATATTGGTTAGGAAAGAAGCATTTTGGTAGAGATTCTTGATTGTATCAGGTGGTGATGGAATGGAATCCAACTTGACTTTCCCCTGTGAACAGCAGAACCCTGGCCTTTCTTCTTTCCACTTCATACTTGTGCAGTGGGGGCATACAGAATCTGCATCAAACAGGCTTGGAAGCTGGTGATGTCTGTCTTCAAGGGTGAAGTCGCTTTCAAGAAAATAGGCCGTGTCCTTTATGACACCAAGTTTTCTACGACCGGTGAGGGCTTCTTGAGTTTGTCGATTTCGTTGATTGCGAAGATCTTGTAGTCGTGATTGTCGATCTTCTACGGATTCATTTTGTCTTACTATGATAGCGTGGTCTCTCATCCGTTGATTTCTAGACTGGTGCTCAATTTCCGTTTCATTTTGTCTTACTATGATAGCTTGATCTCGCACCTGATGCTGTCTAGACTGGAGCTCAATTTCCGTTTCATTTTGTCTTACTATGATAGCGTGGTCTCTCATCTGATTCTGTCTAGACTGACGCTCAATGTCCGTTTCATTTTCTCTTATATTCTCAGCATGGTCCTTCCTCTTTTGTAGTCGTTGGTTGCGCTCAATTTCTGTTTCATTTTGTCTTACCTGGATTGCGTGGTTTCTCATCTGATCTAGCCGCGACTCTCGTTTTGTAAACGGATGCCTCGAAAGAGTGGCTTTTCTTTTCTTTAATTTAGGCATTTGTGCATGTTAGGTTAACAAACGTGTTAACTTGCAAACCTGTTTGAAACACAAAACGGAACGTAGGCCTATTAATTAGAACTGCAAAACATTTAATAACTCAAAATAATGGTATTATTTCAGCAATGATTAATAATAAAAACAAATTAATGATAACTGTAAATGTCTGCTAATTAATGTTGCAAAACACCTGGAAATAGTATGATTTGAGTGATTGTAGGAATATTCGCATAAGGTTTGAAGATTACGGAGCAAAATACTATAATAGAGTCAGTTCCAAATTGACAAACCTGCTTACAACACGCCAAATGCTCGCATGCGCACCATGGCGAGTTGTGCAGCCATACCAAAATAGCGCGCGTTTTACCTTTGCTCGCGGAGAGATAAAAACGCACATTTCTCGCCACTTTAACTATACTTCATTCAACTAATTGTGCAGTTTCGTTAGAGCGTATCCTTGTGATCTGCACAGCATTTACGCGCGAGTGCCGGGATTCGTATGTGAGTATGTCGATACTTGGATAATAAGATACGACCATTGGAATACACTCTGACGTCACAGCACGGAGGTATAGATGAACGTATACAATTAAAGGATAACTTGCTTTTGAAATTAAATACTATCGCCCGTATTCACAAAACAATTTAGTCCTTGCTTAACCTTTAATCCAGGACTAAGTTCAATTATAGGAAGAATTCTTAATTTGTGTCAATAATTATTGAATTCGAGAGTAAAACGCCTCTAAATTAGACGGTCCTCAGCTCTGAGTCTGTTCTGAACTTTGTTTCATGTTTGTAGCAGTAAAAATAGGAAACAAAAAAATAGAGGTTTTTCACTATATAATATGGACTAAAGAAATAAGTACTTTGTGAATACGGGCTCATGTATAGGCCTATGTTAGAGTAATGTTATTTAAAATTCGCAGAAGCAACTGTAAACCTGTTAGAAGCACAAAGCAAAATTTCTTAAAACGTAGTGACCAATTTCAGCAAAAGATTAGTTTATAACAACATTCTGGATAAAGTACGTGGAGGCAAAAAAAGTACTTCTAACTTGCGGTATGTACAGATGTATGTGCATATAAAGGGGTAAAAAAGGTAAGCCCCCCCACCTAAAATTAGATTAATTTTGTTTACATAACTTCCCACACAATTAGACGTTTTGAAAAATTAAAACGATTATGAAAAGAGAAAACGCTTGGCTACCAATAGAAAGTTTTACATTTTCGATATCATGTTTACTTTTCCCAAAACAGTCACATTTCCTCATTAAATTGTTTTCTTGCAACGGATTTGCATTAAACCGTTTAATTTTTTTAAATGAATGTTTCACTGCATCGGGTTTTTGACCATTTTAATTACGTTTTATTGTTTTAAATAAACGTTTCACTGCATCGGATTTGCATCAAAACTTGTGAGTTTTGACCATTTGAGTTTTAATCACGTTTTATTGTTGTTTTAAATAAACGTTTTACTGCATCGGATTTGCATCAAAACTTGTGAGTTTTGACCATTTGAGTTTTAATCACGTTTTATTGTTGTAAATGAACATTTCACAAGTTACAAAGTCTTGCCCTCTTTCAAACTGTTTTGTTTTTGTTTTGAGGGGTTACGATAAAGTTACTTAACATAGGCCTATGTGTCCACTACATTATGCCAACAAATAAATAAGCCTATGTATCTTACCTAGTTAAACAGCTGAGAAGGACCGAACATTACAATATGATTAGATAGGTTTGACATAGCCTAGTAGATGTAGCCTAGGCCTAAGTTATATTTATTTTACATTGTTGAAGTCATGTAAAACTGAGCCATGAAACAATTCAAAAACACGTAGGCCTATAAGAAACCACATCAACTCTTTGGTTCCGTAAACGGTAAAGCATCCAAACAGTTACATATTTAAGTTTTACGGAATGACAAAAAATATCATGTCTCCTACCTTTAGACAGTGAGCTGTGTGATGCACGACCTTCTTGTACAGCTGAGAATGACCGAATGAAATCGCATTCTCTTCGATGAATGTAAACAATCCATTTGTACGCGATGCGTGATGCGAGCTGCAACGCGCTTGCGCGATTAATTAGCAAGGCGCACTACGACGCGTTATTACTCGCGTCGACTGCATGGTTACAGTACGCATGAGAAAAACCAAACATGGCCCGTACGGAAATAGTCTCAAAAGCCGGGCTGAAAAGGCCTAAATTGGACATCATTTTGCTCATATCTCGGTCAATTCTGTACGGTTTTCGGCCATTTATAGCTTATAACACTCACATTATAATCATCTTTCATCAGTTCAACGTTCACGGCGTTTAGGCGTAAAATGAGGGAGCCTTTTATGGATACAAACATACAAACATACAACATACGGCGAATTATAGTAAGACTAGCGGGACGCCCGTCCTTCGGACGGGCTCTCCCGCTAGGGAGTAGGCCTACCAGATAGAACACCTACAAAATGAAACAACACATATGTGATGGAAAATTTATAACCAAACACATAGGAATAGAACAATATTTAAAACATTTTTGTTTTAAATCAAAAGGTTTTGTATAATTTAAAAGTTTTCAAATTTCAATTAAAACAATTAAAAAGACCCCCCCCCCCCCCCCACCTCCCGCCCGCCCACGCCCGTGCCATTTTTAAACTCCAAGGCCTAAACCTTAACCATATCCCGTACCCACCAGTCACTCCCCACCCTGCCCCCGCCTCAACCCCGCTCCGTGGCATATCCGTTACGCAATTTAGCATCACATTTCTTCATATACCCCTGCCTCTCAAACCACATTACATCATTACACACAACCCCCATTCGTCACTGCCCCCGCCCCCCCCCCCCGCCCGTGGCATATCTCAACCCCCAAGGCCGTGCCTCCCAAACCACATTTCTTCATTAGACCCCCTCCACCCCGCCGCCCCCAGCCGTCCCCGCCCCTCCCTGTCCCCCGTCTTCGACCCGCCGCCGTTCCCACCCCGTCCCCGTCTCCGCCCGCCCCGCCCCGTGGCTTATCTCAACCCCAAGGCCTAAAACCGTAACCAATTCCCGTGGAGCCGCGTATTTCTCCAATATTTACCCGGCCGCGTGTGTAGTGCGTGGGTGTAGTGCGTGTGAGCGTTTATTTTGCACGGCGCACTACGACGCGTTATGTGTTAGGCGCCGAATGCATGGTTGCAGTACGCATGAAGATAAACAAAACAAACACGGCCCGTATCCATGGATTTTCATGGTTTTTTACTCATATCTCGGTCAATTCTGTACGGTTTTCAGCCATTTATAGCTTATAACACTCACATTATAATCATCTTTTATCAGTGCAAAGTTCACGGCGTTTAGTTGCAAACTGAGAGAGCCTTTTATGGATACAAACATACAAACATACAACATACGGCAAATTATAGTATGATTATTATTATTACTAGCGGCACGCCCGTCCTGCGGACGGGCTCTCCCGCTAGGGAGTAGGGCCTACCAGATAGACACCTACAAAAATTTCGTTTCGCCACCTCATGACACTCCCTGTTACGCAATTTAGTATCAAATTTCTTCATTAACCCCCTGCCTCCCAAACCACATTTCTTCATTAGACCACCTCGCCCGTCCCCCGCTCCCCCAGCCGTCCCCCGCCGCCACCCGCCCTGCCGTCCCCGTCTCCGCCCCCGCCCCGTGGCTTATCTCAACCCCAAAATCAAAACCACAACTCCCGTGACGCAGCGTATTTCTCCAATATTTGCCCGCCCGCTTTGTAGGGGTGCGTGGGTGTAGTAGTGCGTGCGTGTTTATTTTGCATGGCGCACTGCGACGCGTTTTGTGTTACGCGAGCCGACTGCATGGTTACAGCGTACGCAGTGAATAACAAACACGGCCCGTATCCATGGATTTGCATGGTTTTTTACTCATATCTCGGTCAATTCTGTACGGTTTTCAGCCATTGATAGCTTATAACACTCACATTATAATCATCTTTTATCAATGCAAAGTTCACGGCGTTTAGTTGCAAACTGAGAGAGCCTTTTATGGATACATACATACATACACCATAAGACAAATTATAGTAAGATTTCGCAATTTTGGTTTTTCCACCATTAGTTTATAGGGTCTGTACGGCACTGGGAATTCCCCCGAGTTATCCCGGCATCATTGGATGCATGAATAATTTGCATTCAGCATGTTCAGTCAGCTGCATTATATGTTAAGTGGTATTTCGCAATTTGGGTTTTTTAACCCTTAGTTTTGCCCATACCTATTGATCAGGGTCAATGTTTGAAATGCCTAACGGAGCGTAGGACACAGCATTCTCACAACATCGTTCGGCATCCAACTCACACTCTGTGGCAGTATGTTTCGGCTTTGGGTCAAATAGAGATTTTGGGTACACATCTTTCGGAATCAGGAAATGACATAAAGGATTCATATATAGCAATAATTCTACCTGATGAGTGCAACACGACAAGACGTGTCATGATATATGCGAAACTATACGTATAGTAGTAGACTTAAAGCAGTGATGCTACCACCTATAACTATTGATTTCCACCATACCTACCTGTACTATTATACAAGTACTTTACAGCTAACTACTCTGCATGAAGAAAAATAATAATTGTCTACAACTTGTTTGGATTAAGTCTCTGGTTGTTGTATCCTTGTGTGGTATTGATATGATACTGGTGTACCAAGATGTACAACTCGGCTGTATTGGGCATGCTTATATCACTGGTTATAAGCAGTAGTCTACAGATGAGCTTTGTATACGGTCAGGATGATCCACTCTACCAACCACCCTGTAAGATGTATAACTATACTATCTATAATTGCTATTATGGCTCTCACAGGTTGCTACCAGTGTTACCAGAGAAGATGATTACTAAACTTGAATTCAGTCATAATCTTATAGAAGTGGTCCCAGCCAATGGTTTCCATGATCACCCAGAGCTTATGGAAATAGATCTTAGTAGCAATCTTATCAATCAAATAGAAGGATTGGCTTTTAGTGGATTGCGCAACCTGACGGAACTTTGGCTTTCTTATAACCGTATACAATATATACCAGCTGATGGTTTCCAGGATCTTATCAGTTTGCGAGTGCTACAGCTTCAATACAACAGGTTACATGATATACCTCACGCTGCACTATCGATGTTACCTGCTCTGACGACATTACACATTAATGCTGATCATTATAATGAGTTTACAACAGAAAATCTCACGACTCCTCTTATAAACATGAAATTATTACGACTATCAGACATGTTATATACTAAGTATAATGCCACCATTTCATTTACTGCTGGCACAATAATGTTATCAAATAATTCTTTTAAAAATATTCCAAATGTGAGTGAATTGATAATTGACCATGCCGAAATACATGCTGAATATGAAACATTTGAGCCATTAAAACAATTAAAACGTCTAAGAACAGGATGCATCGAATTAACAGCACTGCAATCCGTTTGCGTTACCATTTTAGATTTGACCATTGATTGCTCATGGGTAACTGATGATACAGACACAAAGCTCATTACCATAGCTAGTGCTCAATCTTTAAAATATCTGGACAGGTTTGAAGCTTTGGAGACCTTAAAACTGATTCAAAACATATCATCCATTGAGGAAGCTGCATTTACATTGGTTAGAACGCGTCACCGTAACAATCTCAAGACCCAGTATATCCAGTCAGGGGCATTTGTCAACTTGGTAAAACTAGATCTCAGTTCCAACGTCATTGAGCGTATCGAATCTGGGGCATTCATTGGTTTGTCAAGTTTGAAAATCTTAGATTTGTCGCAGAATCGACTTGTTGCTATCCCTGCTCATGCTTTTGAAGTGTCCAGTGAAGCAATACCTGTGGCACATAGCAACTTGGTAAAACTAGATCTCAGTTCCAACATCATTGAGGGTATCGAATCTGGGGCATTCGTTGGTTTGTCAAGTTTGAAAATCCTAGATTTGTCGTGGAATCGACTTGTTGCTATCCCTGCACATGCTTTTCAAGTGTTCAGTGAAGCAATACCTGTGGCACATATTGACCTGTCGCACAACAACATCCATTCTATTGCAGGAAACTATACATATCCATTCGGTACATCCCCAAACCTGACTGAGTTATATCTAGATGAGAATGATCTAGGAAGTGATTTCCTTCAAACTCAATTGAATTTACCACACCTCATAACTCTATCCTTGAAATATAATCACATTGAGGATTTCAACAATATTTATCAATTTACAAATCTAAGGAATTTGTATGTAACATTCTCGACAGTTAACGCAACAATAAGTAGTGAAATGATACCCGCTACGTTACGTCATCTTGAAATCAACGTCACGGATGGTGGCGAATATGACAATGGAGATTTTATGGGTTTAGATGAATTAAAAGTATTCCGAACACGGGAATATGCGTGTAATTATATGGGAATACAGAAAGGAGTCAACACCTCATCAATCACATCACTTGAATTCTCAAATATTTGTTTTTCATCGTCTGTTTTTTTTTCGGATTTCCCCAATTTATCCAAACTAATTATAAGACATATCCCTGTGAACGGGCTCCCTGTAAATTCTTTCCAGGGATCCCCAAATATTGAGTATCTTGATCTTAGTGATAATAGTCTGGAAGAGATATCATTACAAACCATGATGCCCCTTACAAAACTCAGATACCTCTACCTTAGGAATAACCAACTGGCTTTCGTAACATTTGTAATGCCCTTGATGTTAACATTACACTATATAGACCTTAGAGGTAATGGCTTAAATAACCTACCGGAAGAAATCTTCCAGATTGCTTCAACATTTGGATCTAATCTACAACGTCTGTACTTGACCAACAATCCATTTGACTGTACTTGTTTCAGCGGTGTGACTTACTTTAACACTTGGGTTAAAACTGATAACATAGTAGATTTGGGAGGTTTGGAAGCATATGTGTGCAAAAATCCTCCTAATCTTAAAGGTACTGTAATTACAAATGTTGAATTAGATTGTGTGCAATACATTACTACACTCGAATACCAACCAAATCTTTCCCTGATTCTAGGTACAAGTATTCCAATCGTTACCATAGTAACCGTTATTGTCATCATTATCATCAAGTGTCAATGGCAAATCCGATACATACTCTTTCAATTCCGAAACCGACAGAGACGTCAAGATAATGTTGATGAAAATGATCTAGACAACATTGTTGAAGACAATATTGATGATGATAATAATGATGATAGTGACTCAGATGAAGAGGCTGCTCGTCCATTGCGGTTTGATGCTTATGTGGCTTACCATGACGACGACCAGAACTGGGTGTTGGATGAAATGATTAAGAATATTGAAGGAGAGTACCTCAATGACGAGGGTGAATTGGTACAAAATGATGAACAAGAAGAGAGAATGGTATTACACATTCCAGAAAGAGATACAGAGCCTGGTCAACCTCGCATAAGGGCAGTCACGGATGCCATTCAACGCAGCACGAAGACCATTCTTGTCTTATCACAGAGTTTTATGGCATGTGAATGGTGTTACTTTCAAATGCAGGTTGCCTTTGAGAGGTTATTTGCTGAAGGTCGCGATGTCATCATTCTCATCCTGTTGGAGGACATTCCATACCAACAAATGACCCGTGAACTTAGAAAGCTGCTAAGAAGAAAACGCTACCTCAGGTGGCCCGATGACCCGGTTGGACGACGCCTGTTTTGGGGAAGATTAAGAGCAAAGATCAAGAAACCCGCCCTCATTGATCGCCGTTTTGAGATTTAAGTTGAGAATTCTATTCATCTGACAGAATTGATAAATATCAGCAAATTCACCAATATTTGTTAACCACCCATTCCCAGCAAGCCTCGAATCAAGTGACCAACATAACAAAACATAACAATGAGCAATTATATAGCACTCTTACACGTTATACCACAGACCAAGGACCATAAGCAACCATGTTGAAAATCCAAGTTCTCAATCCTTCAATTTGGTTTGGATCAGGTAAATACTTTAAGAGAACTGCAAACGTTCTTCTTAAAACATGCATGGAGCCACAATATAAATTTGTACGTCAGCAGCATACCATGTGGATGGGAAATAATTCATTTTGTTGTGAACCGAGTGTTTCATCATATTCTTTGTTCATGTAACTCTGTGCAGTGATATTAGTGTATCTAAAGAGCTCAACAAAAGAAAGCCTTACACTGATTGTGTTAATATGTCCTATAGATTATTTTGTTACCAAACAGGCTAGATAGACATTTGGATGAATCTTTTGGCACAATTTTGGTACGAAGACAAGCCATAATAAGCAGTACCACTTCGAAAATTCTAGCAGTTTCCAAATTCGCATTTTCAACACACTATGCACTACGCAGGGGGAAAAGACCGAATGTTACCGTATTTGTCCCGTATTGATCACAATTCACTGCACATTTCCCTTTCACAGGCTAATTCAAATTCAAACTGTCATGCATGGGTAGTGTAACACGGTTGCGGTAATCCAGGCCATGCAATGCCGTACTCATTATTCTATCCGCGTAGTGTGTTGAAAATGCGAATTTGGAAATGTCACAGATTTTCTTTACATAGTACTACAATCATGGCGTATCTTTGTAATTTTGTGGCAAATGTGGCACCAAATTGTACCAAAAAATGCATCCAAATGTTTATCTAGCCTGTTTGTTCAAAATATAATTGGAAGTCACTCATAGGACAAAAACAAAGTGTATGAATTTCTTTTGTTTACATATCGTTGTGATCGACTATGCAGTAATGTCTTCTGACATAATTATGCCGTAGTAAATTTTCAAAAAAAAACACCCACAATTTTCAAAATTTAAAGAACCAACGGCTAAAGGCTATGTGTTAAGTAAGACATCTTTTCGAAAAAATAAGAATAACAATACATCCTACATTTACCAAAATCTGATCATTTTATAAGCTTACCATAAAAAACTAAAATAAAAATCTTTCATTTTTGAAAGTCAGTGAAAACTTTGTTTTTAAAAATTGTATGAATCCAGTTCTTCCATCCCTCCCTTCTCATCCACAAAACCATTAAAGTGAAGTCATGTTTTTAAGTGCACATTATTTGGTAAAAAAGTGATTTGTATTTGTTCATCAACTTATTTATTTTAATTTTCTCAGATTTAGCACAGAGGGTTATGGTCGCATATTGAAGATTTTGACAAAAGCATATTTTGTTCATTTCCAAAATAATACCTATGTAAGGCCACAGAAAAAACCCTGTTCTACGGGCCAGACCGACCCATTTTTTTCTCTAGAAATCGGTGAAAACAAATTCAATGCCAATAAATACTGAACTATACAAATTTGATTTTGCTTGTCAAAAAACAGCAAAATGTTGACAGATTGTTTTTACAGTCGTTTTAAAGCGGGAAAAAGATTTAAAAAAAAAGAATGCCAGACCGTCCGACCAAACCTGAAAAGTCCGTTTGCCTGTAGGACAGGGTTTCTTTTGTGCGACCAAAATACTTAATTAATTTTATGGTGATTCAAGAATAGTTTTAAAAAGCGAGTGCAATACATATTATTGTATCGTATCATTTGAAAATAGGCCATTCAATTTGAAATAGAAATTCATCCTATATTTCCTCTATTTGTACACTTCCAAGTCTTACGGATAAAACATCAATTACATATTTTATAAACACTTTTAATAACCAACTGACACCCTCTTGATTTCTAATTCCAGTGAATGCAACACAACAGTTTTTGTATGTGTCTTACAGTTCTAACTAGAGCGGTTCGCGGGTTTCGCGGTTATCGGATTTGGCAGTTGGTTTTGGGTTGTGCGGTTTTAGACATGGTTTGAAGTTGGTACATTAGGATCCCAGTGGACCCAGATTCGATGACTGCCGCAATATTGGTGATTAGTTTCGTGTATTTGATTATTTACTATTGTAATGTATCCCAGTGTTAGCGATATGTGTCTTATATCATGGATAGTACTAGTAGGGAATATTTATTCAATTTGATTTCTTTGGTGTTTCTACACGTGTTTACTACAAGAGTTGTGACATTGGTGTGGTGGAAAATTATAACAGTGTAGCAGGCAGCGATAATGGTTTCGATTCAAAATGTGAAATAATAACCAACAAATCAAATCGGGTCACATTTTAAGGTATCCATCATCTTTTAGCCTAAATCAGCAGCGGTAAAAATCCTTGGGATTTCAATGCAAACGTCATTTGTTCCATCAAATGCGGTTTTGTTGCGGTTTTACCAGTTAGTTACACTGACCTTACGTAGCTCTAAATGTGAAAACATATCCCAACAATTCAAACTGGGGCATATTTTAGTGTATCCGTCCTTTTTTTTAGCCTAAATTCAAATTTAAATCATCAGCAATTTCAATGCGAACGTCATTTGGACTGGGTTTTCGGGAATTATGAATCCCGGGACCCGTTTTGTTTTTTGGGCGGGACCGGGATTCCCGAAATGTCTCTAAACATTTGATTCTGAAAATTATCCATCATTTGATTCATCAAATTAATAATAAAATAGTAATATTAATACACTTTGGGTGGTTTTGTGAGTCTATAATCCCAACAAATTAGAACACCCTAGGCAGAAACATATGATCCAGTGAAAGATCATACTTTTGTGAGTATTGGTGCATAGCTGAGACAAGGTAAAAAGCATGCAAGAAATTCCATTTTTTTTAGTCACAAAATTGGATTTTGTAACACGGCTAATTAACATGTTTTTATACACCTCGTGGCTCTATTCTAGAACGCTGGTGATTAGTGTTTTTCCAACAGATCATCCGAGGCACAGAAAAGATTTGCTGTCCGGAAGTCGTCTCATAGTAAATGTTTTTGAAGTTGATAGGTTTTAAGAAAAATGTGCGCGAAGCGCAGAAAGAAAATGGCATCTAGACTCCAAAATATTTAATTTTAATATGTTTTGCCTAAATGTTGCAATTTTATTTCAGGAATTCTTGCATCATTTTCAGGACTTCTATTGACTACTAAGTATAGCCCCTGTACTGGTAGAAACTGCAGATGAGGCATTTTTGGGTAAAGGTACTGTGTTAGATCGAGCATAACATTATATTCAATGAGATCATTTGCAAACTTCTACACCGATACACATGTTTAGACAATACCTTCATTAATATGAAGTAATGTCTACTGTTTAATGTCATGGTGATGGGATATGAAGTAATGTCAGCCTTGTGATAACATTTGCAGATACATATACCTAGGCTACAAGTAGGCTGATATTCTTTATGGATTATGTGTGTTAAATAGATGATGGCATGGTAAATTAAAAAATAAATGCCTATTTAAAACGGAGACAATATTTTTCTCTGGAATTTCTTAAACTGAGTGTTACAATGAATTTTCAAATTATAAAGATACTGAGTCTACACAATGGAAAGATTTATTATAAATATTCTATTTTGCTGTAAAGATACTATTTCTCTTAATACTCTGAATAGCGTGTTTACAAGTTCTTATTTGTGTGTGCAACATTCAATTGATTGGCTTATGCCTTAAAATACTCTGCTTGATTGCAGGATGTCATTGGTAAACAAATTGATACAACTTACTTTCAAAACCACTGTATATAGGTCCTAGTATGTTTCAGCTTAATGGTCAAATATTTTTGTGTACACATCTTTCACAATCAGGAAATGACATAACGGATACTGAGACTATATACTGAGACTATATATTATAGTCTCAGATATATTCAAGTATTTATACTCTGTGCATGAAGAAGATTTTTATTGTCTACAATTTGTTTGGATTAAGTCTCACTGGTTGTTTTATCCTTGTGTGGTATTGACGTGATACTGGTGTATCAAGATGTGTAATTCCGCTGTATTGGGTATGCTTATATCACTAGTTATAAGCGGTAGTCTACAGATGAGCTTCGTATCATACGGTCAGGATGATCCACAGTATCAACCACCCTGTAAGATGTATAACTATACTATCTATAATTGCTATTATAGACTTCTCTGGTTGCTACCAGCGTTACCAGAGAAGATGATTACTAAACTTGACTTGAGATGGAATTTTATAGAAGTGGTCCCTGCCAATGGTTTTCATGATCACCCAGAGCTTATGGAAATAGATCTTAGTGGAAATAATATCACTAAAATAGAAGAATTGGCTTTTAGTGGATTGCGCAATCTGACGGGACTTTGGCTTTTTGATAACCATATAGAATGGATACCAGCTGATGCTTTCCAGGATCTAATCAGTTTGCTAGTGCTACAGCTTCAAGGCAACACATTATATGATATACCTCACGCTGCTCTATCGATGTTACCTGCGCTGACGACATTACACATTGATTCTGATCAATATGATGAGTTTACAACAGAAAATCTCACGACTCCTCTTATTAACATGAAACTATTACAACTATCAGATACAACGTTGAAATCAGATTCTTTTACTAGCACATTAATGTTATCAAATAGCTCTTTTGAAAATATTCCAAATTTGAGTGAATTGATAATTGAACATGATGAAATCCATGCCGACTATGGAACATTTGAGCCATTAAAACAATTAAAACTTCTAAGCACAGGATGCATCGAATTAACAGCACTGCAATCCGTTAGCGTTACTGTTTTAGATTTGACCATTGATTGCGCAGGGGTAAATGAAAGTGATACAGCAATTATGCTCATTACCATAGCTAGTGCTCAATCTTTAAAATATTTGGACAGATTTGAAGCTTTAGAGACCTTAAAACTGATTCAGAACATATTCTCCATTGAGGAAGCTGCATTTACATCGGTTAAAATGCGTCACCGCAAAAATCTCAAGACCCAGGCACAGCATATCCTATCAGAGGCATTCGTCAACTTGGTAAAACTAGATCTCGCTTCCAACTTCATTGAGCGTATCGAATCTGGGGCATTCATTGGTTTGTCAAGTTTGAAAATCTTAGATTTGTCGCAAAATCTACTTGTTGCTATCCCTGCACATGCTTTTCAAGTCTTCAGTGAAGCAATACCGGTGGCACATATTGACCTGTCAGAAAACAAGATCCATTCTATTGCAGGAAACTACACACATCCATTCGGTACATCCCCAAACCTGACTGAGCTATACCTAGATGGGAATGATCTAGGAAGCGATTTCATTCAATCTCAATTGAATTTACCACACATCATAACTCTATCCTTGAAATATAATCACATTGAGGATTTCAACAATATTTATCAATTTCCAAATCTAAGGAATTTGTATGTAACATACTCAACATTCAACGCAACAATAAGTAGTGAAATCATACCCGCTACATTACGTCATCTTGAAATCGACGTCAGGGATGGCGGGGAATATCACAATGAAGATTTTATGGGTTTAGAAGAATTAAAAGTTACAGCAGCAGGTTATGCGTGTAATTATTTTGGAATACTGAAAGGAGTCAACACCTCATCACTCATATCACTTGAATTCTATATTTGTTTTTCAAGGTCTGTTTTTTATTCGGATTTCCCCAATTTATCTAAACTAATTGTAACACATATCCCTGTGTACTGGCTCCAGGAAAATTCTTTCCAGGGATCCCCAAATATTGAACATCTTGATCTTAGTTTTAATAAACTGAAAGCGTTATCAATACAAACCATGATCCCCCTTACAAAACTCAAATACTTCAACCTTAGGAATAACCAACTGGCTTTCATGACATTTGTTGTGATGCCCTTGATGTTAACTTTAAATTATTTAGACCTTAGTGGTAATCGCTTAACTAACATACCGGAAGAAACCTCCCAAAATGCTTCAACATTTGGATCTAATCTACAAAGTCTGGACTTGAGCGACAATCCATTTGACTGTACTTGTTTCAGCGGTGTGACTTACTTTAACACTTGGGTTAAAACTGATAACATAGTAGATTTGGGACGTTTAGACGCATATGTGTGCGACAATCCTCCTAATCTTACAGGTGCTGTAATTACAAATGTTGAATTAGATTGTGTGCAAGACATTATTACACTAAAAAACAAGCCAAATCTTCCACTGATTCTAGGTGCAAGCATTCCAATTGTTGCCATAGTAACCATTATTGTCTTCATAAGCATCAAGTGGCGTTGGCAAATCCGATACAAACTCTTTCAACTCCGACATCGTCAGAGACATCAAGATTACGTTGATGAAAATGATCTAGACAACATTGTTGAAGACAATATTGATGATGATGATGGTGACTCAGATGAAGAGGCTGCTCGTCCAATGCGATTTGATGCTTATGTGGCTTACCATGACAACGACCAGAACTGGGTATTGGATGAAATGATTAAGAATATTGAAGGAGAGTACCTCAATGAAGAGGGTGAATTGGTACAAAATGATGAACAAGAAGAGAGAATGGTATTGCACATTCCAGAAAGAGATACTGAGCCTGGTCAAGCTCGCATAAGGGCTGTCACAGATGCCATTCTACGCAGCTCGAAGACCATTCTTGTCTTATCGCAGAGTTTCATGGCATGTGAATGGTGCTACTTTCAGATGCAGGTTGCCTTTGAGAGGTTATTTGCTGAAGGTCGCGATGTCATCATTCTCATCCTGTTGGAGGACATTCCATACCAACAAATGACCCGTGAACTTAGAAAACTGCTTCGAAGAAAACGCTACCTCAAGTGGCCTGAAGACCCAGTTGGACGACGCCTCTTTTGGGGAAGATTGAGAGAGAAGATCAAGAAACCCGCACTCGTTGATCGCCGTTTTGAGATTTAAATTGAGAATTCTATTCATATGACAGAATTGATCAATGTCAGCAACTTCACCAATAGCAGCATATACCTTGTGGATGGGAACTATTTTCATTTTGTTGTGAACCAAGAAGAGTGTTTCATGTTATCCTTTGTTCATGTAAGCAGGGAAGAGCTCAACAAAAGAAGGTCATACACACTGTGTTTATGTCCTATAGAGTAACTTCCAATTATTTTGTTACCAAACAGGCTAGGTAGTACATTTGGATGAATCTTTTGGCACAATTTGCCACCAAACAACAAAGATAAGCCATGTTTAGCAACACTTAATGAAAAACCTAGCCGTTTCCGACTTCGCATTTTTAACACACTACGTTGGGGAAAAAGACTGAAGGTAACCAGGCACATCCCGTATTGATCACTATTCACTGCACATATCCCTTGCGCAGGCTAATTCAAATTCAAAACAGTTGCAATGTGTGATCGATATCCCCAGTGGTCATCCAGGCCATGCAATGCCATTTTCTCAGCGTAGTGTGTTGAAAATGCGAATATGGAAATGTCACACATTTTCTTTAAATAGTGCTAATCGTGGCATATCTCTGTAATTTTATGGCAAATTTGGTACCAAATTGTGCCAACAAATGCATCCAAATGTCTATCTAGTCTGTTTGGTTAAGACATAATTGGAAGTCACTCTGTAGTTCAGGACATAAACAAAGTTTATGACTTTCTTTTGCTGAACCACTTACATTGTTGTGATCAACCTGGCAGCTATGTGTGAATTAGTCTTTTTGGTGAAAAACACCAAAGCTCCTGTTAAAATTTAGCCCTGGATTATAATGCGCTAACAAACCAATAAATCATATGCACACAACATTTGAAGTGTTTCTTTTTTATTTTACAACATTTGCATTGAGTTAAATAATGTTATATGATCTGACAACGCAGTGCCAGGTTTACAGATGACAATTGAAGATGATTTGACCATAGATCCTTGAGAAGAACTTCTCAAGGATCTATGATTTGACCCAGCACCTTCCAGTATCATAAGTTACTAAGCGTTACATGTAATCCTACTATCACTGTCAACTGGATCAAGCTTTTTGACTTTTGAGTACTGAACCCCGATCAAAATGATCGACACATTAAGTCTATGGCGTAAATCACACCAAAAGGTGTGTGATCCAATAGGCAAGGCTCAAGATAAGCGGGCGCTGGGCGATTTTCTGCCATAGTGCCCGGTAATGCTGAAAAATAAACAACCGAGCGCTGATGTCCAAACCAGCGCCCGTTGACGATCGGGAAGCTTGCCCAAGACATTGAATTTCGAGATGACAATGCTACCACGATTGATTTAATAAAAAGTTAGCTCCCGGTAGACTGAAAGTAGCTTCAGGTTCTCAATAAATCCCATGATCCAGGCGCTACTTTTGAAAAAAATAGCTCCCGGTTAAAAACCTGTTATCTTGAGCCTTGCCAATAGGGGGTTATTCAATAACTTCAATAGAAAGACATTTTAATGACTGTCTGGGACATGTACAGTTGAGTATAATGTACAATGTAGTAATAATAAAACCATTGAATTGTTAAGACACGACCTGATCCACCTTGGTCATTATGCAATGCAGCAATACTGATATCAAAATATGAGCAAAAAATAAATAGAAATGAACTAACAAATAAGTAAATGAATTCATTAACTGGTTCATTGGCCAGAGCGGATCAGATCATTAAGCTTCATGATCAGATTACATCACAGAAAGTGTACATTTAATAATTCAGAAAACATTGTTGGCATTGTTTTTGCTATCATTCATTTCAAATACTCGGTTTGGTATTGTGTGTAACTGCAAAGAAACGATCAAAACCATGGAATACATGTCCTATTGATAGGCCTTTCAACATGTATCAACAATATTCTCTTCAAAATACAAATACAATCTGAGAATAATGAAATAATAAGTTGACTGGTACTAAAAAGAGTTAACATATCAAAATCAACTTTGTAAATCTTCAGGGTAATTTTTTCAAAAGCAAGAATGTTTATAGGAAGAAGACATTAAAAGTGGAATAAATATTTTGATATAAAGTAGGAACAATTTCTTTAAATTTAATAACACATTTTTGTGATCAATTTACACTGGCTGGCAAAATAACAATCAGCAAGGCATTTGTTATGCCTTTTCAAAATGCAGCCTTTGCTATCTCTATGCTATGAAGTTTTAGAGTAAAATCAAATTCATAAACCTAAATATTTGCATTTTTGGCGGCATTCAATTGTTTGAAATGAAAAATATGTTATAATATATATACATGTTCAGCTGCGACAAAATCCTTTTCTATTCTAGCATTCTACTTTACAATACGCGACAGTAATGAGCACGGAAACCATAGCCATGCAAAGAGACTCATCTAAAAACACATTACTGTAGAACCAGAAATGTTCATGTGCATTTAAATTTCCAACGAGCACTAATTCGCAACAATGTAATGCCGCAAATATTTCTAATCTAACCACCTTAGATAATTGTGTACTGTTCAATGGATCAACGTCAGATGTTTGGCTTTATTTTTGCGTAGCAAAAACTGCTACACACTTTTTTACTTGTGTAGCAATTCCTAAATTGTGTGTCGCAGTTTTTATAGGCAATAAAATAGCGGCACATAAATATTATTTTTACTAAATTATAACAAGGAGATAGTATTAATAACTCCATGATTAAGTTATAATTAACTGAATATCTCCATCTCTAATTGAAACATTTCCCTCACAAGACCTCCAATACCCAAGAGCCAAGTTTACATGTTACACTATAAGTTATTTGTACTTATAAACATAAAATACACTTATTGGACATACTGAAAAAGTAATTACCCCTTTGATGACCCTTAGAAGTTCCAAGTCAAACTTTTGGGATATTGCCAACTAAAAAGATGCATCTAGGTCAAAGTATGTCCATAATTTTTGATGTTTCATATATTCACTGATTTGCTAGTTTGTCAATATTAATACTTTAAAGTATACCACTGCTTCAAAATTATATTAATGTGGGTTAACTGTGAATTTTCAGTCCTTCAAAATTTAGAGTTCATGTACATTATACACATTTTACTTGAAGGTATTTCTCAATTAAAGTGAGAACTTGGACATTTTTTGTACTTCTTAGTCAAAATACTGCATCGCAAAATATGCTACACCACTTTACAGTTGCGTAGCAAACAGTGCTGTTTTGTGTAGCATTTTGCGATGCGATACATGTTATGTCGGACGTTGCAATGGATAACATTTGAAGTGTAAATTTGCTCTCAAATTTTGGGATATAACTATTTATGATGCATCTTCAGAGGTAAAACAAAAATTGAAAAGAGAATTAGGAAGTCGCATTTTATAATGAAAATAATTTACATTACATATAAACACTTTAAATAAAGTGCTCCATATACATTTATCACGCATGAAAAAAGAACAGTAGCAGGAAAATATGTGTCAAACAGGGCCAAATACACCAAGAGCTATTTGTGCTTAAAACAAAATACAAAAGCAGATATTCCCACATTATCAATAGAATTCTCATGCCTGATTAACGTACCCATTAAATGTAGTTCAAAATTACAATGTGGTTCACAATTAATTTTAGAATGGATATTAGAATTCCAAAAGCACAATTTACGTCACAGTTTTACACCATCTGTGCCTCCTGACGTACATTACAGCAGCTGCTTACTATATATTAAGATACGGTTTATATGATCTTTTTCTGAAATTTGGACAATATGATGACTTTGATATTTGTGACGCGATCAAGAGGAATGAGTCGGATGTCGACCCTGGTCGAAAATGAGTTTTGAATACAGTTTTAAATAAGACACCTAGAGCTTTCAGAAACTGAAAACCCCATGTCGATACGACGTTTTGTTCCAAAGTTATGTCAAATTGTATACATGAATTTCCATCAAAACTTATGTAAGCCGCCATTTTGAATTGGCCATATCTCAATTTGGGATTCCCCGACATCTGACTCATTCCTCTTGATCGCGTCACATTTTACTATTAGCGCAATTAATAACAGCCATGTAAATGTCAGCTTGTACTACTTATTTTTAAAAGGCAATTTTGATGTTCACAATATTTCATTTGGAAGTACTGGATAACTAATTTCTAGTTTTATCTTATCTATACTGTCACATCTATGTAGTAGTACAGTATAAACTCCTTAGCTGCACTTGAGTACATATATTTGTTACAACACTAATAATAATCCAAGCAAAATACCCTTGATCATTTTACAATCATACCTTCTTGGTGACCTAGTGAACCCGGAACATACCGGTTGTGCGTGGTTCCTGTGCTGCTTGTGTTTCTATGGTACAACAGGATGATCAAGAATACTTTGCATTTGTATTGATTACAATATGACACTGTTACTTGAAACTATAGTTTAGTTTGTTTAGTACCAAATAGAGTATGTCAATTTTCAATGTAATTAAACTATAGTTTGATCAGTTCCAAATTGGCGAAGACGCCTTACATGTACAGCAAATGAATACATAAAGACGCGGGTGTGCACAAAGAAAACTAGTGCAATGTGCATCATATGCATGCGCCTAATATCGCGTGCTTGTGGCCATAATCGCGAGCGTACGCTTGGATTACTTTTGTGCGCGGAGAGATTCAAACCGACTACTTCTCGCCAATTTGAAACTGATTAAACTATAGTCTATTAGGGTTCTGAACAGACTAGCATATGAAATTGTTACTGTCAGGCACAAGTGGAGAGTGGATATAGGTGGGTCACTCAAATATGATAAACACAACACCAAAAGTAAGTCCCCCTCTTAAAATCTCGTCATAACATCGTCAGGTAACCAAATTTACCAATAAAACTTAGTTAGAAATAATCCTATGACTGTTTCCTAAGTGGTGTTTGAAAATGAAAGATGTCCATGACTTCATGGCTGAATGAGCTCAAATGAAAGACAAAAACTGCCCTTCTCAAAAGTCACAACTCACTGTGCTAAGCTCTGAGCCAATAAGGGGATTTACATGGCTGAATGATCATGAATTGATAACACATTACAGTAATATTTGCTCAACCACAGGTGTTTTTCCATTAGTAAGAAGCAATTCATACACTTTTGTGACTTAGGAAGTGACACCACTTAGGAAACAGTCATAGGATTATTTCTAACTAAGTTTTATTGGTAAAATGTTTTACCTTACGATGTTATGACGAAATTTTGAGAGGGGGACTTACTTTTGGTGTTGTGTTTAGTAATACTAATAGAAAATAAGGTACATAAGGTCCCAGCCATGTATCATGTCTTTGACAAAATGCGGCATATAGTTCAATAATGAGGCACTTTATTAGTGTAATTGATGAATTACTGGGAGCTATAGTCAGCGTCATAATGCTATTGACATAATTCCAATGCGTGCGTATGTGTACAAGCATGCGTGCGCAAACCCGGAAGTGCGTATCGGACGCTTTCAAAAATGACTGCCCGTCCTGATTGGTCAATTGTGAAATCATAATATTCATACATCTGGTTGCAGCTCTGCGAACAACAATAAAACACACTTGCCTGAAATGGCTTGAATTTCTTCCATAGCAATTATGACAGAGACTATAAGGTAGGCTTTCATGTGATAGCCCTTGTAAGTTTGTCCAATAAATGTAATCCATACAGGTGGAAAACTCAATTCACTCCGAGGTGGGTACAATCTTTTTGACAAGAAAAGGCTGTCATATCTCTCATATGCAATATTCGAATTTAAACCCATTTTTTTAAAACACTGAATGTAGTTGAGTCAAGTGCCATCCCATCCTGTTAAACATCTTGTTTAAATTCCTTTTTATCTCGTATTGAGATCAAAAATGCAACTAAATATTAAATTATCATGATCATGTTAATAGGTATTACAATTACATGTATAATCTTCTTAGAGTCCTTGACTGTTGAAATGTGTACCGGAGGTGTTGACTGTAAGTTTTGTGCTAATGACACTGGGGTGTGACAGCTGTATTCAGGTGCGTACGTTTAATTTGCATAAATACATACAGGTATGTGCCAGCTGACAGAGATTCTGAAGATGGCTATACATGTAGTAATGCACACAAAATTGTAAATATAAGATGATTGAAATATGCTCGACACTCTTGCGGTCACTGTCATCATTAACACTTTCCACACGGCAGGCGTCTGCAGACGACATTCCATAATTTCACAAAATGTTTCAAAAAATGTCAAAACTATTTAATTTCATTACCATATTTGGAATCGCCATGAAAAATGTATTAAAACAAGTACAAACATGCCTAGTATTGGTTCAGTAATCCGTAAGATAGAAAGGTTTCTGAAAAATATATTTTGTATATGGTAAAACCAATAGCCGTGTGGAAAGTGTTTAAGAGGACAATCACACCGTGAGGATACAGTGTAAAGCCAAACTCAATGGTGTGATAGAATAATTTGGGAGTCGGGACCACGTTTAATGACACATCAGTTATGAAATAGAAATTGTAACAAACCTAACTAAATTAAATATCACGCAGGATTTTAAATCCTTTCTAAATATGGACGGTCACACTTGTCTACTTTTATACAGATTGTAGACTTGGTCTACTCTACTTTATACTATTATTTACACAAAGTACTGTAAAAGTGGTAATTTTCGCACGATAAAATGTTCGCGCTTTGCCAATTTTCATCCATTTTGCTTGTTTTTGAATTCGCGATTTGAAAGTTCATCACAAAGACTTGTACACAAAATAAATATGTTCGCATGTTTTTATTTTCGTAGTAGTTGCTTGGAGCGCGAAAATCAATGTAGCGCGAAAATTTCCACATTTACGGTACTAAAAAGATACAAAAGGAAGTACTCTTAAATGTCATGTCTAAATTAGCTACAAAACTGAAAGAACTTAACAACAAATCTTTGATATACCTACATGTACAGTTCATGTAGTCTGAAAGTACTAAGTTAAAGTATAAAAGCCCTTGTGTTCTTCTAGAACCTTGTTAAAATTGAAAGTAAAATGGTTAAATAAAGGAACATCTTATAGTTAAGAGATGGAATTGTTGTGTGGTGCTACATTTTGTACACCATACATAAATAAGAATTAGTGAATAAAGAATAAAGTACTAACGTTTAAACTTGAAACACTCTGTTTCACTAGTGCAAGACCATTATAGCCTCATCTATTTGGCACAGTTCAAAGCACCTGTTTGATAAACATCAATAACCTTTATACTTATATATTGTCTGCATGATAAAGATATGATAACTCAAAACAGGTTAACAACTTCGCCACCCACTTCCACATATGAGGATGTCAGAATCTTGGATCTAATGTCCACAATGTTGCAAACTGGAATTTCACCAAGTGACAGGGCTCAAAATACATGGGGGCTAAGGGTGATTAGCCACCAGTTTTCACAAAATAGTTGTCTGAGATTGGCCTTGTAGCCAAAAAAGTATTTTGACCTCTGGAAGTGAAGTATTTCCGGTTGTTACCATAGACAAAGTGCCTATATTGATGCCGAGCCAATAGAAACACAATAGTAGTCCAACTTTTGGCAAAGTGCGCAGTTTGTGTTGTCTAGACGCACGGGCCATATCCAAATTAGTAAACAGAGCTTGTTCTTTACCATAAATACCAAGACATTTTTACATACATGTAATACTGAGTTTTATATGTACACAATTAATGTTAATACACCTTGTTACCAAAAGTTACAAAAAAATAAAATACTCTGTTCTCCCATTAGTTATTATTTAATTAAAAAGTATATGAGGCAATCATTTTCTGTAGTAGGTAGGGGTGGGTCTCAAATATACTGGGAGACGTTTTAAACGCACATGCACAGACAATTTTCTGTGTCATTTTCAATCGTGAACTTTTTCTATGTTTTGTTTGCCAAAACGGCCTAAAAATCATGCATAAATACATCCAAATGAGCAGAAATTATGTTCAATAGTTTCACATTTCCTAAACATGGCATGGCAAAATTATCAGGCACCGGGTGGGAAAAGGAGCCGGAAAATATCAATCTGTATATTTGGGAACCCCCTTCCAAAGAAAATGACAGCCCCCTACAAGTTGCATTGAAAGTTGTTTTTATAAAATGTCTATTTTTAATGTACAATTCACAAGATTGAATTAAACAGCCTCAAGTAAAATATTCCCCTTTAAAGTATTACAAAGGTAAAAAAAGATCAGCTCATTTTTGTTGTTAAACATAGGTCTGCATTCGAGTGTGACTGACAGACAGTGATACAGAGAGGCCTAAATGAAACTAATCCAATGCTATATTGTGACAAGTTTCGATGCCATGCTGTGACAGTGGTTATTTTCACTGCTTAATTTGGGGGTATTTTTCATTAGTTCTTAAAAATTCACACAATATCTTTCGTTGATAAATTCTTATTTGTTGTGATTATTTTGTACAGACCAAAGAAAACTATTAGAGTGATTTTTGTGTGCAATTGTTATTGTACAGGGCACAAAAATGTATGAGGTGCAAAATTTGTTCCACCTTACAGTATAAATTTGCATACAATTGAAGCAGGTGGGTTGGCCTGTCGTCTCACCTTACTGAGCTTTATCAATGAGCATTTGACAAAATGAGCATAGGACAGGTGAAATAAAACTTTAGTTTCTCGTCCATATGAGGATCCTTTTTCAGGAATTCCTGCATTATTTTCTTTTTAGTTATTTCATCTTAAACTCTGTTATATTTTAAAAGCTTCCATGTTTGTAAAAGCTGAGTGCCATTGAAATCCAAAAATCACTCAGAGATGTAACAGAGGTAAAGTAAAATTTCCTGAAATCACTCAGAGATGTAACAGAGGTAAAGTAAAATTTCCTGAAAATCAATTGTCCAAATACGAACGTTAAGCAGCGACCACGGCCAAGCGCTTTCGGAAGTGTTACATGTACATGTAACATGTACATCGCTGTTAAGTATAAAAACAGGGTTTTTTTTGTTTAGAAATAACAGCATGGGAGCAAAAGATAATACAAATGCGTTGCCCTTCTCAAGTAACACTTGTAACCAATCACGCATTAGCTGGATCAATGACTTTATTGATGGAAATGACAATTTGGCATACATATGTAGGTTAGAAAAAGGTTCCCTCAGTATCAGCATCTTTTAAATTTAGGACAAGAAACATTTTTTTTTATTACTTGGCTTGTAAGGTGAGATAGCCCTTCCTGTGCGAGTTATTACTGCAACTGCAAAACATGTCTCTATCTACACCGCACCCAATAGAAAAAATGTGTCCAGGTGACAAGCGCACTTTATTCAAAGCATACAGATGGTTTGAACCTGTTTCTTATTTGATCAAATTGTTCTAATTTAGCCCACTTGCATCACATAATGTTCACTTAACCCCCCCCCCCCCCCCTTCTTAATCAAATCGTTTGTGATCACTTCAGAAAACATTTCAGCCCTGTGCATTTTACTGTGTGACCATTTGCACATTAAATCTAATATTAGGCGTTCTGAATTATATCCCTGGTTATACACTTGCGATTACTTGAACTGTATGGATGGCGTCCTTACCCTGTCTTTCCACTACAACGACATGTATGAAAAATAAAATAAATGTATGTTACATAACATGAAAGTGTGCCCCTGATAAATTCCATTTTACTTTTATAAATGAAGTACACAAAATCCATGTCAATTATAAATATAATTGACATAATTGCATTGATATTTGCATTGTACTATTATTTACATATAAATTTACACTAGATGCTTGTGCTACTGTTATCTTCCAAAAACCAAAAAAATCTTTGGCAGTGAGCAGCAAACAAGGGCGCTCTCCCCTCGTTCCGATGATCAATCGTGGGGACTTGTAGCACCAAGACTCCACTCAAGTTGATTGGTTACGCAAACGCTATTCCAGTCGTAGATGCAGCTTTTAGCGCATGTGCTGGGCCAACATTCGTCGGCACTTTGTTTTGGTATATTGCGCAATCACAGTGGAGTTAAATAGAGAAAGAATAACGCACATTGGCCATTTAACATGCCACCAGTGATGTGCTCATTCCTCCCATTTTGGGTTCAAGAAAGCAATGTTTCTGCCCTGCTCAGCCCATGCCTTGAATATTCTTCTCTCAGTAGAAAGTCTCAGTCCATTCATTGAGGTGGTTTCGTGGTAGTCGTACATCATACACTCTGAAAGCGATGGGTTCTTGTAGTAGCTGTATGGCACTAGGTTATCTGCATTTTCTCTGCATAAAAAAAAAACAGGAAGTACAGAATATTAGAAATTATATACGTCATTCATATATTCTTGTCCATTAATTGGTTAAAAATGGGTCACATGATCAAAAATAAACACGCTATTTTGCCAAAAGTACTATTTAAGGCTCCCAAGAAGACTATTTACGGCGCACCTGTGCGCCGGTAGTTTCACGTGGCGTTGTACTCCGCATGACGCGAGAGGGAGCATGATTTGCATCCCCGGGCGCAGCGTGACGATTGTTCGATGCACTGCCTTTGAATTGAACTTTTGAAACTTTTTATCTGATGAAGATTGGAACTTACCGGATGATTTTTTGAATTTGAATTTTATGGAACTAGAAATATATGAATGACGTATATAAAACAAATATATACTGCCTTTATTCGAGTCTCTGGATTAAAACCATAGTCCCTCGGTGACTGCAATAGTGCTATTTTGCTTCGGGGTTGTGCCCCTCAGCAAAATAGCACTATTGCAGTCACCTCGGGTCCATAGTTTTAACCAGAGTCTCTCATGGCAGTATATATTTGTATACTATCCTCATTTTGAGAGCATTCTATACATTAGCTAGGTCCTCCAACTGGTGACTTACTAGGCGCCATTTGCCCAGAACCCCCCACCCCCCCCCCCCCCCATATCCAGAAGGCTATGTATTCCCAAACTAACAATCATGATCATTCAGAACTAACAAGTGTGATAATCTATCAGACCTTTTGGAAAACCTTTTAATTTGAAAAATGTAAATATTTAAATAAATCTATCTTGGTTGCTTGACCTACATGTAAGTATGGAATGTAGTTGTAATCATAACATTATTAGATTTACAAACATTTTTGCGCAGATGAACATATCAGTCAGACAGCATAACAATGCAATGTAAATCAAGGATAGGGAATTCCATGGGCAGAGCAAGGCTGCAATAATAATTGGCACTAACTGTGCATGCGCCCAAGTTACTGAAATTGCAATGTTTTCTTTAATCATATGTGATGCGATCTGTGAAAACCGTCGGATGTCGCAAAATGTGAACTAGGGTAAAATGTAAAAAAAAGAACTAAAAAAAAGAAATGTTTAAAAAAACCCAAATCTTTAGAAAATTAATGTCCAACACTTTGTGTTATCATCTTTTGTGAAATTTCACCTTCAAAAACTTAATTTTTGTAAGTCACTTTTCTTATTAACCTTATAATGTTATTCTATTGAACTATGTATCTCTCTATGGCCTGTTTTCATGATTTCTTGTTTTGTAGCTTTTTATGACATCACAATCATCATTCACTCATAACTTTTTTTTGTAGTGATCGTAGAAAAATGATCGAAACAGTTCTGTAATCAGCACAGTTTCAGCTTTCTTATGATATAAATATCTCCAATATGAAAAATCCCACCATGTGGCGGGTTTTCACAGATCGCATCACATATGTCCTGTCTGTGGTAATGTGTGGTCCCACTGCTAAAGGGCCTAGTAGAGTCAATGCTCGATGGATTGGTGGATAGATTCATCACCAAGGGGCGTATATGAAAAGATACGGCAACAAAACACCAAAATTAGTCGGTAATTACGCCCATCCCAATTGAACACCCTATTCCAAATATAAAGTAAGGATTAAGATTGGTGTCATGAAGAAATATCCAAAATGTGCAGAAGTTATGTTCAATAGTTTCACATTCCCAAAACTGGGCATGACAAAAGGGAGGGCAGACATTAAATTAACAGGCATCTGGTGGGAAAAGGGAGATTGCATGTGTTGGGATGAAAAATATCTACAAACCTGCAGTAGTCTTGGGGCGTCATACCATAAACCTTGATGTTGGAACATACATCCTTCATCACTTTCAATGCGTAAAGACCTGTTGACAGCTCCGAACCACTTGATATTCTAGAAGAGGAAAAAAGTCAAATAAAAATGGATTCATTACACTTTAGTTGAGTGTTTGCACTACCATTGAATTTTGATTGTATTACGTGCGTGTGACAAAAATAATATTTAAGGGATTAGCTTTGCAACCAGGTTTGGTTTTTTACAGGCAATATTTTGGCAATTCGACAATATTTTCAAACGGAATGAATCAGACACCCCCCCCTCTCAAAGATTGACACTCATGGTATAAATACTTAAGTCACCAAGGTCACCACCAACCAGTTCAGACTTGCCTAGTACAATGATTGTAGGTAATTCATACCCCCAAACTGCAATACTTGGATTTATGTTGTTTGCATGCATTTATAGAAAGCAGCCACTTAAAAGGTTTCTAAAGCCTATTCTGAAAGGATAATCTTTCCACAACAAAAACTATTTGAATGAGGATTTGTGCAACAGGTGATATGACAAAGGCCACGGTATTACTAGTACTCTGTAATGTTTGTACTGCCAGCATTGTACAAATAGTGGCTATATAAAACCCAAAGCAAGTGCTAAACATTTCTCTCCTAGTTCTTATTCTTCAAAGTTAGATCATTGCTTTTGAGCATCCAAGCAGAGATTGTAGTTTAATACAGAAATTTGACAAACATTTTATAATGTATCATGGGTTGTACCCAATAAGGAAGAACAATGGACAGGACCTTAGATGACTGGTATTTGACCCTTAGTCAACAAACAATCCGAATTTGGAAGTTGTGCAAGCTTATAGCCTTATTCTTGATATTATTTTCATTAATTTCGCAATAATCCATGGATTCTCAAAATTGGCGAGAATCCAGGATTCTCGCGAAATTATTCCGCGAGAATCTAAATGGACTCTCGTACTGCAGCGCGAATTTCTAGGCCTGGGGACGCCCTTAATCCTCGAAAAACAATTGGAAGCAGATTTTCTTGCAGATTTACTTTTCTGATCATAAAAGTTACAGAGCAATACGATTCCTAAACTTCAAAATCATAGTTTTAGAATGAATTTAGAGTAAAATTTGAAAAAATAGATTGTACCGCTCGGTACAATCTATTTTCAAACCATGACTTTGAAGTAATTAGGAATCGTATCGATCTGTAGAAGATCTCTATAATTTATGATGAAAAATGGAAATCTGCAAGAAAATCTGCTTTCATAGTAAAAATCAATGATAGAGGGTGCTACTTGGAAAAGATCACATAATATGCCTTTAAGATACCAATATTGATGTGTTTAGGGGAAAATAGGTGACTCATTTGATCTTCAGAACTTAGTATACCTTGATTTTCCGGTATGTTTTTTGAATTCATCCTCAGCCTCGTTGGTGATCACTTTGCCGATCCTATGGAGTCCCAAGCGTGGATACTGCTCCGCAACCTCTTCAAGTAAACCGGGCACTGACCCTGTCGTGAATTGATAGTCGGAGCCATGGACAAATATATTGCGCATACTGGGGTTGTCTTGCAGTAGTGTACTTGAGTTTGCGATTAAGTCAGCCATACTGTGGTAAATTAAAACAAGCATGATAATATTAATCACATTTTAACAAACAAAATTGCAAAATTGGAACATTTTAAAATTTATTTTTGACAATACATTTAAACAGAAAATTCAAACTACTAAATCAGGGACAGGGATTTTAAAAAGCACTAAAAATGCTGCCTAATTTTGGAGCAAAAGGTGCTCTTTTTTAAGGTAAAAGGTGCCTTTTTTCACAAGAAATATGCCATACATGTATGCGTTACAAATAAACCCAAAAGCGTGGCTATGTTGCACGTTTCCTTGTTGACATGTTTCTTTTTTCAAAACCATCATTTTCATTCTAAACTACATTCAAACTAAACTAAGTGTAGAATAAACACTTCCACAGTGATGCAATGTGTTGATTTTTTGGTAAATGGTCATTATTTGCTAAATTTAGACAACTTTTGAAAAAATGTGCTGTGGGATGAGCTTTTTTGGTGCTTTCCCCCATCATACTAAATCAAAAGAGTTCCCATACTGTACATGTAGTATGTGCTTCTCCGAAACCACATTGTAGATTGGATTTGAATTTAAAAATAGAATCCATCGATAAACCCCTAATTTAAAAACCTAGCGCTACCCTGCCATCGATATATTAGACTGAAACAAATCAGTAAAAACATTGATTGAGAGTTGCATATTCCTAAGAGCTCTTCAAGAAAACTTGAGACAAAGATATACAATGTCGTCTACAGTCGAGTGGCTCGAGGGTTTCTTTTTTCAGAAAATAAAGCCTTCAAACCAAAATCCTGACAACAATAAATGAACAGTGTCAATGACTTTTACATACTGTTCTGTAAGTCTTTACCCAGAACATTGCACTTTCACTAAGTTTGCTGCTCTAATGTATATCTCGTTAACCCTAGGTGAGGCTAGGTCTTTAGATCAAGGCGACGACGGAACACATTAATCCTATGCATAGTGCATACCTAGGCCTAGCATACATGTACACACAGACATTGCTAGGGCTGCGCCTCGGGGGAAATGGTACGGTACTTTACATTAATAAGGCAAAATGTTGCTCTAACCAATTTATGTTGAATACAATGTACTGTAAAAGCCAATATTTTCGCGCATTTTAATATCATAGACATTTTGCGATTTTTTTTCTTTTCGCGGGCGACCCTCTGGACGCACTGCATGAATGTTGAAAACAATATTTGCGTGTGTTATAATTTTCGCGGACAAATATTTTGCGCGAAAAAGCTCGAAAATAAAACCACCGCAAAAATGTCAGCTTTTACAGTACCTCATCTGACACAATTACATTGTGCTTTCAGTATTTTTGTTGGAATATCAATTTGAGTAGCGATTTAATGGATGGGTCTTTAAATAATTTGAGACTCAAAAAATCTGTACAAATGTACTTTTCTACAACGAATCAATTCACTGCATGGCTAAAAATACTTTTAAAAAAGGTCTACTGCTTTAAAAGTAAACTGTTCTTTTCACAAGCAGTTAGGCAACGAGAACAAAGGCATACTTACCTGTACCTGAACCTTGAATGCTACAAGGACACTTCAAAACTAGTGTATTCTATTTTTATTCCAACTTAAATTCCACAGAATGGTAGCCTATTCAATGCATTTGTAGGTGCAAGTCCAATGCCCAATTTTGTGTACAGGTGTAGAGACCTTTCAAAGTCTCGGTTAGGCCAAACAAAGGTCTGTCTCAGAAGCCCGCCCGCATTGGTATGTGAAATGAGCTACGGCGCGTAGGTCTATGCGCTGGCGGCTAAAAAACTTCTTCTTTTTTTCTCCCTTTTTTTTATTTTTGAAAAAAAAGTAGAAAAAAAGTTCTCCGTAAGCTTGGATAAGCAACAAAAAAAAAAAAATTGCATACCTCATAGCCCATTTTCTAAAAAAAAAATAAATAAAAAAATTGCACAGCACTTAGCTTTTTTGCACAATGTTTCTGAGACGGACTTTTTCCCTTACTTTGGCTTTATGATACAAACAGTGTAATACTAGTATTACATGTAGGGTAAAAAGTACAAATTTAAACTAAGATCGTGATCGGTGAGGTTTGTTTGGGGGTGTGTGGGGTGTGTGTGTGAGAGAGGATGGAAGACTGACATTTGAGTCACATACTCACATGTATTTCTCAGGGAGGATGGAATGGACTTTTATTTCTTGTCATGTAAATTTACAATCACTTTAATTCAAAGTATTTTGTCATCAGAGGCAGGGGGTATACATGTATACCACCAGAAGGGGTCATTGAAATTTACTTATTTAAGGTCATCATACCCAGATCATATTTCTATGGGTTTATTATCTTACAGTTTTTCCCCCTTATTAAGTTTAGCGGTACCCCTTGTAACAGAGCTTCAATTTGCTGAATGCCATCGGTAATACAATCCAAGTTGTACAGTCTGCACATGTGCGCAATCATTATCCCCTTTCACTACTCAGTACTCACTCACCTTCTATGCGAAAGTACCCTGGCTGTTGTTTTTCTCCCAACATCAAGTTCATGGCCCAAGGTCGGTGCCGCATTAAGACGAAACACACATTGAGCGGAGTCAATCTGGTTTCCCAGCTGCGAGTAGCTCATGTGACCTGTTAACATACAACAAATATTCATGATATAAATGGTTCATAAATAAAAATAAATTAAGGTTCATATTGAAATTGTCAGCATTCAAAATCTAGATTTCTTAAAGGGATATTCTTTTTCATAGGCCATAAAACTTGCTACATGGGTTACTTCAAATAAGAATACTAAAAGCAATAAAATAATATGTTTGAAATTGAAAATCAAATATAAACTCCATTTTCCCTACGTACTTAAAATCGTTGTCACATTTGTGATTAAATTGAAAGCATATTTTTTAATCTTTTCTGGTTCAATGCCTGCCCTATCCAGTCACTTGATAACCCTTGCTGCATTATACTAGTATCATGCAGATCATGTTGCAGCAGGCTGAGATTGAGACCAGACTTATCTATTTGTAATAATTATAAGATTTACAATTTTGCCCAATTTGTTAAAATGTTACTTGAAATGAATAAGTTTGCTTCAAAAGATTGCTTTTAAATTATTATCACACTAGATAGAAACGTTTGTCAAATTGACATTTTTACCAATTTTGTCTAGTCATCATGAACCACGGTCTTGTCAGGAATATTTGTCAGCAAAACAGAAGAAGAAAACAAATTAGGAAAATCGATCGACCGACCGACCCAATTTCAAGATTTTTAGCGCTTGAGTGGAACACAACAGTTTTTGTTGTTGGCCTAATTGCCTGGTAAAAGGTTTGCTGCACGTAGCTATACATTGTAGCCTCTATCATCGAAACCATTTCCCAGGGATAGAATTTAAATATTACATATTGCATCATTCGATTCTTAAAATTCATATTTTTATGATGCAATGATCCATTCCATTGTTTTCAAAAGACACAGCTGCAAATTAATTAAATACTACATGTACATAGCAATTAGAAGGGGAAAAATTAATGAAAAAATCAAAGGGATTTTTTGAAAGAAAGAATTTAAGCAATACTTCACTATGAACATAATACACATTACATGTACATAGCAATGTTGCCATGGCCCATGTTAGCCAATATCAATCGCAGTTTGCCATACAAACAAACATTTTATGCTAAAATTACGCTGCTGAAGTAAATAATATATCGATTGCCCCAATTTTTGTGTTTACATCAAATTACCATCCATTTTAATTACTTAAGCTTAAAATAAACAAAGCACTATTAAACTAAGGTAAAAGAACAGTAAGATAAATGTCAAAAGTCAAAATGAATGCGAAAAATTGATTTTGATAACATTTGCTATGAAGATTAATAATATGAAACCCTCAGCCTCAGGGTTCTAGCCAGGACCATTTTAGTGCCGGGTAAATTTACTAACGGCGGACGGAGAAAGTGTAGCGAACGAACGAAGTGCAGTGGATCATGGCATGGGATCCAGAGGCCTTCTTAATGTCTTTTTAGGGTTTTTTAATGAACTTTGAGGGTTCCTGCCACATAATTTCTTGTTTTATGAGGCAGTTTAATGATTTTATCCACAAATTGTTAATTTTTTTTAAATTTTTTTTTTTAGAGTGCTGGGCGGATATTGGCGGCCCGCCCAGTGCCGCCCACCGTAGCTAGAACCCTGGAAACCCTGAATGTTGCACAACTATAAATATGGGTGATATCACCTCCAACTTTTAAAACTATCATACAATATTATACAATCTTAATAAATGAAGGTTTTTATGTGATTTTTAATTTCGCGATGACTGTATATCGCTACTTTTTCATTCAGCAAATATTCTTGTTCATTTCAACCTGTTCCCTAGGCAAAAATAAAGAACACCGCTCTACACATCGTGTATTCCAAGGCTCAAGATAACAGGTTTTTTTACCAGGATTTATTGGGATTTATTGAAAACCAGGAGCTACTTTCAGTCTACCGGGAGCTAACTTGTTATTAAATCGTATTGTTAAATTGAAATTCGATGTCTTGGGCAAGCTTCCCGATCATCAACGGGCGCTGGATTGGACAAAATATCAGCGCTCGGTTGTTTATTTTTCAGCATTACCGGGCGCTATGGCAGGAGGAGCGTGAGGTAAAAATCGCCCAGCACCCGCTTATCTTGAGCCTTGGTGTATTCCAATGTATGCCTTGAACTTGGCATTCAAATCACACAATTTTATTGCCTTGAATATTTTTAAATGCGTTTCAGTAAAAAGTACTTCATCCAAGTTTATTCCTACCTGAATTTGACACCAGTGCACATGTGTCACATCTCAGAACCATCTTGTCCCCATTTCCCCTCAGTGGCATAAATCTCTCGTCCGAAACCGTCTCCGTCGGTGGTTCTTCCGATGAAGCCCTGTCTCGATAATCGCTTAGGATCTCTGTCCGGGAAGTCAACCTCGTCCTTCCCTGCTTGACAAGCAGTCTACGAGACTCGTAGCGCTCACGCAGATCCACCTTCATCGGGTCTATCTTGTGCACGTGATATGTTGGACCGCGCACATCTCGTTCTGTGATATGTCTGGCCATTAATTTGTGATTGGGTGATATTTGTTGTTGGTCCAGCACCATGAACATTACAGCATATTGGATACAACATCCAGCGAATACAAATCCTCCAATTTTCTTTAATTTGGCAAAAGACATCATTTTTGGCATTTCTGTTTTTTGGTATGTATAATGTTTCCTGCAGATAAGAAAAATTGTTATTCAAATATGTCATTAATTTTAGAACATTGTATAAAGATGTAGGCCTTGTATTGTAGCAGTGAGGATGGATCGAAGAACAGGGGGAGGGGTTAAATGGGGGGGGGGGGGGGGGGGCGGGTCGGGGACCAAACAAATTATATCTGCCACCCCAGGACCAGGTCGCCGGCATGACAGGCGAGTGCAAACAACCACAACACCGCGAGCGCTGGGCTTGCCAGACTATATTTTCGCCCACCATATAATATTAACCCTAACCCCCCTGAGTGCTAAAAAATGCTAATCCAAAGTCCCTCTCCAAACGCATGCGCCGTCGGTTTTCGATGACGTAGTCAACCGAGCCTATATAATGAGTGCAGTATACTGCACGAATGTGTAGCTGAGGGCCTTGGCTTAGTGGTAGGAAGGTGGGGCTTGAGAACGGAGGGTCCCCGGATCGAATCCCGGCAGGTTCCCGGAGATTTAGTTGGTGTTTTTTCCTCGAAAATTGTGATCCCGGTCAAAAATCCTAAACCGGGGTTAGGGTTATGGTAATATTTTTTTTTTTTTTGTGTGTTCTATTAACCCTAACCCCCCTGAGTGCTAAAAAATGCTAATCCAAAGTCCCTCTCCAAACGCATGCGCCGTCGGTTTTCGATGACGTAGTCAACCGAGCCTATATAATGAGTGCAGTATACTGCACGAATGTGTAGCTGAGGGCCTTGGCTTAGTGGTAGGAAGGTGGGGCTTGAGAACGGAGGGTCCCCGGATCGAATCCCGGCAGGTTCCCGGAGATTTAGTTGGTGTTTTTTCCTCAAAAATTGTGATCCCGGTCAAAAATCCTAAACCGGGGTTAGGGTTATTATACATTGTATACTCATGGTTAAGTGTGCCGTGGGATAGAATTGTGTGTGAGCGCCTAGAAGTGCCACTGGCTGTCTGGTACTGTATGATGTAGGCCTAGTAGGGTTTGGGCAGAGGTTCTCAAACATTATTTAAAGGTAGATGACCCGATCACATTTCCGATTTTCAACTTGAAGTTTTCTATTCTACATGAAAGGTCATCCTTAAAAAAGTCTTGTTCCAAAGTTTGAGTTGCATAGCTCTAATGGTTCTTATTTTAGACGCAAAAGATGCTGTGAACTGTACCCATTGAGTAGTACACAAACAATATCGGTGGTATACCACCATTCGCGGTAATTCGCCGTTATTTCATCGATTTCTCCGTAATTATACCGATTTAGGCCGTCAAATTTCAGTATGATGATGAGAAAAATACGAGCTTTCATATGATATGAAAATCTCTGTATGTTTGAAATAATTCTGTGTTACGAAAATGTGATCGGGTCATCTACCTTTAATGGAGCACCACAATTATGAGAAAATGTAAAACATTATTTAATGGAGCACCACAATTATGAGAAAATGTATGATGAAGTGGCAAATGAACTCATTTTCTAATGCATTTCTTTATATTTTTGAGGAGTCTAAAAGCATCACGTTTGGCGTAGGGGAATGGGGTGGGATTGATAAAGGGGTGGGACTAAGAGTGGTTTTGTAGCAGAGCTAGGCACTCCCTGGAAAAGATCACATAAAATGCCTTTTAAAGCAATTGAATAATAAATTGATGAATAGAACTAGAAGTTATTGACCTCCCCAGGAGCTCCATTTATATAGTAAGTTTATATTGATTCTTTTGTCATGTTTGTCCCATGCTGGGTATGCATGGATTAACGTCATAGGCCTAATCCCTACTGTATGCTGATTATGCAATCTGCCACAGGATTAGTTTTTTACAAGCATGTAAAACACACACACTTGCCACGGATTTATAATATCTGTAGGCCTATCTCTGTATCTGTATTCGTCGTTGTCGGCAGAAACTTAGAGTTAACATCACCAACTCCTATCATCAGAGAGATGTTTATTACACCTCCCTGCTGCTATCATCATGCCTATAGAATATAGAGCCTAAAGTACCAGTAGTAGCATGAGTAGAGGTAAACATCAACTTTTACTTTTAATATTATTAGACAAGCATGACAAGCATGACGATGACATCGCAAGAACAATTAGGCCTAAAAAATAGACCTAAAACAAACAGCCTGTACAAAATATTATACAGCAAATAGATATAATGGATAGAGTCTTTAGTAAAGATAAGAATAATCCAATACGAGGAAAGGTACCAAATGATGGTCTTTTAGTCTGCTCTATAAAGTAGACTTGATCAATTTGATTGATCATCGAAAATGCAATGCATCGCATGCGGCATGCGGTTATGCGGTACATCCGCCGGCAGTGCACGTAAACCCCGTAAACTGAACTGTTGTAAAGCCCCTGATTCGAATTGCATTGATTATTTAAAATACAAGAATCAACTTACCTAACAAAATAGTGTCAAATCCCAGTAATCAGCATCAAAACACGGGTAAATTTCGTAAGCGTTTTCTACTACATGTAGAGAATCAATGCGGGAGAAATACAAATCTCTCTGTCTGATGCAATGATGTAAACACATAACAATAACAAACTGTTCGCCAAATACTCCCAAGTCCACGCGTGCCTGCCGTGTTTACATCGTGGCTTCCGCTCCACGAGGAATCTAACTGGACGAAATCATTTTTAATTGGGGGAAACATTTACACTCCACAGATATTTCAGTTGTATTCTGAATTTGTCTGGGTCATAAAGTACAATTAAAACAACATCAAGCATAATCTAATTTTATTTTTCAAAAGTTGTTTCTTACTTTTAATTGTACTATGGTAAAAATGACTGGAACACATTACACATTACTTTATTACCCCTAAGTAGAATATGGAGCACGCCGTCGATCTAAGCTGGATCAAATAGTAGTGACCTTGGTGGGTAGCACGCTGTGCCCGAGTGACAAGATTACCCGCTAAAAATTGGAAAGTGAAAAGCGTTGCGGCATGCTTTATCTATCAATTGCAGTTCCGTGGTATGCGCCTTGGAAAGAAGTTCAAGTCCGGCATAGATTTTCTGTGGAACTCAATCTCGTATATAAAAAAAATATATATAAAAAAAAAAATACACGCAGATTAAAAATTGGCCAGTAAAAAAAAGTTTTAGGAAATACGAGACGGGCTTTTTATTGTATTCATTTTATTTGAAAACGGACCGAAATTCCCGTGTTTTTATAGCATTTCATTTTGCATACGGAATTAGAATAGTGTCTGCAAAAAGGAGGAGGTCCTTTTTATTTTGCTATTTTGAGAGCTATCCACAAATGCTTCTGAATTCTGATACTATTTGCAAAGCTGTAACGTATAAATAGGCTATAATTAATAGGTTTTATTTTTAACTTCTGGAACATTTTTTTAAAAGTTTATGACTGAAAGTTTGCACAAAATTAAGCATGAGGGGACATAAATCAAATCAAATCAAATCCTATCCAATCCAATCCATTCCAATCCAATCCAATCCAATCCATCCATTCCATTCCAATCCAATCCAATCAAATCAAATCCATCAAATCCAATCCATCCATTCCAATCCAATCCAATCCAATCCAATCCAATCCAATCCAATCCAATCCAATCCAATCCAATCCAATCCAATCCAATCCAATCCAATCCAATCCAATCCAATCCAATCCAATCCATTCCAATCCAATCCAATCCAATCCAATCCAATCCATCCATTCCAATCCAATCCAATCCAATCCAATCCAATCCAATCCAATCCAATCCAATCCATCCAATCCAATCCAATCCAATCCAATCCAATCCAATTCATCCACATTCCAATCCATCCAATCCATCCATTCCAATCCAATCCAATCCAATCCAATCCATCCCCGGGGGCGGGGGGGGGGGGGGGGGGGGGGGGGGGGGGGGGGGGGTGGGGGTATTCACGTATGTTGGCCATACGGGTATGTGCGGCAGCCAAGGACCCCTTTTCACGCCTTTCGGCCGCTCCTTAAGCCCCTTTTCATCCATTGGCAGTTCCCTTAGACCCCAAATTCAACCAAAAATCATAAAATGTGTGAAAATCGTATGAATTTGAGTTATGTAACCTCAAATTTGTCCTAAATTCAGTTCTCTAAGACCCCAATTTCGGCGACCGTTCAGTTCGGTAAGCCCCTGTTTTGGTGCCCGTTCAGTTCGGTAAGCCCCTGTTTTCAGACTGCCCAGCCGCACACCCCTACCATCTTCAAATCCCCCCCCCCCCCCCCCCCCCGGGATCCATCCATTTCAAAGTACCCAGCTTTTTGAAACTGGGGGGGCACGACGAAAGGCATGATGTACCGACAATTTATTTTACAGACTCCCCCAAAAATCGTAAAACTTGCACAATTTTCTTGCCGTCAGCAGCTGAAATCTTGATTAAGTGGTTGGGGGGGGGGGGGGGGGGGGGGGAGGGGGGGGGGGGGAGTTGTCCCCATAACCGGTCGAAAAAATCGCATGGTCAAAATCGCAAATCTACCGACGGAGGGTCGTTTTTACCGACGGCGTTATTTCGGGGGGGGGGGGGCAGGGCCCCCTGGACCCCCCTCTGGGTACGCCACTGCATTCCAATATATCGAATAGAATCGAATCCAATCCAATCCATTCCAATCCAATCCAATCCAATCCATCCATTCCAATATATCGAATCGAATCGAATCCATTCCATTCCAATCCATTCCAATTCCAATCCAATCCAATCCAATCCAATCCAATCCAATCCAATCCAATCAAAGTTATCAAAATCAAAATCAAAATCAAAATCAAAATCAAAATTAATATTAAAATCAAAATCAAAATCAAAATCAAAAAATCAAATTCAAAATCAAAATCAAATTTAAATTCAAATTCAAATTCAAAATCAAAATCAAAATCAAAATCAAAATCGAAATTAAAATCAAAATCAAAATCAAAATCAAATCTATTAATTCAATTCAATTCAATTTAATTTAATTTAATTTAATTTAATTTAATTTAATTTAATTCAATTCAATTCAATTCAATTCAATTCAATTCAATTCAATTCAATTCAATTCAATTCAATTCAATTCAATTCAATTCAATTCAATTCAATTCAATTCAATTCAATTCAATTCAATTCAATTCAATTCAATTCAATTCAATTCAATTTAATTTAATTTAATTTAATTTAATTTAATTATTAAATTAAATTAAATCCCAAAAATAGCTCATTGACCTTATTAGTATTATTTGACACATTGAGCTGGCTGCTATCTACGGAAGACAGCAATCTTCATCTCCTTTGACTTGAGGTAGGCCAAACTAGAAGATTGTTGTCTACTTCATGCCTTATAGGCTACACATCAGTGGGGAGCTCTTGGTCGCTAGTGCAAAGGATCGCTAGTCGACCGAAAAGTCTTTAGTCCGAAAACATGAAAGGTTCAACGGTCCAAATATCAGATTATAGGCTCGCTGGTCCGAAAATTCAAAGGTTCATCAGTCCGAATATTAAAGGTATATTATCAGACATAATACAGACTGACATAATATGGGGATAATATGCCTTTAAGAAAGGTTCCTAGTCCGAAAAGGTTTTGCTGGTCCGAATGTCTTAGTGTTTTTCTAGTCCGAATAAAAAAAAAAAAAGGTTCATTAGTCCGAATATAAAAATCAGCTCGCTAGTCCGAATATCTGTAAATGATCACTTGTCCGAATATCAAAAAAGGCTCGCTAGTCCGAATATTAAACTGCTAGTCCAAATATCATAACATTATTATGGACCATTTTTCCACCATAATGTTTTTAAGGACCAGTGATTACACAGACAAAATTTAATCGATATAGCTCCTTCACTGGGTGATTTCAAGAACTTTTTGATACCCCCTTTTACTATCTGAACGAATCGTCTTAGATACTACAGTGCAACTTACCATGATAGCCCGTTTTACCCAATACACGGGGGGGGGGGGGGGTGATTAATTTGTGATGTGTTATATACAAGTTTACATTTTTCGAAAGGAAATGAGTCAGAAAATCAATTTTGGGTATCAAATTTCTCTAAAAAAACAGATTTTTTAAAATCACCTTTTGGGCTCAACATTTTTCGGACAACGTAACAAAATTAGCTTTTGGTACAAAATGTCGAAATTAAAAGAGGGCGCTGTTCCATAACAAATGACTATCCTGTGACTACCAGACGACGGTGGACGTGATTGGCCGTACATTTTGAATTGAATCCCTGTAATTGGTTTCAATGCAAAAATGTTGGATTTACATGATGATTCCAGAAAATACATCACATGTTGGAACTACATTATTTCATCCTAAATCCGGTAGAGAATAGAAAAACCTCGGGGGGGGGGGGGGGGTACTCAGATTTGGTTTGGTCGGGGGTGTGCCGCCGCTGGAGATTCAAAACCCCTACCCATTTCTAAGGGTGATTTTGGAAAAATCGGTACCCATTTTTAGGGGTTTTGCTTCATTTTAGACAAAATTTTCGCAAATTATCGGGAAAAAAGACCTAATTTTTGCAAATTTTCGCGAAAATAGACCCATGTCTAAGGATTTTCAGTTGAAAAGCCTACTCATGGCTAAGGATGTCTCATGAAAAAAGGAGTGAAGGGAGTGAAACAACCGGTTTCAGAGTTGAAAATTTCCACTCTAAAATGAGTGTGAAAGTTACTATTTTTCACTCTCAATAGAACTTGGAACATTGTCATATAAAATCCCCTTTCACTCCTTTCACTCCTTTTGGAGTGTTTTTCCACTCAAAAACGTGTTGTCCTGCATTTAATACTCCTTGAAAGAGTGGAAAACCACTCTTTTACATTAAGATGCATTAATTATGACGTCATATTTCTCTTATTGATATTCTATTAAATAAGAGAGAGGCTGACAACTACCGCAAGTTCACAACTCAAACAAACATAACAATCCTCGACTTATAAGTTATATCCCAACTTAAAAACTAAGGACTTGAGCCGGTGCGGACTCGAACCCGTAACCTTTCGAATACCAATCGATCGCTCTAACCAATGAGCTAACCGGACGTCTTTGATACTTTATTGTCAGTTGTCACACAGATTGACAAAGCACTTTTTTTGATGTTCTCTAACCCTTATACAAATCACTAATTCTACATAGTGCTGATTTTAACTCGCAATCATGGAAGGCTGGCAATAAATGTTCTCTCATTGACAAGGACTCCCTCAAGCCCCCCCCCGTTCCCCGAGACACTGATGGTGGACCTTGTTTTCCATCTGATTTTGGGCCATCTGTTTCGTGATATAGCCTATATAGTTTCATTCCCCACCCCCAACCCATGGGCGTTAGGGTTAAGATAAGGTTGTTATATTATATGGGTGTTGGAATGTTTACCTGCCAGTCGGTCGGTACTTTTGCATCTTCACCTGCTCCACACCACAGGTGGTAGAAATTTCCACCATGTGCCCACACGTACCCGCTATGGACAAGTGGCCGCCCCAGGGCGGGTACTATTTCCAGGCCTGTATGTTATATGCATGCAATCTCTGCAGGCTTAATTTACTTTTTTTAAATAAAATTTCATGTGAGTAGTGAGCTATTTTAATAAGTAATAAAGATATCGTGAGGTTCTAAACGGAATGACAAGAGGATCGCTGCGGAAGCTTTTATACTCATGGGCTTGTCATCATCATCACTGGTTACACGGCGACAGAACTATACTCTGTTTGGCCATCTCGAGACAGTGACGTAACTGAACAGGCGCAGCTTTTACGCACGCGTGTGTATCTTCAGCCTTTCAACGCTCGTGTTTTTACGCCAGCGCCGCGAGTATGCGCGCGCGTTATGTGATGCAATTAGTAGAATACGCGGTTACGTCACTGTCTCGGGATGGCCAAACAGAGTATAGTAAAGCTCCATGATGCCGCACGTGGGGTGTAGTCGCATTTTAAATTTGTGAGGGCAGCCTTGAAACTATCAAGGGTCGGTCGCGTAGTGATGTCTAACTCTATAAGGATAGCCTATTCCAGTCGCGGATGGTTCTTGGGAAGAATGGGTTAGTCTTGTGTTTGTCTGTTCTGGATTCTATGATTTTGTATGCATCAGCTGTGAAGTGCCGGCTTGAATGATTGTTGTCTCTAAGTTGAAGTTTGTCGGATGTCACTGGAGATTCCCCCTTGTGAATAAGGTAGAACTGACATATCTGGCATTCTGGCGTCTTTTCGCCAAACAGTCCCATTTCAGGTCTTGGATCATTTTGGAAACACTGGACTTACGCCGGTAATTGTTGACTACAAAGCGTGCAGCCCTTTTTTGAACTTTGTCCAACATCTGAATGTACTTAGTCTGGTAGGGGTCGGTGACTGCGGCAGCATATTCAAGATGTGGTAGAACAAGGGCTTTATATGCTTTGGCTTTGGTTTCTATGCTGCATTGACGTATGTTTCTTTGAGGAAGACCAAGGATTTTGTTGGCTTTGCTAACAGTGCGCCGATAACTGGAGTCCCAGGAAAGGGTTTCAGATATTGTCACTCCCAGATATGTGTGCTCTTGAACTTGCTTGAGGGTTTCTTGTGAGTTTTATTTAGGTTATGTCGACTGTTGTCTTTGTCTATGTATAGAAAGCAATCTTGGTATATATAGGTGTAGACAAAACAATATGTAGATTTTTGTCTACAGTAGATAGCGGTCTTAAACAGATCTATACTGATATCACAACAAAAATGAAATGGCTAAAGGATTTATATCTATTACACATGTCTTTGTTTGACATAAGCCTATAGTTTGATCAGTTCCAAATTGGCGAGAAATACTAGGTTTTTATCTCTACGCGCGCAAAAGTAATCCAAGTGTACGCACGGGATTATGGCCACACGCGCATGGTTATGACCTCACGCGCATGTCAAGCATATGATGCACAGTGCCCTTGGCGCCGTCAGCGAGCCAGCGTCTTCTGTATTCAATCGCTGCTGTAAGGAAGCTTCGCCAATTTGTAACTGATCAACCTATAGACAGATGGGGTCAATTGTTTGCCTTGTCTTTTTCCACTACCCTCTTATTGCGACTGTAAAACCAGAAATTAAAGAATTGACTTGCTTGCAAATTTTAGTAGGGTCACTGTCATGTCTCAGAGTCTATGCCAAATAAACGCTTCTACACTCGTCCAAAGAAGTTCCTTGCCACTTGGTAAAGTCCAAATATTTCAAATTAATATTTAATAGAATATATATAATTGTATATCAAAATAAGCAGAAAGTAATCCTCTAACAGCTTAACATGGAATTTAGACATGATCAATCATGCATGGCAGATCCCATTCACTTGACAATGGCAAGGTCTGTGGAAGAAGATTGCACAAAATTGGATAATCCCTCCATTCAAATGTTAATGTGAATGATTGAACACAATATGAACCTAACCATTGCTTATATGAATGTGCTCAGCCATGCATGAATGCGTACATCTTAATTTCATACAGACATGATAGAGAATTATTGTCTTCTTATTTTGACATGCAATTGTTTAATTTATATTAAATATTTATGTGAAATATTTGAACTTCAATGAGTGGCAAGGAACTTCTTTGGACGAGTGTATTTAACGCTTTAACAACACTGCCTACAGTATAATTTTGAAAATATCATAATTTTGTTATCTATCACGATAACTCCGTTAATATAAAAATCTGGGATTGGGCATATGGACAAATCATGACACAAACACAAAATGTACATTTTGGTTTTATTAATAAATAATAACCCCATACATTTTTATTGCTTTTAGTTAGTATACAACCGCTACATGATATTCATTATATAATAATATTACTTATTAATTATTATAATGCACTTAATTGAAAACAAATATATCTTTTATGCCATTATAGTTTTGTAAGTGTTATTTAACCAGCTATAACTATATGATAGTTTAAAGAATGAAAGATGTGATTTGTTCCCCCTTGCATTATGGGTATCATAAGTCATACGCAGAAACCAAGTGTCAGTCTCTAGTACACAGTGCACTATGAAAACTCTCTCATTGCTTGCGTGGTAGATTTCGATCGCGACAGGAGCATGCGCAGATGCGATTTTTGTGTAAGTGGTCTGTGATTTTGTCAATATTATATTTTTACTGTGATTTGTCGATCTGCATTAAATGCAAAAAGTAACAACGCCCCCGGCTGGACTCGAACCACCAACCTTTCGGTTAACAGCCGAACGCGCTAACCAATTGCGCCACGGAGATGATTATTACTAGGATGTTTTGGTTTGTCATGTTCACTCGTACACTTCCCCGTACACTTTCTTGCAAAGTCGGGCATCGTTTTTTCTCAAATGTTGCTTGCATATTGCCTTTGCTGTCGCCTTTAATACATGTGCTGTTACTTGAACTTGGAACCAACGTTTAATTTGAACTGTCTATTTTCAATAAAAAAATACTCCAATACGGGAAAAAAATCAGAAAAGCTCACAGACAACAAATAAGAACATCATTTTACTCGACCTAGAATTTCAATCAACGTATTTCAATCATCGGCAAAACCCGATGATGTGAGTGACGTCATTTAATGAGCTCATTAGCATAATTTATGTCCGTGAAATATACAATAGGGTTTTGGTAGTGCAGTGGTGCATATACACTGAGCCAAAAAAGAAACTTATAACATTTTAACAGATCACCATAGGGTCAGTACACATTTCTCTTGTGTCATTGAAGCAAACAATTGGTTATTGACTGCCATTTGAAGCAATACATTGCAGTAATATTGTATCCAAATTTGGTACATATTCATGCACAGAATTTTATTTGGTGATCTGTTAAAATTTTATAAGGTTTTTTTTTTTATAAGTTTCTTTTTTGGCTCAGTGTATGTTACTGAACTGTGTAATATACCACTGTATCATACATGGTACTCAATGGGGTCAGTCAATCCATCTTTCTATACAGTTTTTTACGCCACTTTATACTTGTATGGTAATTGAAATGCTTGAAAAATTCCCAAGGTTATCAGATATCTTTGGGTAAAACTTTATGCAGTAAGTCCATAATAAATTAACAAAATACCTTTTATTTCCTCAAGCCTTAGTTTTAAAACATATTATGTATACATTTGTTATAAATCCCATATTTGTTTATAATTCATCTTGTGCATTAGTTGTGATAATTAGAATTTCATGTCACATCACAACTTGTTTAAATCTTGAAAATGTCAGATTTTGACATTTGGATACTCATGACAAAAGGAAAGGGAAAAGAAGAGGGAGGGGACAATTTTAACACTTTCCACGCTACAGGAGCCTGCAGAAGACATTCCAAAATTTAACAAAATTTTTCAAAAAAGTCAACATAGTTAAGTTTTATTACCATATTTGGTATGAGAAATGCATTAAAATTAAAATAAGTATAAACATTCCTAGTATTGGTTCAGTAAACTAATAGCAGCGTGGAAAGAGTTAAGATAAAAGGAGCAGGGTGCCTATTTCTTTTTCCAAGCAAATAGACCAGATTCATCTCACATCTTTTTACACTGCTGTGTGAGGATTACCATATTTAAATCACAGTGAGTCTTATTTCTTTTCAATCATTGAAGAATGCCTGAACCCCTTTGCTTCAACTCTCCTTTTATACACAATTTTCTAGGATTTTGACACAAAACAAATTGTACAGCTTTAGTATCGTATTCATGATTTAGAGGTGCACAAATGTATTCATGGGCACAAGGTTTACTTGGATTGGAAAATCATGTTGGATTGTAAACCCCAAAGGTTAGAGATATGTTCTCAAAGCATTGTGTTCTGCTCCTGCACTTCGTGTTGCCCCAAATGAGCATAATTAAAAATACGGGCAAACAAAAACATTCAATATACTGAAAAACAACTTCATTTCACAGCAACTTAAAGGTAGATGTTCCGATTGCTGGCCCGATTTTCAGCTTGATGTTTTCTATTTTACATGAAAGGTCATCCTTAAAATTGTCACATTCCAAAGTTTGAGTTGCATAACTCCAATGGTTCTATTTTTAGAAGCACAAGGTCGCGATACATTTGCCCATTGAGCAGTACACAGACTGGTTGGTGGTAACCACCTTTGGCCTATTTTAGCCTATAATATCTAAATGGAACATTTCTGGCCCCTAAGATTTTACAGACATAATGAGAAAAATATGGGGACGCTTCTGATATCAAAATATATGGATGTGAAAAAAATATCATGGCCTCAAAAAAGTGATCGGAACATACATACACCTTTAATTTAGCGAATTAGAATTTAGTCAACTGTACTCGGTTAATGGGATATCCCCCCTCCCCATCAATGCTATTATGATCAGTGTAATATCATGTTACCTATTGAATTAAACAAATTGTTTTACATTTACTTGCAATAAGTCAGGTATACCCTAATTCTGGTTATACACAATAAACAGAAATCATCTTAGAACATTATTCAAAATTTGAGCAATTTCATTACCATTATATGCTCTAGGTGTTGTTGATACTGCAACTATTTTACACTGCATTAATATCAAAATTTCATTCAGCCAATAAACTAATAATCGCACTAAAATAATCTTTATATTGAGCTATCATATTGATTAAGGCTATCACTCAGGCTATACCATAATGCAGTTAACACACACTGAGAGAGAGAAAGAGAGATTCGTAATATCCAGTTAAAATACACTGATACAAAAATTTGACCAGCTAATATATCACCTTTAGTACAATACTCATACAATACTCATATCAATTCATTTTTCATCTCAGATTGAACCATTGGTTCTATTGAACACACATTCTTCATTTTTATAACTCTAAGATAGATAGATCTATTGTCACTGATATAATCCTTTAGACAACCCAATTTGCATGCATATGCATAGTTATGGAACTTCAGTGCGTATGTGTGATGACATCATTTTGGAAATTGCTTGCGTGTCCAGGCAGCACATGCACACATAATTTGAATTAGGCTATATAAAAAATATTTTGTCTCAAAGCTCTTCAGTTTTGCAAAACCTAATGCAGAATGTGTTTTTTTAAAGTTTTTCTTAATTCTTTTTATAAATATAAAATATTGAAATCCTTGTAAAAGTGACCTTATGTGATCAATGAAAATCTGACAAATTGGTGAAATTTTTCCTTTTTTTTTTCCTTTTTTTTTTTTTTAAAGAAGATTTTTTTCCTCTAACGCGCACCAATTAACTAACGCGCGCGGAAGCTTTGAGACAATTTCTTTTTAATATAGCCTTATATCCAAAGGATTATGAAGGCAACTATATTCCACTGACAAATCACAATTTAGTAAAATATGAAAGGGGCACAATTTGATTGTGAGCTCCCCCTACTTTTAACCGTATTAAAGTGTCATCTCCGAAGAAGATGCTGTTCGTTATACGAGACCATTCCCAACAGGCTTTCATGGCTTATCTTACACTGTGATTTTAATCATTCTAGCAGTAGACATTCTACAGTTTGATCAGCTCCAAATAAGCAGAAATGTGCTGATTTGTGCATCAAAGGAATCTGACTTGTCTAGGGATTCTTGTTGTCACATTATAAAACAGTTACATTTCCACCGTACTTGATTCATGTCAAAAATATCAAGTAAAAAGGTTTTAATGAGTACCCCTATGTGACTCGACTTGATCAGGAAACATATCAAGAACACAAAATCTGTTTTGCTTGAGTTGCATGTTTGATTGTGCAAATAAGACTTTATTGTTAATGCCCGTTTTCACCTGCTGGAGGCCTAAACACGCAAGTTTTATTTTTTACAGTGGGGTCATCCATCAAGTTCTAAGCATCATAGTTCTGTGATAAGTGATGTTTACATTATCAGAATGGGAGCCAGTTACATATAAGGTCTATACCTACTCCGGTATATATCAATTGGGAATGTTATACGGTCGACCTAATTGGAGCTGATCAAACTCTACCACATTCCATGACTCAACTTGTATCATCTTATTGCTGTGACATCACACTTCCATGAGTGAATGAACACGCTCACAAGACATCAATCGAAACATTATTGGATATAATGTGAACCAGTATATCAAAAGGTACCTGATGTATATTTCCGACAAATCTTAAAAATATTCACAAAAGCTGATAGAGAATCCTTTAAGGTTTCTAAAGGTCTCTCTCTTTGAAAACCAAAGCCTTGGTTCTAAAGATATGATGAAAAAGGGCATTGCATTTTTAATTATTTTCTTTAAAATGTCAATGTTTAAATTATTTATTTCTCAAAATTTGCATGGCAGACATCAGGTACCTTTCGATGTATTGGGTAATGCTACATCAATCCTACTCTATGTTGCTATCAGAATCCTTTATCCCTGTGAGGCAGGCTGTTACAGCTGCCTTGTTTTACACTCACCAGCAGTAACAAGTATACATTTCACACCAATCATGCACAGAACATACCAAGCCATCACAAACTCCAGCAACGGACTAAAATACTGTTAAGCATGACCTATTTTGCACAACTCATACTTTTGCTGGGTGTAATGCCTGTGATATATGAATATGTTCCTTTAAACTTTTAGTATGAAAATGACAAAACGGTGAGTAGGATCATTTTGCGACTGGCAAGGATCAGAAATTTGTTCATGCATAGAGATTGTATGCTTTACAATAAGCAACTTGGGGATATGGATTCTGAAGACGACCCTAAAAATTGGTCTGTACAAGTTCACTTCAAATAACAGCAAACCTAATATAGCGTACATACGCTGACCTACAATTTGACCATTGATTCTACTAATATCTTAATCTATACAAAACCCAAGTTCAACCATTGACTCCATCAGCGGTTTTGTATAATATATTAACAATTTGCACTGATAGATTTATCAACTTTTACAAATAAAGTACTTTTGTTGTTGTTGATGAATTTGTTTCAATTTTAGGATTTGAAATTTTCTTTGTTTATGATTTTATTAAATTCTCATCACAATTGTGTGGTATCTCTTATTATATTGAATATTTCTGATACAAAATTTGAAATACAAATACAGCATATGCTACCAATTTCTACAGCAATACACCATTTCAAATCGAGATCGGGAAAACCCCTGTCATTAAACCCTTGCCCAACAGTAATTAGATTCCAGTTGTATAACCATGGACGCATACATGAAGGCTTTGATGACCCTGTTTTTCAACTTGCGGAAAACTACCATTCGAAAAGTTGCAGTGATAAATCCATTATGACTTCTAAGACTGCGTTAATAATCATTACCGATCAATCTCTGAATGATTACTTGCTTTGTGGAGACTTTGTTAAGAGGCATAATAGTGACTAATTTACTATAGATCATGTATAATATTTTACACAGGGCACAGCCCTTCTCTTGGAAACATCAAAAATACTGTGTTGATTATTGACAGTATCTACATAATATTAATTAACACTTCACACTCAAAATACCTGATCAATGTCCAACCATCCCATGTAGATAGATACGCAATCCCTAGAAGATCCAATGAACAACGGCACACCCACAAACAATTGTGGAATAGCGTAGTGCGTACACAAGTCAAAGCAGCGTGTGCTGTGTATGCTGCATAAGGCCAACAAAAAGAATTGTTTGTTTGTGCATGTCTGACTGACCATGTACTATAATAGCCCAGACCGTGTAACTTTTAATTTTTAATTTTTTTATTTTTCAAAAATAAAAAACCCAAAACAATTTAACATTTTTTTCTTCAAAGTCATGTATATGGCCTTAATTGACCCCAGGTGACCCCATACCATGTATCGTACTATGTAAGTTATTTTGGGTGAAGTATGGGTCATCCAAAAGATCTGACATGGTTCAGAACTAGGACTGGGACAGAACAACCACTAGAAAAAGAAGGAAAAAAAAGAAGAAACAAATCCGACCTACCGACCCTACCTTTTGAGGACCCTCTATGGACAAACAAACATTTTGTTGTTGTTGGCCTAATGCGTCAAACACTTAAACCCGAAGATACACACAAGTACGCACTGGTGTTAAACCAATCACGTATCTCGTAGGACTAGCTGCGTATGCGCTAGGGGAATCATGTTTGTTCATTAGTTCATAAGATTATAGTACAACACTGTATATTGCATGTTGTGTTGGACTTTGACACAGGGAATGAGACTAACAAGGTTAAGTGAGTATCAAGTGTTAAGAATGGCAGGCATGGTTCTAGAATACCCCTCAAACCCAGTTCAGGATTTATTTTGTAAATCTTGTACAACCTGGGTGATGGGAGGTATTCTGCAATTTTCTATTAAATAGGATATCTTACAATGCATATACGATGTTCATGTTTGGTATACATACATATCAATTATACATATCAATTATATATAAATTGAAATAAGTTATGCATACATCATAGAAAAAAGGTTATCACAATATTCAGAATTGACATCTAATGCTAAAGAAAAATGTCTAAATTTAAGTGTTTGTTTTTGTGCAATATTTAAATACCGTTCATGAGGGTTCACACTTTTTACCACAAATTGAGATATTGTTTACTGCTTAGTTGTATTAAAAATGGGTTTTTTTATGATTTAAAGTCTATACCTATGTACCTTGCCAAAAGGATCAGATGACTAAGTATTTGCAAGAGGCAAGGTTTATCTATCAGGTTTATATGCATTTTGAGATTAAAAGTGAAAAAAGATGTCAAACTAGTATTTTTCTACATTTCTGTTATTCAGATTATGCCCGATGGCTCATTTTTTCCTTCTAGAAATATTCTCCTGCATGCAACACCGACGCCTCAACGTTGTATTTTAATTTGTAAAGGATGCCATTCCTCAATATAAATAACACATGAATGCAATGTCACTGTATCACTATCTACTTAAAAGAGGGGCTGGACATATCTCCATTACAAATTGTACATTCAAAACAAAATGTTTCAGCTAGGTATGAACAAGTTGTGACTTGAGTTAGGTTGATGTTTAAAACATTGGGAGTACAAATATCAAGAATAAGAACATTAGCAGACCTTTACACAATGGAACTGCAACCAAAATTTATATTATACATTAACACATCTTTTATAATATTGATTGTCATGTTATTTAACACACCAAAAACAAAATCCTGAAAAGAATGAATATGGACATTTTAGGCAGATAGATATAAGCAGTGTATTTTAATTTGGACAGAGCCACATCCTTGAAAAGGCTATTTAAACATTGATCTCAGGCCGGTTAACCCATTTACCAGGCACTGATTTGGGCTAAATAACGACTGACTTACTGCCAATTTAACAAATAAGTAACGGCTGAATTACTGCCAATTCAACCATATTCTACTAAAAAAATTGCTCAGGTTGTGTCAACTTCTGGGTTTCCAAATGTCTAGACAAACTGTGAAAAACGCTTGATCCGCAAATTCTATTCGTAGGAGCGAATCAATTGCGTGACAGAGTCAATGGCTCTGTGTGATTAAAGAACAACCAAAATGTAATAACAAAAACTTAACCAAAGAAAATCTGAATTTTGACTATATAGATTCTCTATGATAGTGTCGTTAATAGAAAGAGACTTAGAAAGGAAAGAATGCTTCACCACTGTCATGGATAGTATCTATCGACAATGTGGCTTATATTACAGTGCAATGACCAACCTTCATCATTCGTTACAATTTCAGCTTTACAGACGAAGGCTTTGTCGGGCTGGTTTTTGCATTCAAATGCACATAAACCTACGAAGTGTCTATTAAGCTCTTGTTTGTTGTTTTATTTGTCAGAATGTTGAGTATTCCTGTAAGCACACAAATGTCTTATTCATCTCTCTCTATGCACCGTCATCAGGGTATTCAAGTTCTGTTAAAAAGTGGAAATTTCCGTGTGTGTAATTTTTCGCGCTTTGAACATTTTGAACAATTTTACTAACTTGTTTTTATTTTCGCGATTTCGAGCTTCCTTGTTATATAGACCTACATACAAAATTAATATATTTTCGATTTTGTATTTTTTAGTTTGTTGGTTTATCACGAAAAGCGTGAAAATAAATGTAGCACGAACATTTTCCAGTAATCGATGGATGCAGTATTTACGTGCAAATGGAGAGTTTGTATTTGATTGTGATTAAAATTACTTTGGCACATTGGATTCATGTGTAATCATATGCGAAAAACCACAGGAATACACTTTAACACCACCGCACAGAGGTAGATGGACATGGTACATGCTATACCGCAGTACAAGCAACAATGCCATTACCATTGGTGGAACAAAATTCATACTTTCTCTCAACTAATTCTACCGAGATATCCCAATTCGATATCATTGTACGCTAATACGCTAACATTTACAGAGGCTATATATTTGAATATTTATCAGCAGCTTTTTGATACATCTCTACTGATAATTATATAATGTAATGTAATGCACATAACAGGAGTTTTTGGAAGACATATGGTGGTCTAATATAATACTGCACATTGACAAAACCTCTTTCCAAAGTTCATATTTCACCTTAGGGATCTTGTTATTTTTTTACACGATATCTATATCATATAACAAAAGTGCCAACTATCCTTAGGTATAGAATACTGAACTCCATTAGTCACATTAACAATGTGAAGGAAGAGGTAATGTTGAAATGAGTTGTGTATTTACATGTTACTCCTAAATTGGTCACAACTTCTGTAACTAATTTGCATAGTTCTACATAAAACGGGGGAGCAAATCTTGATAAGATGGTTTCGAGCCAACTTTGCTATTAATAAATATATGCATCACACACCAAACATCAAGTGAACAATTACATTATATGACACTCTTTTTTAAGAATAGGAGCTTAAATCACATGCATATTATAATTATATACTTTGGAATGATTTGGAAATGAGTCAAGTTTCATATCTGATGAATACAACTACTATAAATAAAATAATAATTTAATTCATAGTGGTTTTAAATATCATGCACATAATTTCATCTTGAGATAATTGGCTGAAATGCATCGCATGACAGATTTCAATCTGTGCATTTACATATGCAAATAAGCTATACTAGCATAGCAAGCTCATTGGCTAAAAAGTCATCATATGACACAAACGTGCAGCAAAACTAGCAGAACAACCTCTCCGTTGTATTTTTAACATCATATCTAAACCGTACTATATCGAAGTATAAAAGATACTGAAAGTTATTTTAGTAAGTGTCCTCTAATGATATACAAGTGTTCAATTTATTCGATAGTGTTGGAGCAATCAGATTATACAATAGGATAACAGCTGCGCTATAAATTGATTGCATTTAAGTTCCCAGTCCTGCTCATAATTATTTGATCAAAAAATTACATTCAAATTTGATCAAATAATAATGACCAGATTGGAACTATAACTTTTGACAATATTTCAAAACATGCTCACGTCTATACCTGATTGCACATGAAGACTGTATGTTACATCAGTGCCTATTCCAGTGATAAAGTCAAAACCACCATTCCATAAACGATTCTAGCGTAGCTTTACTGTTTATTGCGCACTGCGTGATTAATACATTGCTTGGATGAGGAAGCAGTCTGCTTTAAGCTCCTCCCACATGCACTTAACCACTGTGGAATATATGTTAAAGGATTGGTGGCTTTTATTTAAGACACATTCATACACTCTTAGTAGTGTCGAACTAATCAGAAAGCAAGAAACTAAAATATGCAGAGTGCATTGAACTTTTGTAATTGCACTCTGCGCGGCTTTGTTTTGTGTCTCGAAAAATCAATGCACTTGCGCAAATGTTGATATGCTCACTTGCGGGGGTCGTGTCATTATTCACACATCAACATCAGCGCGCGTGCATTGATTTGTCTAATTTCTCTCGAAACATACGCATTTATTGACCTATAATCAATCATCAGCGTGCCAATACTAAGATTGTCTTTGATTGGGCAAGTCAGATACCCAAAAGCTGTATGTATTCACTGGAACAAGCCCTGTACACCAGGTAGTATAAAGGGCAAGTGACCTTTAACCTGGCCATGTGCATGTGTATATAAAAAAGTACATTATATTCAAGTTGTAGTACACACAATTTACTATTTGCAGATGTACAACCTCACAAGACTTTATGATGAAGATGCTGTAATTTGCCCGTATAAATCCAGCGTGAAAAAAGTTGATGTCATATATCAAGTATGTACAGATCAATTTCATACATTATACTTATATATAAGATCATAACAACACTACATGGACAAATCCTATGATAGACACTGTACTACACCAAAAACACCTAATTCATTTAAAAATTAATACCAACAAAAACCAAAATGACATGTCATCTAGCTAAAATCTGTAACAATTCAAATCAGACTTGTGTAATTGTATCAAAATGTAATGACATCTAAAACATTGTTAAAACTCAAATGTAATAAGGACAAATCTTACGATTGTTAGATATTCTTTGAATCATGTTGATTATTATCCATTTGGCCTTTTGCCGGATTAGGCCACGGAAACAAGAAACCCTGTTCTACGGGCCTAGCCAACCATTTTTTTTGGAAATCTGTGACATTTTTTTCATGTGCAAATGAACACCGATCCAAATTATTTTTATGGCATGTCAAATTACAGCAACATTTGTTGAGATTTTATTAATTGTTTATGTTAATTTTGAAGGGGAAAAATGAAAAATGAAAAATGAAAAAGGTTCGACCGACCGACCCAACCTGAGAGGTCCGTTTGCCCGTAGAACAAAGTTTATTTTTTTCGTGGCCCTTACCGCACAATTGGCAAAGGAAAGCATCAGAAAGCAAATATCAACTCGGTGAATTACAAGGTGCTCAGCTCAGACTTCAAGTGTAAAACAATAGTAAACCAATGAACATAACCAAACCAATTTATTACAATAAGACATTTGATATCACTGTGCTATTGTTATACATCTATAAATTACTAATGAACAAAAATACACTTGTCAAAATATAGCTAAAATAAAATCATACATAAAAACATATATACTGTATACTAACTAAAAAAATAATGCTTGGAATTAATTACATTACTATTAACTGAAAATAAAATATGATATGATACATCTTGTAACACCTAAGCACATTCTCCGATGCCCAAGTCTACATAGTAACAATTTAAAACGGATTTGCACAGCAAAATCCCAGTATCATACCCAGAAGTGAAAGTTCAATGATCCACATACACTAGTGTAGTGAAGGCTGACTAACATTTGATGTCTGGGGGACTGTAATATTGGAATGGTACCCAGATCCTTAATAAGGTCAGTTTCATGACACTGTTGTGTATGTGGGTCATTTAATTTGCACCCTGTGTATGAGAATAAAATACTGTTAATGATCTGCTCTTTGATATCATGAACGTGTTGAAACTCAAATGTTGGTAGTCAGATGTATTGGCCTCCTATAAAGGACATTTTCAATAAAATATGAGGGATTGTCATATACAGTACAGCTGCATACACAATACACATGGATGTGCTTCGACATGTATAAATAGCCAAAACCCGCATGTTCCTGGTTTCAAAAGAACAGATCATCTACAATACACACTTTATTGTATGCTGACCAGCAACATATTCCTTATCCGAAAAAAGGAAATGCCCTTGATAACATATTGTGACAAGAAATTAAAGTTCAATTTTTCATGAGTATGTATAACACCAATAATAAAATAAATATGGCCGTTAATTTTGCGCTAATTACTACCACAAAGTTACGGCACTGATTAAACAAAAAATATATTAGACATCCAAACTCACACATTGAGTTGGACATATATATTATCAATTAAAACATAACTTTGCAAAGATATGGCATTTGTTTGCATCTGAAAGTCATTTTTTTGATAGGCGTATATTACATTATTACTTATTACATTTTTATATTATACAAGGACCTGAGCTAAAAAGGCATGACCGACCACACACGGAAACACACACACGTTGTCACGCCTGCGTTGTGGCTTGATAACAGCGCCCTCTAGTATGTGCGTCATGCCAGTGTCGTTGGCTGATACACAGACGAATGTTGAGGACTCCATCATATCTCATCTTTGTGCACACAATCAAGGGAGTACTCATTTAAGGGGAAGTGGCACATTTATCAAATATCTTTCACCAGATCAGTAGCAATGAACTCTTTGCACGAGTTTGTTTGGCGTTGCAAAAAAGTAAGTGGCATCGACCTCGCTGGAAAATGTTCATAAGGACATTTGTAAACTGCTCCCACAAAACCCACCATAAGTGTTGAAAAATATTTTTTCTGATTTGTTGATGTTGAACATGCTGAGATTACAAGCTTGAAAATGATATATCACTTGTCATAATCGGTCAAACTTTTGTCCATCAAAAATCAATATTTCTCTGGAAAATTTCTTTTGTTTTCTATTGATTTATGACACCTTTATTGTGCTGTATTTCAATAATTGGTCTGGCGACTTATGTCAGATTTTGTGGAAGCAGGTCACATTTGTGTTGTGTATATCATGACATATGCTTGACCTATAATTATTATCTGTCAACCCTGTATTGAAGAGGGGTAGATGATAAGTGTAAAGAGTTTGTCTTGAATAAATATACTGTTATGAATGCTATATAAATACATTTGTGCACTTAATCATCAAATTTCCAAGTTTTGAGAGTCAAAAGAACATAAACCACTGAAAAGTTTTAGATCTGGTGATATCATATCTAAGGAAAAATATGTTTTGGCACGGGTACAATGAGTTGAACACAAGCCACTAAACTGTGTCTAGAGAGATGAGGATATTGGAGGTCACTCAACACCATATAAGGGCACCCTCTTATCTTTTATAATCACAGTGCAAATAACAAGGAAAGAGTGTTTAGTTGTCACATACCGACCACCGATATAATAAAAAACCAAGAGTGCAGCATGCACATTTGTTTACTTTATGAGTTTTTAATTTTGGATGTTATATTCTTGTTTTGAGAAAGCGAAATAGACTTGGCTACAGATGGGTACGGTAGTGTTGAGGTCAACTAAACATTTATTCCCAAACTCTCAATAGTCAGGGAAACCCAAATGGTTATTCCCACTGTGATTGAAATCACTCTGCGCATAAACGAGCAGTTGTTGCAAGCAACTGCACGAGGGAGGAACATTGCATACAATGACATGTATATAGCCATAATTTCAATCTGCATACCTTGAAAATTCAGATTTACCAATCTAAATAAGCACTACGCAAGGTGATGTAATCAGCTAATCAAAACTTGAGAAGTTCAGATATGTCAGTTAAGTCCCTTTGTGTCATTCTCTGTTACGTAAATGACAGTTTATTTAAAGCAAAGGGAAACTTATCACCAACCTTCATTCCTACGGATGGCTCTCATAGTATCTGATTTCTCATAATTTTTTAATACAAAAATTCTCATTAAAAAAGAAAATCTCCATCAACTACCCACGCTGATAGACAGCAGGTGACCTCTTATTACCGTTCTGATTGGTCAGGTGTTTTCTTAGAAATAACAACTGTATGACGGATAGAAATCATGGCTATATAAATCATTTGCAAATTTGATATGGAGAAAAAAACTCAAATGATGTGCTTACAATTAAAAAAAACTTCTGTCAAGTGTGAGCAGTATATTAGCTGGTCCTGAATGAGCGAGCCTTTAGCGTAAGCATACAAAATACACTGCTCGTACGGTACTTTTAAGCATAGATATACGACAGTTAGAATCTTACAATATCAAAATTGTACACTCAACAAAAACAATTGTGTATACCATATAAACAATGTTGTTTTCCTTCTTCACATTCTGTTTAAGGTTCCAGGGATTTAACGGAGATCCGGTTTATCATTTGCACAGAGCGATCAAACACAAGAGGGCGCACTCCTTACAGCTCAGTATCCTTTGGCTCTAGTCACCGTGACACCTGTGAGCTGGTCCGTGATTGGGCGCTGGTCTTGCTGGACGTGGTGCTGATGCTTAGCGACGAGAACCCACTCTGGCAAGACTGAAGACTTGTCATTGAGCCCCTGTAAGAAAGATAGGTAAAAAGTCAGTCACGGTCGAATCACGTCATCAACAAAACGTTGGTGATAAAACAATGAGCATTGGTTCCAATACTGACAGAGAAAGGCTTTATCACTGACAGGGCTCAAATTAAAGGAAGGCCATATAGTGGCCTCTGGTGCCCTTGTGCACTGGCCTTGAAATGAGTGCCCTCAAAGATTGGTAATTTGAGGCCTGAATTCACTGACATGTTTCAAAGATGTAACATCCAGGTCTGAAGACATGAGCCGATCTGAAAACTCCTTGTAGGGATATGTGGTATTTTAATTAGAAATTTTAGTTCTGAACACTTGAGAGCAATACTCTCTTTTTATTGTATTTTGGGTCTTGGTGGGAAATTTACATGGTTTCTCAACCTTGGAATATCTAATATATGTGACATGTTCTACCCAAACCAGACACAATTGGGCAAGATATTAAAATTGAGTTAGTAATTGATTATTAAAGTAGAGATCATCAGCTTTACAATGGGACTTTTTTTTTAAACGGACTTCCCAAAGCGGAGTTAAATAATTTTCAAGTTCGTCTTTATGAAAACTCCAAACTGAGATATCGTCCTTTAAAGATGTACGCTTGGATTACTTTGAGTGCAGAGAGATAAAAACTGAATATTAGGAACTGATTAAACTATAGCTATTAGAATTATATGTGTAAATCGTAGGTTATGTTTCTTACCTGAAATCTTCCGAAGATAACACTTCGTGATAGTACATGACCTTTGACTTAATGTGCGGATGATGATGATGATGACTGGCCATATTGTGTGGATGAGTCTTGTTCGCCGATCCCAATGATTTATTCGACAATGACCCGGTCCTACTATGAAACTTCCACTGCAGTATATAGTAGCCTGGTACTTGGCAAACATGAGAGCCCTGAAATATATGGCATCAATCATAAAATGAAAACCAAACGGAATAGTTGCTATCCTCACTGCACACTAAAAGTCAATTTTAACACTTTTCACGCGGCTATTGGTTTTACAAAACCATTTTTCAGAAACCATTCCCAACTTTCAAGGTCTACCTCAAGGATTTGTTTGTACTTATTTCAATGCATTTCTTATGGTGATTCCAAATATGATGATGAAATTAAAACATTATGACATTTTTGAAACATTTTGTGACATTTTGGAATGTCGTCTGCAGACGCCTGGCACGTGAAAAGTGTTAAGTTTCACGTCACATTGTTTTCTCCTGAAACAGCCATGAATTCTGATATAATATTAAAATCTATGCCAATGTCAAGCAACAAGAAATTACAATGTTATACTATTGTAGGTATAACGTTTCCGGTATATCCTCAAAATGAATAACATACGAGAAAGGCCAATAAAATGTAATACTTTGTCTCAGCGCCTATTGGCTAAAAAGCTATGTGCTACGATTTATTTATTTTTACAAAATAAACTATGGTCTATGCGCTCTATTTTTTTTTTATAGAAATAATAATATAGTCAATAGTTGCGCTTTTTTCTTTTTAATAAAAGTAATCAGATATTATGATCAATGCACATTGTATGCTTGTGTTCTCTTCATCTCTTAACTTCACAAAGTTGAGACAAAGTATTACATTTCTTTGGCCTTAGGTGAGACTTTTCTTGGACTTAAGGTTATATTGTCAAAGTCCTACTTCAAGCTTCCAGCATAAACATCGACTAGCTCGATATATTGGCAAACAAGGAAATAACTGTTTTTACACACTTTTGCAAGCCACCTCCCTCTGTTCAGCCTAATAATTATCACAATCATTATTATCATGACATGATGTCAGTGGGTCTTACTTAAAGTGTAAAATTGTGCCGTTGTGGTGAGACTAGAACCCTAAAGCATTCTGTCTTTTAATGTCGTCTATAATACAACTAACAACTTAGTCATGCATATGATCAGCTGATCCAGAAATCTTCTAGAAACACCGGAAGTGATCATGGATCTAAAACAACATCATTCCTGAAGAAACATCCCAAGAAGTCGGTTGTGAAACGTCAAAAGATAGTGAGTCAATTTGGATTTGTTAAAAGAAAATTCCAATTCGTTCAATGTCTTATAACAGTTTGTCACATTAGTAAATTTTCACAGCACCCTTTTATATAATTTTTTGAAACCACAGAAACATACTTAAGTCCTCTAGCATAAAAACTTATCCAAAACTTACTTGCATACTCTCTCCCGCCTTACACACGAGGGCACTTTCCACTACGCGATAATCAATCCCCTGGGTCATCCCCTTTTCGATGTAAACTGTATTGGTAGTCCCGTGCGTCGGTCCGATGGGTTCACGATGGACGGTGAGCGGTTTACGCGAGAATAGCACAGAGAACAGGATGTCACCGCGTAGCACGTCAAAGTCCCATGTCAACACCTGCTGTTTCTCTGTGATGTGAACTAATACCTGGTGGAATCAAGATAAGATGGAATCAATATGATTATAGGATGTATATAATACGTTAACACTGTCCTTGTTGTTTTAATGGTGGGGGATAGACTGAATCCTCATGTCTTTCCTATTTTACACACGGCCCCATGTGAGGTTGCTCAAATGTGAAGACTGGAAAAAATACAGTTCCAAATGTGTGCGCTGATAAACTGCTGAATATACATAAGCTATTCACGAACCAGTCACGCCACAGTGCGCTGATAGTTTCAAGCGGCGTTGTAAACCACGTGACGCGATAGGGCGCACAATTTGTGGCGCAGCGTGACGATCGTTCGATGCACTGCCTTTGAATTGGACCAATCGGGTGGTATTTCTGTTGTTGCTGTGTACAAATGCGCATTCTCGGTATTGGTATGCATATTAATTAAGCAAAGTTGTCATGGAATTCCACGACAAAACGGCACACTTTTTGGACGTACTATTTTCCCAGTCCCTCTTTTTGGTCTGCCATTTTTGAAGATGGAGGTCATATAGAGGGACGCGGGGAGCCAGTCTAGGTGGGTACCCGATTTCCGCCAAATGTTCACTAAGTGTTTACTATTCTACACGAAGACACATCATAAATACAGTCCATATTTCAAAATTAGACTTAAATTACTCCAGTGGTTTTATTTAGATTTAAACTGTCTCAGAGCAGAGGGTAGGCTACTGCAAAAGGCTATAATTTCGCGAATTTAAAATTACTGCTATTTTAGAGGGCATTTAATTTCGCAAATTTGGAAATTTTAGTTACATTCAATGCAAATCGTCAGTTTTCCGGGTATTTAACTTTGTGAATCCACATCCCTCGTGAAATTCAGAAAATTAAATCCCTTGCAAAATTCGGTGGTTTTACAGTAACTCATCATGTGACCGATAGCAGGTCTTGGGTACGATTCCTCATAAATAAATCAACCAGAAATCATCTACCGTAGCTCTGTCTATCATATAATTGTACCTACCTCATTTGGTAATCCCTTCTGTAGCACGGCTGATTTGTACACTGTCTCAGAGCAGAGGGGTAGCTCATCTGGGTTCAGTAGATCGTCGTGTGACCGATAGCAGGTCTTGGGTACGATTCCACCTTCGGGAATTTCACACTGTAACGAGAATTGTCAAGTAGAAATTGTTCTTAATTTAAAATTAATTCATGACAACTAAAAATTATACGGAAGGAAATGTAAAAACAATGGCAATATCTTCCCCTTCATTAACTTGTTTTCCACCTTTATTGTACTGATGAATAAATTGGACAAATCTTTGAACTTCTGACAAATCTGGGATCAAAAATGGTACCAGATAACTACAATTTGATTTGAATACAGGCAACATTGTGTTTCCAAGTTCATTATTATAAGATGAGAAAATGTTTACAAGTTTAAGTGTTCATTTCAGACTTACCAAAAAGTAGAAGCTTGAATCATATATTTCTTTCAATAATATACTGGTTTTATTTAGGCCAAACAAAGAAAAAGGTTTGTCTCAGAAACATTTTGCAAAAAAGCTAAGTGCTGTGCATTTTGTTTTTTAGATAAAAGGCTATGAGGTATGGGTTGGTTTAAAAATAATAAAAAATTGTGCTAATCCAAGCTTACAGAGACCTTTTTAATTTTTAATTTTTAATTTTTTTTTTTAGGCCTAAGTGCGTAGACCTACGCATTGTAGCTCATTTCACATACCAATGCGGGCGGGCTTCTGAGACAAACAATCTTCTTTGTTTGGCCTTATGATTTAACAAATAATAACATCTACTCACGTAGCAATCGCCGCCAAGGAAGTCCGGCAAATACACCGGGTCGATATGATCGGGCAATCCTCCAAAGTCCATGTGGTTCTTACCGCCGTATATCAGGAACTTCTCTCTTGTGTTCTCGTCAATAAACGGCGATACCAGAGTCCACACTACGGGGAATATGCGCGGGGCACGCACTATAAGGAGTTTGCCCATCGTCTCGGGGTAGTTGGCTTCTACTACTTCGATCATTCTCAGAAGTGCTTTGATGCCGGGACGCCATAGGTGACGCATACTGAGCCCTTCACAATCTACTATGCAGGTCCATGAACTGTTAATGAGAGAGAAGAGAGAGAGTTTAGATTACAATGATGCATTGCACTTGTTACGCAGAGGTCTACTTATCTTCTATCACTCACTGCCCTTGAGCTGAGTACATGTAGTCACAGCACAGTGATGTCAATGTGTATTTTAGAGTAGATGTAGCATTTTTACACCTTTGTCAGTATTCATCTCAGATTGAGATAGGTAAATAAAACATCACAAAGTTGTGTACCTTAGCTCAAATCACAATCCCGTAGACAATCATAGGTCGATAAATGTGTATGTGTTATTTTCTGAGAAATGAAGACAAATCAATGCTGATGTTGATGGGGAAATGCTATTGTGAGCGTATCAACACTTGCGCAAGTGCATTGATTTGTCTAATTTTTTCGAGAAACAAATCATACGCATGTATTGACCTAATTCATACTTTTGATCTACGTAAACAACGAATCAAAACATGTTCATATCAATAAATGTGTATGTGTTGTTTTCTGAGAAATTAAGACAAATGCATGCGCGCTGATGTTGATGGAGTGCTATTGTGAGCCAGTGCATTGATTTTTCTAATTTTTCGAGAAATAAAACATACACATTTATTGACCTAATTCATACACGACACTATACAAATCAAAATTCACAATTTGAGCATATTTTTGATCTATTAAAACATGTTAACAAGTTTGCTAACACTCGCAGTGAAAATCGGCAAATCCGTGCTGCCTGAACAACCAAGCCTCGATTTAAGTGGGAGCTAGGAGTTTTTTGCCCCCGGTTGCCAAGTTTTAGCTCCCGGTGTTTTCAAATTTCGCATAGCAAAGTATAGGAGCGGGAGCTACTTTTGTCAGAAAAGTTACAAAGTAGCTCCCGGTTCACACATCCTTAAATCGAGGCTTGTGAACAACCAATCAAAACAAAGCTTGTGGTGCGCACATTGAACGACGCGCACGCAGAGTGCAATTAGACACTTTCAAAGCACTCCGCAATCCGCATATTTGAGTGTCTTGCTTTCTAATTGGTTCAACACTACTAAGAGTGTATGAATACTTGATAACATATGCATGCATGCCCCGTAAAAAATAGAATGTAACTGGACCACACAGAGATGTAGTATGTGTAAGGTATCACACAGGCTTTATTTTTTATCCAAGGGATTCTGAATCAGACTATATTATTATTGGTATTTTATTCAGAAGCATCTCGTGGCCCGCAGGCCAAATTAAAGTAACAGTAAAATTGTGAGATTCACAAAATCAAATGCCCGCTAGAATAGCTGTAATTTTAAGTTTGTGAAATAAAGTATTCGCGACAACACAACATCACTAATTTTACATACAACAATATGATGTAATAAATATAAGAGGACCTGACGTTTCGATCTTTATCGAAATGTGAACAAATGCACGTTTCGATCTTCGTCGAAATGTGACTGTTCACAATGTTATAATAGAATGCATCATAATATATTCCCTTCTCTTCCTACCTGATTGGTTTGCCTGTTCTCCTAGTAGCTTCTTCTGTTCTCCGTAAACCTTCCTCATTGATTGAAAGCACCTGTGAATAGTAAAGACAAAACCATTAATATTTTTATACTGATCGACCCTTTTTTTTAATCGGTTAACAAAATTTGTACACATTTTTTTTGGATTTTTAGTCATTTTCAAGGGAAAATAATAATAGAATGAAGAAAGAAAAAAAAAATTATGTCGTCTTACAGTGATATATTGCTTTTTATGCTGGACAGACTATTAGTATTATATAGATTCTTCATTATTGAAAGCACCTGCAAATATTAAAGACAAATGCATACATCTGTTCATACATCCGTTTATAACAGAAATTACCAACAAAAAACCCTCTTACAGTGATATTGCTTCTCATGCTGGACAGACTATTATAGATCTGCAAACATCTTTGAAATACTGTAAAAGCCAATATTTTCGCGTTAAGATATTTTCATGAATTTTGATATCATAGACATTTCACGAATTGTTTTTTTCGCAGGCGACTAGACTTTCTAGATGCACTGCATGAATGTTGAAAACAATATTTTCAGCACGAAAAATAAAACCACAGCAAAAAATTCAGCTTTTACAGTAGGTGCAAAAAAAATCCTGTTCTATATGAGTAGATGGCACTTTCAAGAAGGGCTTGTCATTTTCAAATTTTCAAAAATGTTCGGAAGCATTCAAACATATTTTTTTCCTCAAAAAAGGGGAAGCTGCAAATTCTGGGTAGGTCAGGCCCAAAGAATTGTGTTTTTCCATTGAGCGACCAACAATAGCATCTCTCTCAGTCACACATGTTGAGAAGAGGCTTTTCAATTCAGTCACCTGTCTGCACCTCTAGCGTATATACACACTTACATGTCTCAGAATGCCCTCTTCTCCTACTGCTTTGATGAGTCCTTTAACATCCACCTGACCCAGACGCATGATAAACATTGGTCTACCGTCTGAAATGAACAAAAATAACATTTTGTATTGAGTGCGGATTCATTTCTTGTGAGCCATGTATTTATTACTAATGGAAATGTTACACTGTGATCTGCTGGTGCTATGGATACTGTAGTTATAGTTTGATCAGTTCCAAATTGGCGATAATTCCAAATTGGTGAAGCATCCTTACAGCAGCGAATGAATACAGAAGGACACGATCGCTCATAAAGGCAACAAGCGCACTGTGCATCATATTCGTAACGCTCAGCTTGTGTGTGACCAAAACCTTGTGTGTGTGTGGTAGTAATCGCATGAGTACGCTTGGATTACTTTTGCGCGCGAAGAGATAAAAAACTGAATATTTCTCGCCAATTTGGAACTGATTAAACTATAGGTCAGTGTTTTTGTATTGCAGTCATGACTTCCACAGCTGCAAAATTGTGATGGTAATAATAAACCAGGAGGGAACACAGTCTACGTGCTACTGGTACAACCTCTTTTTTTGTGAAGTTAGGGTCAGCGTTCAAACAAGCGGTAATCTGTGCACCCAAAATGTCCAAATTTCCTGACGGACAACCATTTTTTCTAACTGATTATTCGACCGATAACCAAGATTTTGACACCAAAACAACTGCGGATAACAACAAATAGTGGCGGATAACAAAAATCTTCTGCTGGGTTATCCGCTGGATCCGCTGGATTTTTAATTTTCTTATTTATAACGCTGGTTAGGGTTGCTTTATCACCACCGATTAATGTTATGTTAGGCAGTCCATTCCCTTTATTCTGTCAGCCAGTTCAAATATTTATCATGCCAGCAAATTCATCTCATAAAATATAATTTCTCCAAGCCATATCCGAGCAAGCAAATGGTATGTCCACACTCCTATCACAGAAACAAAATTCATGGCCATGATATGCATAATATATACTGTAAAGGTATTTAATTTTGCGAGGACCTTAAATTCACAAAATCAAATCCCAGCTAAATAAACCATGGTAAAAGCTTAAAATCAGAGTCAAATTTTGGAATTGCAAAATTAAATCCTCGCAAAAATGTTGGCTTTTGGTAATTCGCGAAAATAAGATACCCGCAAATTGTAAGTGTTTTACAGTACACCATCTTTTTTAGTCTTGTCAACATTTTGTCTGGAATTCTTTCAGCTGGTGTTGTTGCGTTACATGCATTGGAAATGTTCAGGAATTCAAAGTAGAAATTGGAAGCAGAGAAACAATATAATGACATAGTCAGCGTCCGAATTAAGGGAAAAAAATCTGGTTGCCCACCCGGCAACCAACAAGCAGGAAATTATGGTTGCCCGGCAGATTTTTTGGTTGCCCGTTCTGTAAAATATTTAAATGCATGTGTTAAGTGTTTCACTTCTTGTAAAAAAAAATTGGTTGCCCACCGGGCAACCAAATAAGTACATGTTGGTTGCCCGGTGCTAATTTTGGGTGTCCCGGGCAACCGGGCAACCACTTAACGCGAACGCTGGACATAGTGTATAATTATGATTCTCATTGTCTTTAAAACAATATTAAACAAGAATGACACCATGAGTAAATTCCTCATTTTCATTCAAACAATATGATCAGTTCAGTACCATATAGAGAGTATGCAATGCTATGTCACTATGTCCTCATTTGAACTGAGCCTCCAAGATGGCGTCCACGGGACAATATGATTTGGTCAGTTCATAGTACATGGAGCGGGAAATTTAATTGTCAATCCGAATACGTGACTAGCCTATGCCTCAATGATGGCTGCCCAATCCATTGTTATACCGTTCCGGTTGGTTCATTGCATACCCTCTATTGCCAGGTTCTGCGTTTTCACTACCTACATTTTGAAATTTGGCTATCTTTTTTAGGATATAATGCATGTGGAAAAAGTCCATTTATGCACTGATTTACAGCATCCAGTGTGATCAAACACCTTGTTTCAAATACTGTATTATTCCTAATAAGCCCAGGGCGGTAAGCAAAGTCATTTTGGGTGGGCGCTTATAAGAGTTACCTTTTTTAATTCATTATCGAGAACACTGTTGAATTTGGAAAGGTTTATTAAAAAAATGCTAAAGAAAACCTTCAAAACTAGCGTGAAAATACTATCCACTTCCATCAGGTTTTCACTAGTGAGCAGCCATCTTTTCTTTTCAATTGTGGCTAAAATATATCACCACGCATACCAATACGCACAGGCTATATTGAAAAGGTGGGCGCTTATAAGGGATTGTTTGTTGGTAGTCATTGAGAAAAACGGGGTGGATGCTTATAAGGGCATGGGCGCTTAATAGGGATAATACGGTAGGTCTTTTTGGACCCAGAGATTGCAGATTGCTACTCTTGCCATACACAGCAGCAGCAATACTGGATCACATCGACCTATGGCGAGTTCTCCACACCCGGCCATAACCCCCGGTAATTGGTTACATAAGCATCGACTGTCTGACAGAACAGATGCTTCCATGCACTCATTTCCTGATTTGTGAATAATTTATTTGTTATTTGTCGCATGCTGTCTGCATGCGTGCATAGTGTAGTTATTAGTTTTCTCTTGTAGCCAACACCTGCAACAAGTTTACAAGATTTCAGGACGGAATAGCCGACTAGCGGTGCTGCTAGTACAACCTTCAAATGCAATGTTATTTGGGCAATCGGGAAGTGTACTTTGGCAAATCAGAATTTCTGAAGGTAGCACACGTAAAATGATTTAAAAAGCCTGGTTCTTAATTGTATTTTCAGTAACAAATTGAGCTTGATCACAACAGGACCCATGTGTTTTGAAACAACTTGGTAGTCTAGGTTGATAAATGATAAACATGATTAGAATTTGGTCTTTCCCTAGAGAGGTCCATATTGGAGCCCTTAGCTTTCAAAACTATACAGCCCTTTTATGGCAAAAGGATGTATCTTATATGTACTTTCTTAATGATATACTTCCTTTTAACATGGATTGTGTTAACTTGGTTCAATAATCCTCACTTAGGAAAAGGTTGCAACTTGTAAAGACAATAAAAGTAATATACTGTCTTTTACCACGACTTGATTTATGGAGAAAAAAGCTAACTTTGATCATGTTAAAAGGAAGTATACTGTTAGAAAACTACATATAAGATACATTCTTTTGCCATAAAAGGGCTGTATAGCGAGTGTCATCATCAGAGCAAATGATTAACTGAAAATATGTGTTTCCATCTAAACCATTCCATATTGAGAGTTATCAGAAATTCCAGGGGGCGGGGGACACTAAAAAAGAATATGGGTATAAGACACGGTGTCAAATTTACAGCATTCTCTAAGAACAGGGGTTCTCTGGGTGAGACATTTACAACATTTCCCCACAAAATAGTGGTCTTTGGGAGAAAGTGTATTTACATTTTAAAGAAAATATTGAGTGGAGCTGCAAAGGGGTCTCAACAGCCTTACATTTTTGCATATACCCAACATATATAGAACAGCAAGAGTGTTTTTGTGTTATCCTCCACACCAATCTTAAGAAGTTAAGACTTGCTTCCCCTCAACCATATTTTCTGGCACAAAATCAGAATGCATTCCATTGTGATTTAGATTCATGCCAACATAGAGTATTTACAACCTGATTTCATAGCACTTTTTCATTTAGACAGCGGTCTACAACTTCACATACATAAAAAAAAAAGTACATTTAATAGGAGCAAGGTTGTGTGTCTTCGAGCATTTCCTAAACATTTGCAAGAATTCCTTGAGTCTGCTGTAGCCAGGTTGTTGTTCTAATATAAATCTTAAGTATTGTTCCTGTTTGTATATTGAGGTCAAAATTCTCATGCTTGTCACCAATTTTTGTCTACAAGTAGATAACCGTAACAAGTTTTTTCATGTTAATTATTAACCCTATCGTCCAACCCAATTATTTTGTTTTCTGATTTGAAGTTGTTGACAAACTGCACATGGATACAGACCATCTCACTCCTCCAATGAAAAATCTACTTTTTTGAATAAAATGGCCACATGGACGTGTAAAACAGAAAAAACCAAAAAAAAAAATTGCTTTTGACCTTTTACTGATACCTCAATACCATTATTTCATATTCCGAAAAAACTCATAATCTGAGATTTATGCACTTGTTTTGAATTACAGGATGGAATTAAAACGTTTTAAGTACTACTAAATCATGTAAAACTTAAAACCATGAAATCAGCTTTTAAAAGTTACAACCCCAGTGATGCATTTAAATATTATGAAAGTGGACTTTTGGCACAGTTTATTTTTCCCCACATTGCAGATTTTGATAAATGAATATATGTGATAAGAAAAACATATATTTAAATCTAAGCCTACTTTTGTGGATAGAAACCTGTGTGAAAAAATAACAAGCCCACTTTTGTATGTGAAAATCTAGCTTTTCAAAAACGTTTGCTTATCCTTTCAAAAAAGTCAGGTCACAAACCTTTTCACAAAATGTTTGTTCTGTTGTTATTATTGTGTTTTTATTTATTTCATTTTTGTAAACCTGACCTTTCTAACAAATCCTAACTAAAGACCTGACTGAATGAGTAAAAAAACCTGATCCCTTAGAAATTCTGTGCCTAGGTTGGATTTACAAAAATCTTGATATAGCTGTTGAACTGGAAATAGTTGTCAACATTCAACCCCCGCCCCCATAATTGAATAGCACACAACTCTCCAACACTTCTATGGTGTCCATCACTGTTCAGATTTAGTGAAATAAATAGGTTGGCCAGTCGACATCCCTGCTAGAATTTTGGAATGTCCGCCAGAAAATGTAGGGGGTGTCCGACGGTCATCCATGAGCTTAAATGTGGGTGTCTGGCAAAATGTTACGGTGTCAGGATACCCACATCCGGGGCCCGCATATCCACTATTTCCATACACTGGTCTCTGCAGGTAATGAGTGGATGGGGAGCACTATTATTACCAGCGGACATGTTTACACTTTATTTCCATGCATCATCAAGGACAGTGGTGACGACATTTAATAGATGATGATCACTATTGATGATGGAATGTACTGTCAATGACAGTGTTGTGTACCCTGTTTAAGGCCAACAACAACAAAAATGTTTGGTTGCCCTCCGCGACCGACCCAAAAATCATGAAATTCGCTGGTCGCTTTTTTTATTTTTATTTGTTAAAAATATTTTTCTCAACACATAAAATTAAAAAATTGCTGTTAATATTTTCTCCCAACATTTTCTTTCACAGTTAAAATATAAACACCATATGTCAGAGGCGATAAACAACATTGAAATTTGTATTTGAAAAAAATCATATTAAAAACGCCATCACATCCTTAATTTTTTTAACAAAAAAGTCCTAAAAAAAAAAAGGACCGAACCGACCCTCCAAAATGTTACCCTCTGAGGGCAACCAAACATCTTTTTTATGTTGCCTAATCCATCTCTATCCTTGATGCTACTATTTGTATTGGACGTTATTAAATCATTTTAATCACAGTGACTCGAAGTTTAAGGACTTAATGCCTCGCTATCTAATTGTGATCTGAACACATGTGGCAGCAAAATAATCAAATGCTTTATCATAACATTATACCTTGGGATTTTAAAAAGGTTTTAAAATGTTGTTTTGCAGAGATTTTTTTTGAGTGGGCGATATAGTGTCGTCGTCAACCGCAACCCCGTAATAGAAAACACAACACAAGCTGGTAGATTGAGTTAACTGTACTCTCACACCCACCCACCTACTGTATTGCTTTTAGCTATAACCGCCTGGTGCTTATACAGGGTGTATCAGAATGATCTATACCGGGTTTCAAAAATATATATAAAAAATATAAAACAAATAGTGTTTCAAATTTAAACACTTGCGATATATGATGGTGAAAATGTTTCCTACTTATTCTGTTGATTTCATTGAGACATCTCTTTTTGTTCCGCTGTGGCAAGACATAACCGAAAATCGATGAAAAACTTATTTTCATATTTTGGCTCACATAATACATCTTTATAGCTATTCTCCCTAACACTACTACAGTAGCATTTCAAACAATGAACCCCACACCTCATAAGTTATAATTCAAAACTCCCGCCAAAGAAAGGAAGGCTAAACCACTCAAAAGCTAAACAATCCTGCCCCATTCAATCAAAGCTTTTGATTTCTATGCACACAACAATTGATTGTTATCAAAAAGCTAATTAAAATAAGAGGATACAATAATAATGCGAATAACATTTCAGAAATAATTTAATGTTTAAAAGTGTTAGTGACTTTATAGATTTTCATAATGGATCATTTCAACAAAAACTTGAAATCTACTATCGTATAAAAAAGTCTGTATTTTCCATCAAAAAAACGCCCGATTTCCAAAATCTAAAATTCCTAAGAAAGCTGGGCGTCTGCGCAAGATATATTTGAAAACGGTTTGGACAATGTCAATAAGTTTATATCGAAAAAATTGTATTACCTCGGTATAGATCATTCTGATACACCCTGTATACTATAGACTCAGGAATCTGGGTGCTCGGCTCCAGCAATAGAACAAGGTACCAAATTAGATAACTGCAATGCCACACCCACCATCAGTGCCAACTGTTATCGCTTATTAATGGTCACCGTCATAATGCTATGGACAAAATTCAACCAAATTCTTACGCACGCTGAAAATGCATATTTTAGCTATGTGTTGAAAACACTTGCGAGCTCATTCAACAAACACACATGCTTGGTTATTTGGAATTTTGTCCAGAATATTATGACGACAAGAATAGCTATAATTATGTGTTAATATCATTGATACATTTTGTCATGCATCAAGACAAAGCCTTAACCATTATGAAAACCGAACCAAATTAAACAATAAGCCTATTTTGCTGCCCTGCCTCTATCATGCCATCATACATGTAGCAGGATTTATGGTGATGAAAAAACCTCTGATTGTGACTCCCCTAGGTTCGATTTAATTGGTAATATTAGAAATTTAGTCTCAAATTGACCTATTTGTAACGGTTTGATCTTCAATTTTGTATCTTACACATTATATAATACTATACCATTCTATGATAATTAGCAACTAATGACAATATAAATTCAGTAAATTTTATATATGCAGTTACTGCCATTCAAAGTTATAACCTTTAAGTAATGCCATATATCTGCTTGCTTCATGCCATACACTGAACCAGTGAGCTGGCTGGATATGGTAATCCATACACGCATCTCAGGATAATTTATAGCCAAATTTATGGCTACATTACAGTCATCCAGCGCAGTGTTTATGGCACCAAAACCATAGGTCTTATAGGATTTCATTATAGTTTGTTCCGAACAAAATAGGCAGCAGAAATGTGGGCGGCTTTGTGTTTTTTTCAAGATTCTATATTGAAACACTGTCCTAGTTGTGGAACGAGGCGGTTTTTGTATTGGTAGCTGTTATCTATTAGATGGCTACATTGCTAGGATCTTTTTTTAAATCTTGAATTTCTAAAATTAAAAGGCTTTTTGGCGCCAGTGAAACAGGTTTTTTTTCTTCTTTGGCCTAAAGGGGAAAGTAAGGAACAAAAGAAACATATCTGAATTATTTATACTGAGCATTGCTATTTGAAGGCATCATATTCATCAAATTGATTTCTAATTTAACAAACTAAATCTTTGATAGACAATAAGATGTCATTTTTCTTTTGGCAGGCAGATTGTCTATGATCCAATTACAAGAATATTTGATACAATCAACCTAAAATAATTGACAATGATTTACATTTACAAATCAGAACCATTACTTCCTTATACTGAAACTAGGTTTTTACAAAAAGATCTATTTTTATTCATCTTCATCTTTATGAATTAATCATGAAACCAATAAAAGTACAAATGAGACCTTACAAATAATAACTAACTTTAGAATTATTTATAACAAAGATACAGTCCGGTAGATCATACAATGTCTGAATATTGACAAACAGTAAAAATAGATAACCAAAGAATTCTTTGCGAATGAATATTTTCAGCGAAATTAACAATTATCTATATTTGAAAAACTGAGCAATTATTGTGTTTTATTTCAATTTTTGATTATTCTTATTGATTCATGTTTTGATTAAATACAATTTCAGATAATTCCTTTGAGTTAGACAGTTGTACAATCAATTTTTAATTAGCTTTCTTCGAGGAGATCTTACTAAGGCTGCTAGCTTTATACGTATGTCTTTATATTAATAAATAATTTAATTAAAATTGAATTATATTGTCTTGAGAACCCCTATTTTTCAATGTGGGTCTTTGTGTCTATATTTATACATTTTGACTGCCTCCTGTTAGTTTATATTATATGATTTTGTTTTATTGTTAAAGCTAATATAAGATTTTGCATAATACACCTCCCAAGATGGGGGGAAATTAACAGAAATCATCCCACTATGTTGTGTAAAGGAAGTCTGGATGCCAATTTAACCCCCTGAGAACTACCGGCCGATTGGTCAGAAAGATAGATACATCATTTATTGCACCAATCAGAGACATTTGTACAATAATTGTATCCCTGATAAAGATCGGGGTGAAATAGTTTAAAAGCTGCATTTTAATTGGCTATTCAAATGAGTATATCTTGCAATACACCAATCAGAACCACTGTAAGATAGGCCGGTAGTGCCCAGGGGGTTAAGTACTTATTACCATTCCAACAGAGTGAGAACACTATTAGTGTTTGAAGATGTTTGCTAATTTGGGCCAGCTGGTATGAAATACATTTACTGGTAAATTAGCAATTTTCACCCCTTTCCATTCCAATATCTGCCTTTGCTAACTGATACCATATTTATACCAACAGACAAGGTTATATGTATATTTTTTTAATTTCAAGTTTGGACCCTGATCACAATGAGAGGTGGATGTACAATTACATTAATTAGCTATTAGTGAACAAGAAATATGTCTATAGTTCAATCAGTTCCAAATTGGCGAGAAATATTTGGGTTTTTATCACTCTGCGCTCAAAAGTAGTCCACACGAACACAGTTTGGTCGCACGCACGCGTTAAACATATTATGCACAAGACGCTTGTTGCCTTCATGCACGCCTGTATCCTTCTGTATCCATTGGCTGCTGTATATAAGGAGGCTTTGCCAATTTGGAACTGATCAACCTATAGAGAGTTTTGTAACTTGGATCTGTAATCCAGAACACTCTTCCACAGTCTCCAACTCTTCAATGATCTTGACGAGCCAACACAAAGAGAGTATATGTAGTAGCCTTCACCTATAACACTTCCCATGCGGCTATTAGTTTCCCCATATCCAAACAGAAACCTTCCCAATTTTTCGAAGTCTATCTCAAGAATTACTGAACCAATACTAGGCATGGTTGTACTTATATTAATGCATTTCTCATGGTGATTCCAAATCTGGTGATGGAATGCAATAATAATGCAACATTTTTAAAACATTTTGTGATATTTTGGAACTGTTGTCTGCAGACGACTCCCGCGTAGAAAGTGTTAAATAGCAGTTAGTTTTCTTTTGCCATGCCGTGTGCAGATTAACATAGCTTTAATAGGCGTTTCACACCGGCCCGACAATTGATCTTTGAATGATTGATCATCGTCAAGCAGTCAGCTCCGGAATGAGAGCCCATTTCACTCGAGGGCGCTAAAAATTGACAGGTGTGCGTCACCGTGGTAATGGTACCTGTCAATTTGTGCAATCATTGCATTTTCACTTTTCAACCTTAAATAATTGCATACAAATTAACATCTTAACAAATTGAGGGCAGCCTAGGTATGAGAATTCCTCGCGGCAGCTAGTCCGATGATTTATCTCACCTTTGACCCCAACATCTCGCAATACAGGTCGAAATTACACCTTTTTGAGTCTATTTACCGCAATGAGACTACCATTGAGGCTACTGCGAGTTTACACCATTTTAATGAATTTTAGGGTAAGTGTGATAATTTTTACCTTAAACATAAATGTTGTAGTATTATATAGTGATGAATTATTGTCACATTATCTCAGAGATAAGAGACTTATTTTATGGTTGAAAATTGGCAAAATATAATTTTTTCAATTTTGAAAATTGCTGAGACAGGAGGCTGTTCCCTTGATGGTAGTGCGTCACCAAATGACACACCCTCAAGCCACATGTGCTCCCGTTCCGGAGCAGACTGTTTAGTAGTTGGCGCTACAACAGTCGCTATGACAATTGACCAACCAAAAAGGATCACTTCTCTGTGTGAATCCAATGACCGATGATCAATCAAATTTCTCTCCACTTAGCAACGATCGCCCGTCAAGCCAGTTAGAAAAGGTTTAATATTTTCTGCTTTTACCAAACACCGATAACTGTCAGTTGATATTACAATGGTCATCACTTACTAGTGTTTTTCTCAATGTACCACACAGGGCATCTACATAATAACCATATATCTGCATAGTACCATAAAATGGCAAATTAAGACTTTTTGATAGCTATTTTTGTGCAATCATTTATTTGGCTGCCAGTTGTAATTATAACATGCTGGCTTTGTAAAAATAACCTCATGAACTGATGGCTACATGTAGCACTAATCCTTCCTTATGGCGGTCGAGAAATCATTAAATAATTCCTTGATACGGAATTGAAATTAAGAACTCCTGTTTACATGTTTGCCGCTCTACCGACTAAGCTTATTTATGAGGCTGTTGTTGTTGAAGTGTTAGAAGAGTATTTATAAGCCCAACTATAAGCACATGCTAAAGAAAACATGCATCTATCTAATTCAATTGGGATAAAAAGAAAATTGATGGTATTTGGTCATTCCAGAAAAATATGGTTTCATCTCTAAATCAATCTGGATTTAATAAAAGTTACTTGGAGTATCCTGGGTAAAAGTTTGCTCTTAAAATAATTGGGGAAATGCTCGAAAATTGGGAATTCCTTTCATATCAAAAATCAAATCAAACTTTAGTTCCATAAAAAACACTACATCAAAAAATACTTTAAAACAAACAAAAGCGATGGAGGAGTAGGCTGGAAAGCCAATAAGGCCTGTAAATAGCCTACCCCCTTTAAATACAATACAATACAGTACATGATACTTATTTACTAAATGAAGAAAACAAAATCTGACGACTTACACAAGACAAGACATACAAGGACGAGCTCAAAAAACGAATTACTCATATTTTTGGATGAGGTTAATCTGAAGTTGGTTTCGGAAATGGTTCACAGATGTTGATTCTTTTAGTGTTTTTGGAAGTGAATTCAAAAGAATGGGACCACGCCTACACCCTATGGGTACACCACCATAGTAACTCCCATTGAAACGTGTGTTATAAACAAGGTGTTCAATTGTTTCTCCTGGCTCCCCTCCCTAACTGGGGTATTTATTATTTTTGTAGAATCTTCTTTTTGTTCTCAACATATCTGTTTTTCATATGTAATCGACAGTCCCAGTTTTCTGTTAACTAAGCTCATTTATGAGGCTGTTGGTGTTGACGTGTTAGAAGAGCATATTCAAATTCTCAAGCAAAAATAATGATAAAAACCCCTGCTTGTTGCTACAATACAAGTGGGAGAAAAAAATCATCACCAACTGATCCAGAAAATGAAATCGTGACATAAAAAAAAAATTGGTTACACCATAAACAATCTGAATAATAGTTTTTATAATTTTATTTTCGGAGGACCAGTATTATTGCCAAGTGGCTGGGATTAGACTCACAGAGCGCTAATTGAGAGAAAGAGAGAGAGAGAGCCCCTGGTCTACCTACCTCTATCGCTGAAATGCCAAGCCCCTGGGAAGTAATTCAGCAGTATATCAGGCGGTGTCCACGTACCGAGGATCTTATCTACTTGATGTTGTTTGCGCCATGCCAGCGCCAACGTGATCATTTCGTGTGCCTTCTCCGTGTTGAAATCTCTCGCTCTCAAGAAGCGAAGTAGATGCTGGTCCTTGGGCATCTGGAAAACAAAATATTTTAAGTTAATAAACTTAACTCTGGTGGCCGTATATTCTCGTACTAAACGCGGTTTAAGTTGAATGCAAGTTTATCTTTTAGACAGGTCATTTAACAATACACGTTTTTAAAGACGATAAATATCATCACCAGAAAAATTGAAGCATGCCATTGTATGGAATGGTATTGGAATGGTAATCTGTGATTCCAATGGGTTACCGTATAAATTAAAGGAATGCACCAAATGTACATGAATGCACCCAACATATACAACGACAGGGAAATCACAATGTGCACATGGTGCAAATGTCAGTTAAACAGGAGTTAAAAAACTATCCCCATACCCATTTTAGACACTTTTCAGCGAGTTAGACGTGTGATCAAAAAAAAAATTAAATCTCGAGAATTGAGTTTAGTTAAACCATGTGTTTCGGTCAAAGCTAAAGGTGGATTTAGCTTAAAACCGTGTTTACATATGTACCAGAATATGGCCCTTTGTGTAAACCCTTTCCACGCGGCAGTCGTTTGCAGACGACAGTTCCAAGATTTCACAAAATGTTTCAAAAATATCAACATTATTGAATTTTACCACCATATTTGGAATAATCATGAGAAACGCATTAATTGCATTGAAAGTTGAGAAAGGTTTCTAAAAAAATGGTTTCGTATATATGGTAAAACTAATAGCCGCATGGAAAGTGTTTAGTATGATTAAATATTGAACAAACCATACATACACAACAAACAGATTAGATGACCAGAACTGAAATTGTCACACTTGAGGTTGTGCATACGTCAGGCAGTGCACGCAATGCGCTATTTTGTTCGTTCATTCAATTATAGATCTGATTATAGTATTAGTAAGTAAAGTTATTTAAATTCTTATATTTTCACTTCCAAGCACAAATTTCAGGGACACACATTGTACTTGTATCACTTCCGAAACAAGTATGTGTATTGTGCATTCTTAAAGATTGTGGATGGTCTTGGGTTTTTTTAAAAAACAACAACACATTTGTGACCCATCACATCAAAACAGACCAGTTGTCTGCAAATCTTGTTTGCAGAAAATAGCCAAAGAAGATGATGACAAATAAAATAAAAAGAATCTATAACCTTTCAAGCTGTATAAAATCTTTGTTTCATGTTCAATTTCACTAAGTAAGGTTTCATTTTCAAGATACAGAATAGCTTTGTAACATGGAATTTTAAATCTCATTTTTCATTTCTGGAGACAACTGGTCTATTATGATGTGATGGGTCACATACTTACACAGGTATTCATGGAATGTTGGTTAACCCCCTGAGAACTACCGGCCAATTGGTTAAAAAGATGGATAATCATTTATTGCACCAATGAGAGACATTGTTAGAATAATTGTATCTGATAAAGATGGGGGTGAAACATTTTACAAGCTGCATTTGAATTGGCTATTCATATGAGTACATCTTGTAATAAACCAATCAGAACCACTGTAAGCTAGACAGGTAGACCCGGGTTAAGGTACTTGGTTGTGTACCTCCAAAATGACTCTGTTGTCAATTTTGACAAAGGTAGGAGAGCATGTTCTTAAAATTGAGGGGTTCCTGGCAATTTTAATAAAGGTGCTTTTTTCGGACGGCTTAAACTGTTGTCAACCTCACACTCCTGTACAATGAAATAGTACCTACCTTTCCTTTATTTGTTTCATTCAGCCATTCCCTGAGTTGGATCAGTCTACTTTCCTGTAGAGGGGTGAGGTCTCCAAGGAATCTCTCGATGTAATCTTCATCAACCTTGCAAGCTTCTGTAATGTCAAGTACGTTTTTTAATAGAATTAATTTATGGTCGTCTTCGGGCGGCAATTATCTCATACAGTTCACTAGCAGCATGGCGCCAATTGGAATTTAACACACAAATTATATTAAAGTACATCCCCTCCCTTGAATATTTTGTATCTCCCAACCCACTGATCATACATAAAGGCAACATTGTAATGTTTTACATGGATCTTTTTCATTATGATGACAGTTATTTAATTCAACATTTTTTGTTTTAAATTAACCATAGGACTGACTGACTGGATGTGCAATTTTGTGTGCGACAATGGATAACATGAATTGATTTTAGTTAAGTGATGAGGATGAGAGAAGATATTTTGCACCTGGGGCCCAAACACTGAAAGGTGATAAAGCTGTGCGATGTGAATGATTGATCCACCATGTGAGACATGGCTATAACATATTAAAGCTGTTTGCATCTACTCTAATAATATCATCATTGTTCGTCAAAACCTCATGTCTCCATCTGGTCCTTCAGCATGTATGAAGTAATACTTCCTATGTATAACCCCTGGCCTGGGCAGTCTGCTCTTAAAACATGCTTAAAGGCCAACAAGACTATCTATCAAAACCTTGTAACTTTGTAATAAGTGCTCATGCCCCTGAACATGTATAAAGCAACACTTTGTATGCATAACCATTGGGAAGTTTTACATAAGGCCAAACAAAATAAATGTTTGGTTGCCCTCCGCGACCGACCGAAAAAACACGAAAAAATAACGGGCCACATTTTTTTAAAATTAATATTTTTTAATATTTTTTAACTCCGAAAATTTCATAATTTTGGACATATTTTGTCCCAAAGATGTAGAAATAAATTCTATGAAATGTTTTGAAGTCCAATTTATCAAATGTAAGTCAAAAATATTGCGTTTATACATTCCATGTATAAATTGCACTTTTTGTCGAAGCCCGGTTAAAGGGGGAAAAACAAAAACAAAACCTACCTACCGACCAACCCACAATCTTTTTCTCTCTGGAGGGCAACCAAACATTTTTTTTTTTTTGGCCTAAGGTCAGAAATAATGAAGAATCAATTCTTCTTAAATCCAACTTAGGAAGATCTTTATTTACAGTTTTATGAAATACAGGGCCACCAATATGGCCTCATCATTGCGTTTCTCAATATGGTAAATAACACTTGATGATTCAAAGCAAACCGTAGTGGCCGTCTGTCACAACAAATCTAGATTTATTGAAATGAAAAGTGAACCTTCAACAATTTGAATTATTGTTAGGAAGTAATTTCAATGGTTTCTACCTAATTGGTATCCCATGTAAACATTTCAAATGTATTTTGCAAACATTTCCCCCCCATTCTATGTTATCTTTGGATCTTTGGTTCCTGGTACTGTTACGGTCTGAACCTTTAACAATTTGAATTATTGTTAGGAAGTAATTTCAATGGTTTCTACCTAATTGGTATCCCATGTAAACATTTCAAATGTATTTTGCAAACATTTCCCCCCCATTCTATGTTATCTTTGGATCTTTGGTTCCTGGTACTGTTACGGTCTGAACCTTTAACAATTTGAATTATTGTTAGGAAGTAATTTCAATGGTTTCTACCTAATTGGTATCCCATGTAAACATTTCAAATGTATTTTGCAAACATTCCCCCCCCCCCCCCCCCATTCTGCGTTATCTTTGGATCTATGGTTTCTGGTACTGTTACGGTCTATATTCAAGGAAGGATGTACAACAACATAAAGGTGTACTTTTATTTTCACCAAAGACTGTTTTGTTTTGTTTTAGTCAGTTATACAATATATGTAAAGCATAACTATTTCGTGTGTATTTTAATTTCATGAATGCATCCAATTCGCGAAATTGTCATGCATGCGAACATTTGTTCCATGACTGCCAACCAGTAAAGAACTTTAATTTGCAATCGCGAAATTTTTATGCCGGGAAAATTACCACTATCGGTAATTCGCGAAATTGTCATGTCGCAAAATGTTCACGCTTTTTACAGCAAACCAAAGATGTTAACACCCAGGTTCAGTATTTCTGTGTTGAAATGAATTATGCAGACACACCTGACTGGATGTGTGTTATCCACCCAGACAGACTAATCTCATCATCTCATCAATGCAAGGTCCCTTGCACTCCTACTTCCGTTCATTCCTTGATGCACAAGGAATTTGTGGATGGAGAGGTAGCCAGGGGGATGGGGTACACGAGTACAATGGTGTATACAAATGTGACAAAAAATGCATAATACAGGGTGTGTTCGTTTGTCAGTCATGTCAGTGGAGTTGTATCCCCTGTTATGGAACTGCAAATACACATTTTAAGAAACAAGTTGTTGCTTCAAATTTTTCCCTGAAATAAAGTCTAGGGTTTCAAAATATGGTCCATTACTCAACATGTAATACAGCATAATCAGCTTTAACAAGAATTTTTATCCTCAACACCTTGCAGCCTCAGAATAAAAATGCCTCCATCCTTCTTCTAGAATTTAATCAGATTTATATTTTATCCCACTGTACTACCACAGGCTGAAAAAGTAGTCAATATGGAAAGCTCCTTGCAGGGAAACTTGAGCGTTTGGAGGGAAATTTTGGCATTTGGAGGGAAATGTTACACTTTCATTAAGAAATGCATTCCATTTTGGAGGGAAATTTGGAATCGCTTGCCGGTAAAAAACCCACTTTTTTCAGGCCATGTCTACTACCAAATTCAACAATATTACAAAAGGTGAATGTCTATCTTGATCAATAGACCAAACAAGTGTGTGTTTTGGCAAGACCCTGACAATGGGGAAATCTTTCTACTTTTATGTCTTGCTAACAAGGGCAGAAAATATAATTATGATGTTCAAATTGGACAACACTCCCTCAGCAGTTTGTATTTCTCGCATAACTTAATGCGTCAAATACTGTGTGCCATAATAGATTCTGTACTTTAGACATCGTCTTATCTATTGAGAACATTTTATCAGATCATTCTATTTATACTGGTGTCAACACAAATATCGAGTATCAATTTAAAAGCTTTATCCGACGATGACATTTCAATAATTAAAATAAATCAGCAAGTGTTGTTAAAGCATTCCCCATCAAATGAAATTTCCAGCGCAATCTCAGACTCAAACTGCTGCATTATTTAAAATAAAGCTCTTTAACCTTTCTCACGTGCTATAATATTGTACATTATTTAAAGTTTATCTACATGTTTAAAAATGTTAATGATATATAGAGGGATATATAGTCTCATCCTAATCAGATCAAGCAAGTTAAAAAAAACTATAGGCAAGACAATATTTTGCGTAACCCTATGAACCGGACGGACGGTTTGTAGGACTAAAGCAAACAGGGGAAACCTAGGGACAAAAAAAAATGGGGGGGAGAGGTTCATCACCCCCAATCTTTTGCGTAACCCTATGAACCGGACAGACGGTTTGTAGGACTGAAGCTAACAGGGGAAAACAAGGGACACAAAAATATGGGGGAGGGGGGTGTCATCACCCCCTTGGCTCATAAGTATGCCCCTGCGGTCGTAGTCCAGGTGATCATGCGTAACGCTATGGGGTCACGCTCCCCCCAAAATAATGTTTCGCAGCCCATATAACTTTCTGTGATTGCGCATTGCAATGCTTCTGTTGAATTTGGTTTGATATGGTATGGTAGTGTAAGGGTTATAGGAAAGGTCCCAGTCGCAGCTATGTCAAGATGGTGAGCCAAATAGGAAGTAATGAAACCCTGTACCTCAGAGTATCGTGTATCTAATAATTAAAGACAGCCTGATTCAATTACAGTGACATGTATTACATGGTGTGTGTGCGGCTCTATGCAAAAATGACTCAATATTACATTTGTTTAAATTGTTTCACCTATTGTGAGGAAAAAGGACACACTCTGGTTTTTTTTGGACTAAATCGATGTATCAGATCATTTTACAGGGTGTGTCAAAAAAAAAGTGTCCCACAAGTGGAATAACTTATTAAAAATACATCCCATATTTTTTGTTTAAAAAAGATTGTTGGTAAGCCGTACTAGTCCTCTAGACTGGGTCCCCCCGTGTCCCTCTATATGGCTGCCATCTTTAAAAATGGCGGACCAAATATAGGGACTGGGAAAATAGTATGTCCAAAAAGTTTGCGGTTTGTCGTGGAATTCCACGACAACTTTGCATATATGAATATGCATACCAATACCGAGCATGCGCATTTGTACACAGCAACAACAGAAATACCACCTGATTGGTCCAATTCAAAGACAGTGCATCCAACGATCGTCCCGCCGCGCCGCGTGGAGGCAAATCGTGCGCCCTATCACTCCCGAGATATGATCAATTCAGTAACAGGAATGCAAATCCCACTTTGGCCACATTTTGAACAAGAATTGCATTTTTCAACTGAATAGACTGCATTTGAGATTTCAATGATTATTTATAGGATATCTAACATTCAAATATTACAATCGATTTTCTTTGAATTTGAGAACTTTTTAAAAAACAATTTTAAAGCAATATTGGGGACATTTTAGGAAGTTTGTTTGCCCATATAGAACAGGTTGGTTTTTTTGTTGCCTAAAGAAAATTATGTTCTACTTGGGTTTGGAAACCTTAATAATGATGAAGATGACCTTTATGATATGCCATTGTCATATTGTCACTTAAATGTCAAAGTCATGCAGGCTGGTGCACTATAATAATCCTATGCTCTATGAAAAAACAGCTTGTGTGCCATTTCAATGGTCATTTCAATGGACGGAACAAATGACGACAATTGGGGTTAATTGACTTCATCAGGAAACTATGATTGATAAGGCAATATCGGAAATGATTGAGTGGGTGTGTGTGTGCACACTTTGTAAAAGCTTCCATGTAAACGGCTTCTTCAAATTCCAAATAATTCAGCTGTAAACAAAGGATTGTTGGGATTGTTCACACTACATTAATTATTAATTTCGACACTTATCAAGCAGCTACCTTGAAAAATAGAAATATGTGAATAAAGTTCTTTTTGTGCATTAATTTAAAAATAACCTTTCATATCGCAATGTATATTCAAGCAAAATTATTGATTCAGAATTGGCGAAGCGTAAACAATTCATATTAAAAAGAAATTACCATTTTCCGTATAAATGATCCCAAAGTCTATAAAAATCAAGAAAACTTGCAATTTGAATTTAAATTGCTGTTGGCTTTCAACTACTTGTGCTTGAGGGCAGCAAAGGGTAATACATATTTGGAGTTGTTCAAGGGCCTTGCTTGAAAAGTTGGACTTGGTCAACAGGCCATCAATTGAGAACCCCTGTGAAAGCATGACTGATTAGCATTAAGATTTGGAAAACAAATCCAAAATTATATTTTAAATTTCAAATGAATTCATGTTTTTTGGTGAAGCAGGTATGGGTATGAGGATAAATGGTACAATCCTAAGGTCATTCTCATCAGAACATCCCCATATCTTTGACTCAAATAGGAACCATAAATAATATACAAGTCTTATTTTGTATGGTAAAAATCTATTGAGTGTAATGCACTATCAGTAATATTTCTAGAGATCGTCTGCAACCTGCTCATAAGAAAATGGTGCCATTTGCTCTCGGCAATGCAATGCGGGGCAAGTTAAACGTGATCCTCTTAAACGCAATATATTGCATAATTAATAGGTTTAATCTGCTTCACATGTAATCAACAAGAACTTGCCGACTTCATTTGCAGATTAGTGCATCGACTGTCCCGATTGCCAGACATACTTGGGAATTGTAATAACACATAGGGGCATGTAACGTACACGTACACACAGACCAGATTACAGATGTTCATTATCTGGGTTTAAGAAAAGGTGTGCAAACCCTATGGGCACTGAGCAGATTGGATGTGTGTCAGTCATCCAATCCTGTGAAATCAACAACGAGTAGCATTTAGTAGATAGGAGATCTGACGCTTCAAAGTTTAACCCGATTCATTGCAATACCCAATGGGTATCTTATGGGTGTCGCATGGATACCACATGGGCTTCACATGGATGTCAAATAGATCAGATGTTATACCTTATCAAATAAACCACGGAACAATTGCATTTAGTGATTCCAAGATAGGGTATTTCATAGAAACCCTGATTCCTTCAAACACCACATGAGTATCACTTGGGTTTCACATGAGTACCACATGGGTTTCAGATTTAGTTTCACACTGGTTTCACATGAGTACCACATGGGTTTCGCATTAGTTTCAAATGGGTTTCACATGAGTACCACATGGGTTTTACATGAGTACCTTGTGGGTTTCACATTAGTGTCACACTAGTTCCACATGAGTACCACATGGGTTTCACATAGTTTCACATGGCTTTCACATGAGTACCACATGGGTTTCGCATTAGTTTCACATGGGTTTTACATGAGTGACCACATAGGTTTCGCATTAGTTTCACATGGGCTTTACATGAGTACCACATAGGTTTCGCATAAGTTTCACATGGGTTTAACATGAGTACCACATGGGTTTCGCATTAGTTTTACATGGGTTTCACTTGAGTACCACATGGGTTTCGCATTAGTTTTACATGGGTTTCACTTGAGTACCACATGGGTTTCACATGAGTGGGTTTCGCATTAGTTTTACATGGGTTTCACTTGAGTACCACATGGGTTTCACATGAGTACCCCATGGGTTTCACATTTATAACTCACTCCAACAAACTACTGATGAACAAGTTTGTCATTCCAAAATATGACTGCTCAAAGTTGTCCTGGATTCTTATATTTGACCATTTTTGGCCAAGGTTTATTATGGCTTTATACATGCAATTATTTTATACAGATTGTAGTATCATAAAATGGATGGTAAATAAAGCAATGCGATGGTACTGTAAAACAATTCACTCTTTAAAGGCACTTATTTGACAAATAAGCTAAATATTACCGTTTATGTGATATTTAATTCCACAAATTGAATCCTCTTAGTATGAAAACTAAATTACATTCTTTTTAGTTTTGGATTTAATTTAGTGACCTGGACCTGTAGCGAACTAATTTCTTAGAGTAAAATACTAAGCAATTTTACTGTATTTGCCGTGTATTTCATAGTTTTTATGATCAAGGACAGTGCGGTCGCCTGTGAATGATTGTGTCAAATATCATATTACACAAATCTGAGAATTTCAAGGAATGCCTAAATCATATTTGATTGTTGACTCTTGACAGAGACAAAGTAAATGTCAAGTAATAAAGGGTAAAAATGCGTAAAGGGCAAATTATATTAAAATTAATATTGTGAAATTTAACTACAGAGCTTTTAGGGTGGTGCAAAATTATTAAGATAAAGCTGTTTTTGTTTTCTTTTTTATTGCAGCCTGAAATATTTATCCCTACATTTTAATTCTAAATATTTTTCTTTCTATACAATCTCTTCTGCTCATATTTGTATACTAATTACGACTTCCTATGCAAGGCTAAAAAAAACCGTTTTTTTTTACCGGGAGCTACTTTTTTTCCAAAGTAGCGCCCGTATCATGGGATTTATTGAGAACCGGGAGCTACTTTCAGTCAGCTAATTTTTTGTATTAAATTCAGCGTGGCAGCATTGTCAAATCGAAATTCGATGTCTTGAGCAAGCTTCCCGATTGTCATTGGGCGCTGGTTTGGACAAAATATCAGCGCTCGGCTGTTTATTTTTCAGCATTACCAGGCACTATTGCAGGAGGACCGAGGGGTAAAATTTGCCCAGCGCCTGCTTATCTTGAGCCTTGTTCCTATGCATATTTTGCATGGGTAATTCTGATTCAATGGCTGGTTTACTGCCCAATTTAACACTAAATTTATGGGATACCCATTTTTATTACAGTGGTTTTACCTGATTTAGATGGGTATTTAGAGTAAACATTCCAAAATCAGAATCATCAGAATGATTCTAAATACAACAATTTTACATGGAAATGTGGCCAAACTGGTGGGCACTATTTTATTAGTATTGCTATAAAGCGATATTTCTCAGCATTGGCGCAAATTACTGAACACAAATTTAAACATAAGGTCAGCATATCCAGGTAATTGGATGTATACTTAGAAAATGAATTCAATTAAAAGACAGAAAAATGGGCGGGTAATAAAAGTGCTCTCAGAATAAATCGGGACAAAATCAGTTGGGTGATGTGCAACATCTTCCCCCTTGCTCTATACCTACCTGGGGCTTTGTTCCCCCTCCCTTTCATAGTACTGGAAGCCAGTCGACTTCTAGGCACCGGTGATATGGACTCTTTCCATCCAGGTGGCACCTGTTGACCCTCTACCACTACCACCGGTGTGGACGTCATCGTCATACTGGGTATTGCCTTGCATATTTCAACTGGAGGAGACGCTGGCGCTAATAACGAGTCTAACGACGGTAGACATCCACCAACAGCCCCATCTGGAAGCTTCCTTTCCTCCTCCTCCTCTTCCTTACTACTGAGATCGTTCGTTGTGTCTGTAGGGGAACTAGCCACGACCTGCGCGGCAACAGTCGCCTCCTCTTTGACACTTGGCACTGAGTTTGTATTGTTTTGTAACGAGAGTTTGTGGTTATTTTCCATAGATATTGACGCTTGGGCATCATTTCCTGGTATGTCTGTCCATCGGGGTAAATTTGATACTCCTTCTTCTATAAGTTCATTGATATAGTGCATGATAATTTCCTTGCCCTGTAGATAATAAAAATATTCAAAAAAATAAATGATTATAGGAACACAGTCTACATCTCATACTAAATGACCATGCACAATATGGCACACCAGAAAGTATTTTAAAATTCTCTTTGGTAAAAATATGTAGACTTTGCCAAGTATCGGGCCAGTTATTTGCAAAGGTATGAGTTACGATTTTCAAATCTTAACTCGTACCATTATAATCCTATGCCTGGTACAAGGGTCATTCAATACAAAAACAGCTTCACTAACTTTTAAATTGCAACTCTGGTACATCTTAAATTAATATCTTAAGATTTAGCGTCCATTATAGTCAGCGTTATAATGCTATGGACATAATTTTAACAATGCATGCATATGAGCCTAAACCTGGAAGTGCGTACCAGACGCTTTCAAAAAATGACCGCGCATCCTGATTGGTCAATCTTGAAATCATCACGTGCATACATGCATACGTGAAGTTGTTGACACATTTTATGCATCTGGACCAGGCTTCGCGGAAAACAACAAAACACGCTAGCGTGAAATAGCTTGAATTTCATCCATAGCATTATGACAGTGACAATAGTCTACAAACTCTGAATAATATTTCGAAATGCTGTCAAAATATCATCTTATTCTTATTCTTTCATACTATGTACATGTACATTTACGGGAAAAACTCAACTGTTATGAAAAGAACGGTTGTACATAGTATTACTAAAAAAATAATCAGAAAGAAAGTCAATACGCCATTAACTTAAAAGCATGCAAATACATTTTCACTGCGCTAGAGAAGACAGCCGAATAATTAGCCATATCAGGTGTATCCAAGTATCTTAAAAGCCATTAGGTCGAATAGAAACAGACACACAGGTCGCTAGTAATTGATATACAGTGTGTAAAAAAGTAACTCATCATAATACCAAAATGATAAGCTTCATCCAAAGAATATTAAATGATACAGTTGTTGATTGATTTTCCTCTTTGAATTTCGATATATCATGCGAAGAATGGTTTATTATTATGGTAGCTACAGATCAAAGATCAAAACAAAGTGAAGTATCAATTTTTGCACTCGGCTTTTAAACATACAAGATTTTAATAGTGTGACAAGTATGTATGTATGTAAAGCCGTATTGGTCATTAGAATCGTTCCCTGATCAACAATGTCATTATTGTCCATTGACCTATCATTACACTTCACAGTAAATACATGCATGTTATTCCACCATTAGGCAAAAAAAAGAGTTGTTTGATTGTCCTCGTCCGCCCGACCCTCTCTTAATCATTCCGACCCAAATTATTTTATTTTTTTGAAAATTAAAAAAAAAAATGATCAACAATTTTTATGTTGAAAATTTCATTTTTTTTTTACAAATATTAATCGAAAATCAAAATTTTATTTTTTTATTATTTTTGTAAGTGTTGAGAAAATGAAAATACTCATCGAAATATTAAGAAATTTGTTCCCCGTTTTGGTTACCACAACAACTACATCTCATTTTACTTTTGGTACCTGAAAAAAGGGCAAGTGAGGAAAAAAAACTCCAAAACTCCAAAAAACTTTTCCCGACTGACCTACCAAACTTTTAAAAGTGATCTATGGATAATCAAACAATTTTTTTTTGCCTTACCACCAACCAAGGCTGTTTTTCAAGGATGTTGAAAAAGCAATGCAAAATTGAAAATCAATGTCTGATCTTTAAGCTTAGGACTGTAGAGCTCCCATAATACATAATGTAGTCAACTATTATATTCTTTGCATGTAAATAAATAAAAGAGGGCGAGGAGAAATGATTGAATAATCCGGTATTTAAGGATGACATTAAGTGTGAGCATATAACTTGGTTAGTTAATTTTTGAGCACTGCATATAAATTGAGCAATAGATGGTTTGTTATGGCTTGATTATAATATATTTTCATTTGGGCATATTTCAAGCAGCCATCTGTTTACCTTGTATCTGATAGTATAATTGTAGCCTATGTTTTATTATAGGCCTATGGTCAATCTAAATACTGTGCTAATGGTCTGTGTAGGGAAGCTGAGTGTGTTGTACATGTAAAACTGAAAGTTGGCAGTTCCAGAGTATATTTAACGGTGTTTAAATTTTTAAAAAATGATTACAAAAAAAATAAATCCGAATTTGTATATCTACAAAAAAATAACAATTGTACTGTTTTTGGCTGAATATAAAATAAAGGCAAAGTGTGACAAGTGTTTTGTAAATCTGTTTACGTTTATGCAAATGGGGATAAAATTTGGCCAACATTTACAAAAACACAATTATTTAAAATAAAATGTTATCTAATTATAACAGTGAATATTTGTATGTAACTCCTCAGCTGGGTTTGTGGTTTTTAGGTGCAGTATCAATTTAAGTGGAAGTATTTCTATAGGGAGGGTTATGGAAACACAGCATTTGAGGGGTGTTGATTCACGAATTTAAATACCAGCGCAACTGACATTTTTGCATTGATAGTAAGTAACAGGAAAATTTCCAGATTTGCGAAATGAAATGACCACAAAAATAGCCGTAATTTCAAATTGCGAAATAAAGTATCAGCGAAATTACATAGTGGTTTACAGTATTAGGAATGAGCTACACCTGTGACTCCTGTAATGAACTATGTCCTTAGGATGAGGATGACAGGTGCGGCAAGCATTCAACCCAGTTTCGCTCCATGTGCATGCCGCTGAGATATTGACACATGAGGAAACGTTCTCTGTGTGGTGCATATCTTAAGAGGCAAGTATTAAGAAAGGGTTAATTATTACCAATACAGAGACGCACAAACCTTCCTGTCGTCAGTTGGGAGTTTTGATTTTTGTGTAAACGCATGTTTTTTTCCCTCTCAACAAATACCTTCCATGGTATTTCAAAATCAAATCTTAATATTTTTAAAGAATTATGAAAAGCTTTCAATTTGTTTCCAATTAGATAGGCTTGGTCAGTAGAACTCATTTCCCCCTTTTTCCATTAGCAGTTATGGAATTATTGAATAAATGTCAATCCAACCATTGCCAAAGATGTTGCATTGTGTGGCAGCCACAGCCAGCGTTAGGCAAAAAAAGAAGTTGTTTTACCCTCAAGTGCCAAAAAGTCTTGAGTTCGGGTCTGTCGGTCAATTTTCTTCTTCTTTTTCCTGAAAAATATTACTGACTGTCGTGGTTCATGTGAAGACAAAATTGGTAAATGTCAATTTCACTTTGTTTCTAGTGTAATAGTTTAAAAACTGTTTATTCAAGCAAACTTATTCATTTCAAGCAAAGCAGAAAATAGTAATATTTGATACTTTGGGTAAAATTAAATCTCAAAACAAATTTGTGACCCTGATTTTTGAGATTTTAGGGTCGGTCGTTGAAGGCAACAAAACAATTTTTTATTTTTGCCTTATCAGTCAGTCACACAAGCCACGCGAAGTTAAGAATGATGCAATACCATACTTCACTCCATCTTATTAGTTCATTACATTATCAAATGGAATCAGTGACTGATGGAATACACGAAATGTGAAAAGATAGATTGAAATACATGTAGGTGTCTGCCTTAGCTTTTTACACATGTAAAATATCATTGGGTCATTTGTCTGTGGGCTGCTTGATACAAGAGAGAGGAAAGGAGGTGGATAACAGTGGCGGATCCAGGATTAAAATTTACGGGGGGCTGAAACCAAAAAAAATCGTAAAAGGTCCCCAATTTTGTTGCCGTCAGCTCGGGGGGGGGGGGGGGGGGGGGGGGGGGGGGGGGGTAGCGATGTGGTTGTCCCAAAACCGGCAAAAAAAAATCGCATGGTACAAGTGGCAAATGTACCAACGGAACCTACCTACCTATGTCTCTGAAAAAGGTAAAGTGGTACACAAAAAAGGTATATTGTCAAATTTTATGGGGGGCGCGTACACGTTAAAGGTATATTGAATTTTTTTACGGGGGGCGCCCCCCCCCCTCCGCCCCCCCCTGTATCCGCCACTGGATAATGAGAGACACGAAGAGTCAGATTCTCAGCATTCTTCACGCAAATTTAAGTTAAATTGATTTATTATCAAGGATAACGTCATTGCTTGAAGGCTTGATTTAACCTTTAACTTGTAGCTCTGATGGGCATTGTTGGGCTGTAGTGTAGATTCCACAACCCACCACACAAAAGCAGTGATTTTATTAATGGAATCCACACACACAATTCAAATAAAAAAGTTGTTGAAATAAAATAATCAGGTACATGAAGAGCGATAGAACTAATCTTTGGGCTAGGGCAGCCCAATAGACGTCATTGAATATGATTTTGAAACACAATTATGCTGGGGGAAGTGCTAGTAGTAAGTCCTTACACAACATAAGGGGGCAGGGGTGGGCTACAGGTAGGGGGACCTTTTCATTGAATTGTTTTGGGAAATTTACAATCATGTGTGACCAAGTCAAATCGTGGGTGGGTGGGTGGTTTTTAAAAAGCAATTGTAATCCACTATAGTAACAGTTTTGCAGTCTTAAAATATTTGAATATATAAATGTCCACCAGTTCAAAACCAATTTCACAATAATTTTCACCCCTTTCAGGCCAAAATGCAATTGTGGCTTTTTGTACAAAATTTGCCTATACATTGTAAATAATATGCATTACAGTGTATGGTGACATTTAAAAGACCTCAAAAGAGAGACTGAAAGTGCTAGTGTCTCTGTTACCAATCTAATTAGTAATTAATAAAAAAGTGTCACTTTAATCAAAAATTAGCCTTAAACAGGTGTGCGTGCCCATGCAAAATTGATCTTGTACAGAGAAAATGGATAAAATTGCATGTATACCGGCACTTTCGCATCATAGCATGTAAATTTAGCATTTTCAGCTATGCAAGACCCCTTACTTAAAGGTAGATGACCCGATCACATTTTCGTAACACAGAATTATTTCAAACATACGGAGATTTTCATATCATATGAAAGCTCGTATTTTTCTCATCATCATACTGAAATTTGACGGCCTAAATCGGTATAATTACGGAGAAATCGATGAAATAAGGTAGAATTACCGCGATTGGTGGTAACCACCGATATAGTTTGTGTACTACTCAATGGGTACAGTTCACAGCATCTTGTGTGTCTAAAATAAGAACCATTAGAGCTATGCAACTCAAACTTTGGAACACGACTTTTTTAAGGATGACCTTTCATGTAGAATAGAAAACTTCAAGTTGAAAATCGGAATGTGATCGGGTCATCTACCTTTAATTGTATACAAAGGTTTAAAACAAAAGTTTTTAAAAAAAGAAGTTAAAAAAAAATAAATAAATAAAAATAAAAATAATAATAATAATAATACAGTCGGGACTGACTGTAGTACACGGTCGGTCGGACGAGGGCAAGCGAACACTTTTTTGTGCCCAACACTAGTTCCATGCTACATACAAGCATAGCGAGTTGCGACCGAAGGCATGAGTCAAGTGCTTGGCAAGGATAGCGCTCTTTCATAATGTCTGGTTGATTTGCAAAACGATCCCTGTTCTACCACCCACCGCTTGTCTCACAGAGGCCCCGCTGCAGGAATGCAATTTCCTATTGGATTTGATTTTCAAATTATTCTGTAAGGTCTGGTGCCCTTTTGCTACTATTGCGCAACATTTCCCAAGTATTTCTCCTACATTATTAATTGAAAATGGTCCTTGGTTTCATGCATATTCTTATAAAATTATGATCTTTATTATTTAACTACTTCTGATAATATAATAAGTAATAGTGCATTAAAAAATAATATAATCCATCCAGGTCTCAAAATAGAAGGGGGATGATTAGCCACTGAATTTGACAAAATAGCCCCCCCCCCCCCCCCCAAAAAAAAATCAATCAAAGCCAAAAAGTACACACAGGGGTGGCTGCTTTTTGAAATTCTGTTTAAAATAGCCCCTGTAATCAAATATATATTTTGAGCCCTGCATCTGCATCCATCATTCTATTAAATCAATCAAAAAGCCAACACAAGAAATGAATCCTCTGATCATTTTACTTGCCTGATTGATATTAAGTACAGTGTTAATTTCAGAAAATTTATTTCAAGTCGCAACATTTTCATAGAAAACAATTAATGGTCAAAATATAGACGTAGTTAAAACGATGCATTCAATACTTGCTTGATTGATATTACGTACGGTTTTAATTTCAGAAAATTGATTTCAAGTCGCAACATTTTCATAGAAAACAATTAATGGTCAAAATATAGACGTGGTTAAAACGATGCATTCAATACTTGCCTGATTGATATTAAGTATGGTTTTAATTTCAGAAAATTGATTTCAAGTCGCAACATTTTCATAGAAAACAATTAATGGTCAAAATATAGACGTGGTCAACAACGCTGCATTCAATACAGATACCTTCTAATGGAAGAAAATGAAAGACTAGATAGCATGCCAAGAAAATATTTTGTTACCCCTTCATTTTTAAAATAAAATACAAATTGAATGTTGCTTACTTGCGACATGGGGCTTATTTCCTGGCCCTACGTTCATATCATCAGAATTGTCAGCAAATAAATTGTTTTTGCTACCTCATTTACACGGACAGACCAAAATCAATCCATTTTCACTCTAGCCAAGACAAAATAGAACGCATGTTTCCATCTTATGCTTATGATAAAAGCATTTATTATCACAAAAAGAAAAGAAAATATTCACTATTTTCTTGGTAACATTCTTTTTGCTTCAAAATTAATGAATCCATCAATTTACAATTCCTTACACAAACAACTTTTCCCCTACCAATCAATGCACACACACACATTTGCTATGTATTTGATAATATTGGTGTCACTTTTTAAAAGACAACCACTAAAGTCCCCTATAACCACATTTTCCCAGAAACAACATTACATAATCCTTTGAATATATAAAATTGATGAACAGAATTTAATGGAAAAAAGAGAGAAAAAAAGAGAGAAAACAACTCAACCAGCTGACCCATTTTCTAAATGCCATTTGCCCATAAAACATGATTGTATTTTTCCCCGTGGCCGCAAGGACAGTACCATTAGGTAATTGACAGTATAATATGTTGGAATATTTGCTCCATCGGAATGTGATAGACTATTTGCTACTTTATAATGTAATAATATTTACTTCATTTATCAGAACGTTAGACTCACAGTCGTTTTCACTTTTACCAGAGTCCGTAAGAATCCTCATTTCATTCATCAGAATTCATCACAATCCTTTCTTTAATCAGAAAATGTTTTAATCTTTGCTACATTTATCAGCCTATGTCCAAATCTTTGCTACGTTTATCAGCATATGTCCAAATCTTTGCTACGTTTATCGGCATATGTCCAAATCTTTGCTATCTAAAATTTATCAGAAAATATTTGCATCGTTGTTACATTGATCAGAATATGTAAGTACACCTTTGCTTCATTTATCAGAATTCATCAAAATCCTTTCTTTCATCAGAAAATGTTTGAATACATCAGAAAATATTTGCATCGTTGTTACATTGATCAGAATATGTAAGTACACCTTTGCTTCATTTATCAGAATTCATCAAAATCCTTTCTTTCATCAGAAAATGTTTGAATACATCAGGAACCTCTACATGTCAGACCCATTGCAATATCTACTGTAAAGTGATCGTTTTTGCGCATGAAATTTTTCACACTTTGCACTGGAAGGTTTATATGTCAGACCTGTTGCCATAAAACTGTATAAATTGGACATTTTTGCGCATGTAATTTTTCAAGCTTAGCACATTTTGAACAATTCTGCTTGATTTTATTTTTGCAATCATAGACCTACATACAAAATGAATATATTTGCACATTTTTATTTTCATGCTTGTTGATTTTTGTGCGAAAATAAATATAGCACGAACATTTCCACATTTTCAAAATATCAGAATATTTCAGAATCTATGCAACATTGCTTATGAAGTGCACCCATAGACATTTGGTTTCCCCATGCAATGTTACAGCATGACAGTGCACCGCTACGAGTGTTTAGTTAACAATTCTCCCGCTTTTTACCTTTTTGAGGCTTGCTGCATAGTGTTTAACTGCCATTTTTTCTACGTTGCTCTCGAAACCAAAGAATGATAACACTTCAAGGCTGGCTGTCTGTTCAAAACATGTCCAGTCGGAGTTCTCAGGATGAACCTGCATTTAGAGTAGGAAAAAGAAAAAGAAAAAAACCACTTTGAAATTAAATGACGACTTGTAATAATGTACGATGATCACAAAGAAATAAAACAATACATACCACCCCATGCAACGCTGTCGTTCCTTATGGGGTCCAAAATAATTAACCCTTTTTTTTATCAGAAAACCAGTAAATAACTCAGATATTGTAGACAGATTCTGTGCAATGCAATTGTTCTCTATGGCATCAAAAATTATGAACTCTCCATGTTTCAGAAACCGTGTCAATATTTCAGATAGATGTTATGCAATTTGCACTTATTTAGCATTTAAAGTGACATTTGTGCGACATGATATCTGTTTGTGAGTTCCGAATCATGAGTTTCAAGTCCAAAATTATGCAATGATGCAGCGCATCGAAAATGGGAATGTAAAATGATTTCATAATTTGGAGTTCAGAATTTGTGTCTTTTCTGAACTCTAAAATTGACACCTAACTAAAATTGTTCTCCTTGATATCTTATACTTAAAAAGGCCTTTTAACAATAAAAGCTCTTTATCAGTTTTTTCAGTTATTCTGACCATTATCAATCATTTTGAAAAGCTCTCTGACTCGAAGTCCACTCCGCCCCTGGATATACTGCATCACATTATATTATTACAATTGCTCTATTACTGAAAAAACTGAAATAAAGCAAGTTTCTTCTGAAATTAGTAGAATAACATCAATTAATTAAGCAACCATTAGAGAAGTATTTTTATATGCCACAAACTATTAAGATTACTCACTTTAGACCACCATATTTTTCACTTGATTTTTATTAAATCTTTTTAATAAAATATGAGCTTTTCATTTTTAAAGTACAAAATAACCTCCCAGACCTACTTCAACAATTATTTATAAACTGAATGAAATTTGTCGTCAAATATTGAAAATAAATGATGCCGGAATGGAATCCATGCACATTGAAGCTATACGTTGGATACATAGACACAAAATAGAGAGAGGCCCAGGGAAATCTACTAGTCTCTCTCACAGTCTACAGAATAGATCAATCATGCCGCAAAAATATCAGACTATTTGGTCGGGACGGAGACAGTTTCCATGCTATGACGTAAATGCCTCTGCCTCACAATCAATAAAGCAGCGCTTTTAACACTTTGGGCGCTGTGCCGCCGCCACAACATTTCGGTTAAAATCCTGCATCCATTATTAAAACAGTCCCACTTTTATAATGTTACAGACAAACGGCTTAATGAAAGCCTCATACTTAGATGTAATATAATGTAGCTAGATCGTCTTGATATAAAGGAAGAGGGAAAGTTGGGGATTTTGATGACTAGATTCGAGAAGGTAATACACCCAACCTTTCTCTCAGGGTTAGGTAAATACATTTGTTCATGTACCTACATTTCAATTCCCCTTATTTCCCCACAGAAATGTTCATCAGGCCTCCAGACTTCAATGTGGAGGTATATCTTGAATAGCTCTGAAGTAAATGGGTAAAATGAGTAAATAACTGCATGGAATTGATGTTGACATTAGCTAGGGAACCTGCCTTTATTATTTGCGGCTCGTGAACTGTATTATGAATGATGCAGGAGTTTGGGCTGGGGGAAACACAAAGCCTTTTAATATTCACTGAAATGGTATGAAAATGATAATCAAACACATATTTATCGTCATTTAATTTTAATTTTTTTCATTTGTATCTATAGTTTGATCAGTCCCAAATTGGTGAAGCCTCCTTAGAGTAGGGGGGTCAAAGGAAAATTTAAAAATGCTTTTTGGGGCCTCATTCTGGTTTCTTTGGTTAAAACTTGTGCAGAAATGAAAAATACTGTTTAAATCGTCAAAATCGGAGCATTATTTCTTGCGTTGTGACCAAAAATGTGTTTCGGAAAATGACCCAATTTCTTGCGAAAAAGGGCCAATTTTGGCAGTTTTGCAGATTTTGATTTTTAAAAATGTCATAAAATCAAGTCTTGGTACCCTACAAGTCTGAAAATAACATATATTAGGAGTATGAGAACTTGAATATTTTACATTTCTGCTTACATGAAAGGTTGAAATTACAGTGTTTTTGTGTGAGAGCATGTCAAAAAAGCCACAAAATGTCCGAAAATGCCTTTGTCAACCAACATTCCTCCAATAAATTTGAATAAGTCCAGCTCATTAAATATGCGAAGGCTATATTTCATACAAAATCAGGGAATTGAAACATATCCCTGACCCATACAAGGTTTTTTTGGGTGTAGAATTCATTTTTAAGGTCAAAATAGTGCTTATTCTTCGGTAAATGCACCTTTCAGATTTTCGCATATTTAATTAGCTTAATTTGCATAATGAAATAGTAAAAGCCTTATAATGGCGATAGTTAACAGATTTGAGCTGTGTAAATTACCCTTTTAATGTGTTTTTTGACGTAGAATTCATTTTTTCAATCAAAATTCAGATGGGTCTATGGCAAATACCAGTTTATAGTAAAATTGAATAATTTTGCATTATATTTGCATAATTTCGGCATGTAGCCTTTACAATTAGGTGATTTTTTTTGTTTCCAATACAATGGTAATATATCAAGCTTCGAAATTATACAATGCTATTAAACTTGGTATCTTCAAAACATTGATATTAAGTGAGTTAAAACTTTAATTTTAGCATAACCTTGTTATAAAGGAGTGTGACCCCCTGGAGATAAATCTCAAAATATAGATCTGCTTTGTACAAACACTTTTTATATTGACAACAAAGTCCCAAATAGTAGTGCTATAGGCCTTAAATCAATTTGAAGAAGGCTGTTTATAGACATTACATTGACAATATTGATATAGTTATAGTAATTGTGTACAGTAACTTGCAAGAATGTAAAGAGCAATGTTGTGACCCCCTACTTAGAGCAGCGAATGAATACTGTCAAGCATACCTGGGCATATTTAACAAGCGACACGTTTATCTAGTGGCTATCCAACATCAATAGAGGCATCCAATAAATATTGTCTGACAACAGTTCTTTTACGTTATAATATAATTGATAACAATAATTTATTTCCTCATGTGATTATTCTTTCTCAAATAAAACGTTCCTGCTCTGACAACGGCAGCAATTTTATATAATTATAATAAATAATATTTTCCACTGCAGACTTTGATATGGGATCCTGTTATTATTAAGTTACATATGATTGCCAAATGTCGACTAATTCTCTAAAGGATATGTAGATGGCTGGTATTCATTTATGTTGAGGTCTTGGATATTTTAACGTTATTTGTTACGTACCTCTTTATAGATGTCATAGTTTTATACCTTTACCAGTTTATCCGGTTTTTAGGATGTACAGAGTTGTCCTTAACCATATAGTTATTTAGAGTCTCTATAAAATAGTCTTAGCATTCATATAATTGGCTGACAGTTATCTTCTCCCAGTAACAGTCTTTGATGGTTTCCCGGTGTCGATCTTTAATGGTAGCTCCCGTAGAAACCCTGGTTTGTCTACTCGGTCAATATTGGCGTCAATCTTTATGTCTCCCCTTTTGTAGTTTAGGACTTTCGGCATGTACGTATTCACACCATACATTTGGTAAAGTGACACTGCATGGGATAATAAAGTAAAACCCGAAAACCAAAATAATATTTTGCCTAAATTTTGTCTGCTCTGCACAACAACTATTTAAATTGGTAAAATAACATTTGAGTTGAATGTACCAATAGATTGGTATGATAAACATTTGTGTTGAATGTATCAATACTTTTATCAACACCAAAAGTGAGAATATTATTACAACAGAAATAAAGGCGTGGCATCAGGTTGTAGGCCACTTGAAATTATTATAATCATTACAATTTCTAGCAGGATAGTTACATGTCTTTTTGGTTTGTAGCTATCGATAATTTCTCTGGCATTAAAACAATTTTGTTACTGCCTTAGTAAACTGTCTGTTGCTGCCTTTACATTATCACAGTTTACAGTTTTAACTTCTGTCAAGCACTATCAATTTGCTCCGCTGAACGATAATATTTTGTACTTGCAAAATTCCCAAACTTAGGTTATAATATTTAATACATTATTACCATTATAAACATAGTCTTAATTAAATCAACTTACAATGGTTTTTGTGGTGTTGTTCTCTCTTGTGAAATTTTCCAGGCAGGCTACACGATAGCACTTCAGTCGTCCGGAGTGTATTTCATACCCCGGCACGCCCCGCTGGCTGTCAGAATTTGGAACCGTCACGTCGTTCACAAAATAGTCATTACCGTCGGCTTAACACACTTGTAGCCAGACAGAATTTCACCTCAATTACAGAGGCTCCCGGCTAATAGTTTATGTATAAATATTAGACTTATTTGCACTCCATAGATGAAAATTCAAGTATAATTGACTAATCGTAGCACTGCAACTTAGGAAGAAAACATCATAACAGAAAAACTGAAATGACCCGCACCTATGATGGTTGAAGGTGGAATGACTAGGACCTCGCCCATCTCCCTGGTCAAAATATCCCTAGGTAACTCTCGCATAATTTTGCTGCATTACAAAAGGATGTCTGCACACATACATTTATTGAATGGAATCATACAAAGGGTGCCCTGCATAATTTGGTTCACCTATTGTTTACTAATACCAGTGACTATACCCAGGTGTTGTGGATAGCTTAGGTTATTCTAGAAAGCCAGTGTTTCCAGATTTTGTGCACTATGTACTGGTATGTATTTTCCAGACTGTATAATGTAAATATACAGGGTGTCATAGTGGACAAAACTTAAGTTATCTTACAGATTCAATTCTAATGTGACAATTTACTCCCCGCTTTAACTAAATGTACTCACATTTATGCATATCTTGCATTAGAATTCAATACTCTATTATTCATTCCTCTGATTGAAGTGTCTCTCACCACTCCAATAAATGCACTTCTTCTCCCTAACGAGAAATGCTTAATTATAATTTCCCACTTACGAAGGACAAGAAACTGGCTTTTACTGCCTCGGTACTTCGACTCAAGTAGTCGGCCCCTACGTTATCGGTTCCCTTAATAACTTGCAGGCGATACCGATATGGCTGTAAGGCGAGCGCCCATCTCATAATCCTCCCATTTGCCACTTTGGATTTGCGGATGCATGTTAGTGGTTGGTGATCCGTCTCTATTACAAACTCTTTACCATACAGGTACGGTTCGAACTTGAGCACGGCCCAAACCACCGCCAAGCATTCCCGCTCCATCACTGAATACCTACATTGACTCTTATTCAGCTTTTTACTAGCATAGGCCACAGGGAACATTTCTCCAGCTATCTCCTGAAGAAGAACTGCACCCACTCCTGTGTCGGACGCATCAGTCCGCAAGGTGAAACTCTTGTTAAGGTCAGGGAGCTGCAGAATTGGTGAACTTGCCAGCTTACCTTTTAAAGTCTGAAATGACTGTTCCTGGCTATCTCCCCAGCGTATCACCTTCGGCTCTCCCTTCTTCGTACAATTGGTTAATGGCACTGCTACTGCCGCAAAGTTTGGTATAAACTTACGGTAGTAGCCTACCAAGCCGAGAAACGATCTTACCTGTGTCTTTGTAGTTGGCCTCTTAGCCTGCTGAATAGCTTCTGCTTTGTCTGGTTTTGGTTTTACTATACCTTGTCCTACCACGTGACCCAAAAATTCAACTTCATCATACCCGATGAAACATTTTGTGGGCCTAGCTGTTAAGTTAGCTTTCTTTAGCCTCATGAATACTTCTCCTACTCTCTGGATATGTTCTTCCCATGTTTTCGTGTGTATGAGTATGTCATCTATATAATTGTGGACATTCTTGATACCTTTTAGAAGTTTTCTCATCATTCTGCTGAATGTCGCCCCTGAATTAACCAATCCAAACGGCATCATATTGAACTCGTACAATCCGTCGTGCGTTACGAAGGCTGTAAGATGTTTGGACTCTGTTGCCATGGGAATTTGGTAGTACCCTTTACTTAGATCAATCTTACTGAAATATCTATCTCCTGCTAACTGGGCAAATATTTCATCTTGATCCGGTACCGGTTCAGCGTCAAAGGTTGTAATCTGATTAATCTTCCTTGTGTCACAGCATGCCCGAAGTGATCCGTCTGGCTTCTTCACTGCTACCAGCGGGCAAGCGTACGGACTCTTGCTGTGAGATATTATCCCCATCCGAAGCATGTTTTCAACTTCTTTCCGAATCTCACTTCTGAGTGCATGGGGTATTGGATAAGGTCGGCTTCTTATAGGTTCAGTATCCCGTATTTTGATGACATGTTTCCCAAGTGTTGTCCTCCCTGGGATATCTGTTAGAGTATTCTCATATTCTGCTAGAGTCTGTTGCACCTGTTGTACCTGAGCTTTACTTAGTCGTTCACTGATATTCACATCAGTGATCCCCTCTTTTTGGACCATCTGTGGAAGATGTATCAAATCTTCTGTAGAGAACGATTTAAGTTCTGATACGCTTACTTCTTCCTGAGGTTCATCTTCAAGTACAGATGTGCATGCTGTCTCATACACGTTACGTATGGGTGTTTCTACCATTGAAGCATTCACTTCACGTCTAATATACTTCTTCAATAGATTGGCGTGAAAGGTTTTGACTCTGTGACCGAAATCTATCTTGTAGTTCATCGAACTTACTTTCTCTACTATAGGAAATGGACCCTTCCATTGCATAAGGAGTTTGTTGTTGTCTGTGGGTAGAAGGAGAAGAACCTCATCTCCGACCTTCATGTCTCTCACCCGTGACTTCTTGTTGTAGTAAGTTTTATACCGTTGTCTAGATTTCTTTAACTCTTCTCGAGCTAGTTGGCACGTCTGCTCGAGACGTTCTTGTAGATCTATCACATATTGGTAAACTGTTTTTGTTTCATCCAACTCTGATTTACCCGTCCATAGTTCCTTAAGTATTCTCATAGGTCCACGTACCGTCCGTCCGTACAATAGCTCGAAAGGTGAAAATCCTGTGCTCTCCTGGGGAACTTCCCTGTAGGCGAATAAAAGGGGTCCAATGTATCTATCCCAGTCATTCGGTTTCTCGTCGCACATTTTCTTCAGCATTGCTTTCAGCGTGCCATTGAACTTCTCGCAAAGTCCATTACACATGGCATGGTACGGTGTAGTGGTCAAACGGCGAATACTCAGTAGTCGGCTTACCTCTCTCATAACGCCCGAAACAAATTGTGAGCCTTGGTCTGTTAACACCTCTTTAGGAAAGCCTAATCTGGAGTAGATCCCTAAGAGTGCTTCAGCTACTGCTTCTGCCTCTATCGTCTTCATTGGTACAGCTTCCGGGTATCTTGTCGCATAATCAACTAATACCAATATATACCTGTGTCCACGTTCAGTCATTGGTTTAATTGGTCCCACTAAGTCTATCGCCACTCTTTGAAATGGTGTATCAATTATTGGAACATCTCCCAATGGAACTTTAGTAACTCTACCTTTGGGGATGGTTCTTTGACAAATGTCACATGACTGACAATACCTGGTGATGTCAGCTTGCATCCCTGGCCATGTGAAGTCACTCATTACTTTGTCTTTTGTCTTTTTGGATCCTTGATGTCCGCCTAAGATTGATTCATGGGCCAGTTTCATGACATATTTTCTGTAGTCTATTGGAACTACAACTTGCCTAAATACATTCCCAAATTCTATCTTGGGAGAACTGTATTCCCTATATAGAATGTCATTGTCTGTGATGTATTTGTGATTACTTCCATATTTACTCACCTTTTCCTCACCTGTCAGCGCTAGTTGTCTGAGTTTGTTTAGTGTGGGATCTTCTTGTTGCTTCTGATGTAGCATCTTGGCCGATACTGCTTCTCCTATAGGAGAACTTACCTTTAGTTTCTTAAAGGGTTTGTCCTTTACTTTGATTTGACTTCTTGTCTGTACTGCGGCGAGTGTATCTGATTTATCTTCTTCTGAATGCGTTTCATCATTATCATTATTTGTTGTAGGCCTACCTTCACTTACTTGTTCTTGTCTTGTTATTTCACAAGACTTTCCCCACATTGAATCTGGATTCATAGGTTCTCGTACGCCTGGTACATTTCCTAGTATGAGGTCATACACTGGATCTTTCATGCATAAGGCTGAGACAAATCCTTTGTAGTAAGGTGTATTGACATATATGTTGGCTACAGGAAATTGTCTTACCGTACCATCGATTAGTATACACGTTTTCAATTCTCCTGTCATCTGATTGGGCTTTACATATTCTGATCTTACCACTACTCCGCTACATCCACTATCGCGTAGTACTTTCACTACTTGATCCCCTATCTTACCATTCTGGACAGGCATGACTGCATCATTCAGATTCCTAGGCTTACATGCTGCTGTTACCTGGTTCAAAACAGTCATTTTGTGACCACAATCTAGTGTAAAGAACCCTTTCTTACTTGCTTGGAATAGATGGTGGTCTGGTTTTATTACCATCATACACGATCCAAAGTCTGCTTTGGTTTCAGTCTTTTCTGTTTCGTCACATTGACGATCTGTAGATACCTGTGTACGTCTTTCTACTATTTCATCAAATACTTCTGTCATAAAAGCCATGGTGTTTTTACTTCTACAGTCCCTTGCAAAGTGTCCAGGTTTATTACAAAGAAAACATCTTCTCTCATCACTAGACTTATTGGTTGATGATTGTTTACCTTTGAAATCTTGAGGTGATTTTCCTGTCTTGATTTGATTCTGGTCCTTTGAATAATTTCTAGATCTATTATTCTTACCTTTAGGGTGGCTAGTATGGCTAGTATGGCTGGTGTGCCATCCTCCATGAGCTTCGACATACTGATCCGCATATTGTCCCATTTCTCTAATGTTTTTTGGATTTCTCTCTTTTAGGAATGTGGCATGATCCCTGGTACATGAATTGAGGAATTGTTCCCTGAGTAACAGGTCTTGTACTTGTTCTAAATTTCCTACCTCTTCTAATTCCATCCATCTCTGTAGATAGTTGCCCAATTTAGTGACAAATTTACTTCCTGTGTCTTCTTGTGCTGGTTTAGTTTCACGAAATTTCTTTCTAAACCCATCTGCGGTTAAATTGTATGCACTCAATACGGTATGTTTTACCCTTTCATAGTCTTGTGATTCCTCAACTGATAGTGTAGAGTATTCAAATAAACCATTACCTTGTATCAGAGTTGCCAAGCTGTTTGCCCACTCAGTATTTTTATCCCATCCCTGAGATAATGCATATCTCTCAAACCTACTGATATACGAGTCTATATCATCTACATCTTGTCTAAATGGAGGTAGTTTTGGTGCTCTACTTTTATGTCCATGAGCATGTCCACCATGATTACCTGCCTGTGCTGTTACTTCAGCGGTAGCTCTCTTAATTTCTTCTATTTCTATCTGCAGTTCAAGTTGTTTTACCTTTTCTCGTTCTATTCTTTCCATGTCTTCCCGCTCTCTCTGTCTGATATATTCTAGCCTAGCTTTCTCTTCCTCTTTAATTTTTGTTTCAATAGCTCTTTGTTCAGCTCTAACCTCTCTATCGTTATCTCTTTCTTGTTTTAGTATATCCCTTTGTTCACTAACCCAGTCACGTAACTCTGTACCATTCAAATCTAAATCTTTACCCATTGCAATGAGTTTTTCAAGTTCAAGTTGACTAGCCATGATTATGATACAGAACAACCAGTAGTGATATAGTGTTGTGTGAATTGTGAACGATGGTGGCCAAAATTTTGATCGCGCGCCTGTGTGCACAATAACTGACGAGAATTTTATCATATGGAATGCAAGTCTGAATATAGCATACAATTACAATGTTATCGTGTGGAGCATTGTGAAATTCTATATATTTGGCGACAATAGTGTAGGCAAACTTTTTTAAACTATTTTACTCACGAGACACCACTACGTTAGAGATAGTGCCTACATCTGTTCTTGAACGGACCGCCAACGAAACCACCGGTTCAGAAATACACTTCGATCGACTAACCATCCGGTGCTGTTGTCGTGGAACCCACCTGAGAATAAAATGGTTACAAATATATTAAGTACAATGCAATGCAAATGCAATACTGATATTTCTACAATATTTAAGTCTATTAGATAGCTCTATAGTGCTGGATAGCTCGCGGACAAGCCCCCATTAATTGTCAAGCATACCTGGGCATATTTAACAAGCGACACGTTTATCTAGTGGCTATCCAACATCAATAGAGGCATCCAATAAATATTGTCTGACAACAGTTCTTTTACGTTATAATATAATTGATAACAATAATTTATTTCCTCATGTGATTATTCTTTCTCAAATAAAACGTTCCTGCTCTGACAACGGCAGCAATTTTATATAATTATAATAAATAATATTTTCCACTGCAGACTTTGATATGGGATCCTGTTATTATTAAGTTACATATGATTGCCAAATGTCGACTAATTCTCTAAAGGATATGTAGATGGCTGGTATTCATTTATGTTGAGGTCTTGGATATTTTAACGTTATTTGTTACGTACCTCTTTATAGATGTCATAGTTTTATACCTTTACCAGTTTATCCGGTTTTTAGGATGTACAGAGTTGTCCTTAACCATATAGTTATTTAGAGTCTCTATAAAATAGTCTTAGCATTCATATAATTGGCTGACAGTTATCTTCTCCCAGTAACAGTCTTTGATGGTTTCCCGGTGTCGATCTTTAATGGTAGCTCCCGTAGAAACCCTGGTTTGTCTACTCGGTCAATATTGGCGTCAATCTTTATGTCTCCCCTTTTGTAGTTTAGGACTTTCGGCATGTACGTATTCACACCATACATTTGGTAAAGTGACACTGCATGGGATAATAAAGTAAAACCCGAAAACCAAAATAATATTTTGCCTAAATTTTGTCTGCTCTGCACAACAACTATTTAAATTGGTAAAATAACATTTGAGTTGAATGTACCAATAGATTGGTATGATAAACATTTGTGTTGAATGTATCAATACTTTTATCAACACCAAAAGTGAGAATATTATTACAACAGAAATAAAGGCGTGGCATCAGGTTGTAGGCCACTTGAAATTATTATAATCATTACAATTTCTAGCAGGATAGTTACATGTCTTTTTGGTTTGTAGCTATCGATAATTTCTCTGGCATTAAAACAATTTTGTTACTGCCTTAGTAAACTGTCTGTTGCTGCCTTTACATTATCACAGTTTACAGTTTTAACTTCTGTCAAGCACTATCAATTTGCTCCGCTGAACGATAATATTTTGTACTTGCAAAATTCCCAAACTTAGGTTATAATATTTAATACATTATTACCATTATAAACATAGTCTTAATTAAATCAACTTACAATGGTTTTTGTGGTGTTGTTCTCTCTTGTGAAATTTTCCAGGCAGGCTACACGATAGCACTTCAGTCGTCCGGAGTGTATTTCATACCCCGGCACGCCCCGCTGGCTGTCAGAATTTGGAACCGTCACGTCGTTCACAAAATAGTCATTACCGTCGGCTTAACACACTTGTAGCCAGACAGAATTTCACCTCAATTACAGAGGCTCCCGGCTAATAGTTTATGTATAAATATTAGACTTATTTGCACTCCATAGATGAAAATTCAAGTATAATTGACTAATCGTAGCACTGCAACTTAGGAAGAAAACATCATAACAGAAAAACTGAAATGACCCGCACCTATGATGGTTGAAGGTGGAATGACTAGGACCTCGCCCATCTCCCTGGTCAAAATATCCCTAGGTAACTCTCGCATAATTTTGCTGCATTACAAAAGGATGTCTGCACACATACATTTATTGAATGGAATCATACAAAGGGTGCCCTGCATAATTTGGTTCACCTATTGTTTACTAATACCAGTGACTATACCCAGGTGTTGTGGATAGCTTAGGTTATTCTAGAAAGCCAGTGTTTCCAGATTTTGTGCACTATGTACTGGTATGTATTTTCCAGACTGTATAATGTAAATATACAGGGTGTCATAGTGGACAAAACTTAAGTTATCTTACAGATTCAATTCTAATGTGACAAATACAGAAGGATGTGGGCGCGCATGAAGGCAACAGGCAGGCCCTGTGCAACATACATGTATGCGTAACATGTGCATGTAGCACTGCATAAACCGTGTGCGTGTGGCCATATCCGTGCATGTGGCCATATCCGTGCGTGTGGCCATATCCGTGCGTGTGGCCATATCCGTGCGTGTGGCCATATCCGTGCGTGTGGCCATATCTGCACGTGTACGCTTCAATTATTTGTTTTTGCACAGAGAGCGATAAAAAACGAATATTTCTCGCCAATTTGGAACTGATTAAACTATAGACACTCAATGATCTATTCTTTCCCTTATGTGTAGGTGGATGTACGTGAGGGAAAGTTGTCTATTTTTACGTTAATCACAGCAAACAACAGGATATAAAAAGACCTTTTAGGGAACATAGTAAATAGATTAAAACAAGGTTTAAGCCGAGTACGAAAATAAGCTGTCTTATATTATTACCTAACAATATCTTACCATTTTGTTCTTTTACAGTGTGTGTGTGTGGGATGGGAACCTATTGAAAGGACATTCTTTACTAAATCCAGAACATGAGGAAAAGTATCAGCACTAAGCAGACAGTAATGTAATTAAATACTTCATTATAAGCATAAAAGGGACAAATTAAGACCTGAATGGGGGACCCTAAGGCCTGGAATTGAACGCCAGCAAGAGTGAAAGAGAAACAATGTTGCACCATGCCACTTGTGTACTCACTCCCCAAAATAACTTTTTGGTCGTTATATAAAGACTTCCTTGATTGTGCAATTGGAGTGAAAGGCGCTGGTAATTACCAGCGATATTTTTTCTTTGAAAGAAATTAGACTTTTTAATGGTATAAAATCACCACTAGGACATTAACTTCCAAGTACCGTATTATCACTATTAAGCGCCCAGGGTGATTAACTAAGTCATTTTGGGTGGGCGCTTATTTGTATACTAATTTACAAAGTTGTTGACCTTCAAGGTTGCAAAATTCAACAACCTTTACGTCCCAAGACTGCAAAATTCGATGTTTTGCAATTCAAGATGGCGGCCTTCACGAATGACAATAAACACGTATTTCGGATGGTTTCTGTTGCTGTTTAAAGGCATAGCACATGGTTTAAGTTCACTTATTGGATCACAAACAATATGTCAAGTATGTCTGAAGTTAAAATAACCACAATTTCCTCTTTATTTTCAAGCAATTTGTAGTCCGAGACTTAGTGTGATGTGAGTAACTTTTAAGTAAGCTTATTTTTCGGGTGGGCGGTTAATTAGTATATATTTTTAAAGTCACCTGAGAAAAAGGGGGTGGGCGCTTATAAGGTCCTGGGCGCTTAATAGGGATAATACGGTAAATCAAGATGGGAGGCTAACAATAAGCTCAATCATTTGTACCCGGAGTATTGCAGTTCTCTAAACTGAAAAGATATTAATAATTTTCCATCCTTTATTGATTTCTGAATAATCTAATGATGTGGATTCTACAATTACTGGCTATATATAATTGTATCCGAAGGTTTAAAAATAACTACAATCAGTCAATAATTGCCGGTTAATTACGCAGGGACTGACATTAAAAAATGTTAGGTGAAGAAAAACAATAACAACAGTTCTACTGACAAACAGACCTTTCAGGAAGGGTTGTTGGGGGAGGTTTTTTTTTGGGGGGGGGGGGGGGGGAGGTACCTTTTTTGGGGGGGGGGGGGCGGGAGGTACTTGTTTGTTGCAAATTTTCCAAAACTGTCATTTAAAAAAACTAATTAAAAATGAATTATTTGTCCCCCAAATCACTGAATCTTCAAAATTAAGCATAGCTTTGTGGAGCCACGTACATGTATTAAGGTTGTTCCTATCGCTAATTTGTATTTGATATTTTATTAAAGGAATGGTCCCGCAAGCACAACATTGATCATTATTTGTTAGAAACATAATTATCGAGCCGAAGTTACGTAATTATATAGAACAAAACACCTTACTAGTCACAAAAATGAATAAAAACTGCCATCACTCAACATGCACTTTTTAAAATTTGCGGCGATTGAAAGTCCCGGTGTCGATGACGTCATGGGTATCGGTGCTCAAATTTGCGCATGTGTATTGTACAACTATGACATCATCGACACTGGGACTTTTGATCGCCGCGAATTTTAAAAAGGGCATGTTGAGAGATTGCGTTTTTTATTTGTTTTTGTCATAAGTGTGTGTTTTCTTCTATATCATTACAAAAGTTGGACTCGATAGTTATATTTCTAACATATAATGCACACTTTTATGCTTGCGGGACACCTCCTTTAATAGAGCTTGCTGAAAAATACAATAAGAAACAAAAGGAATTAACGCTTCAATTTTGCTTCATTTTTGACAATAAAATTGTCATATCTAGAAAACCGTACCTCCGATCAATCTCAAGTTTCAGATTATTGTAGAGCTCAGCGAGCTCTATTAAAATATCAAATACAAAATTAGCCATAGGAACAACCTTAACTGCTCTGTTGGTTGAAAGCTGGTGAAACAAGCCTTGCATGACAAGGCATATTTTCTTAGCAATAAGTTAATGATTTTTTAAGAAGGACAGATTTAAAATAATAATATCAACATCTCTCAGGCCTCCCATCATTGTTCTGGGGTAATCAATTTTTAACGTGAAAGATTTTGGACCTATTTCTGTGAAAAGGATGTCATCACATTTTTATCTGAGTATAGATGGTGTGACCGGTGACGTAGTGCCCGGCGGTTTGCGTGCGCACCTACAGGGAATGGTGCTTTAATTCACACTTGATTGATCATTACTTACCATGCTTACGGTGTAATAGTGCAGCAGTCATGGTATGCATCCCTAAGCACAATGAGACGACCAGGCACTAAATCTGGTTGCCCGGCGGTTTGCGTGCGCACCATAAGGGCATGTGCTTTTAAAATTGGCGCTCAGTGATGTGTGTTTTTCTTTCATATAGTATGATGTATGCAGTAGTCATGGACTAGTACCCCTAGCATGTCTTTAGACCAGGCGCTAATCAATATGTAAACACTACTGATGTAAACAACGGTCACCTCATCTATATTACAAAATTGAAAGGCCATTAAAAATTACCCTTTTCCAAGAATACATCGTTTTTGTTTTGACATCTGTCAGTTTTCGAAAATGCATCTATTTCCGAAAACAAACATTCTAAAAGGGGAGATCAGTGTCCATATTAAGTCAATTGCAACATCAACACAGATATGTACACGGTTAAAATTGGCTCTTCATCTATTTTTAGTTGACAGGGTCGTCCGTCCGTTCAAATGCCTTCACTCTAGTGACAAGTGATTTCTATTGACGAAAGAAGCGCTAGCGGAGATGCTCTTGGCATAACACTCCGAGGCAACCAATTCCGGTTGGCACCCGAGGGGATTTAAGGCTTGTTCAGATGGCCACTAAGCTTGAGAATAGTTATTCTCAAGCTTAATTATTTTTTACGCTAACCCAGAATGCCTGTCCAGACGACAAACTTAACCTCGAGTATAGCGATACTCCTGCGGTACGTAGCTTCGAGGTTACCTCAAGGTCATGCGACTCTTCATTTTGCGGTTAGAGCTGGTTCACAGGCCATAAATCTCACTTGCGTTTAGCATTACGGATGGATTCACACGGCACACACACTCTCGGTTGGTGCTTCGTGGTTAGTTGTGCTTCGTGGTTAGTTAACCCTACGATCTTTTAGGGTTAATATTTAAGTTTTATACTCGGGGTAAGTTAACCATGACCGATTCACACGGCCGTTAACTAAGAGTTTAACCTCTAGGTTTAGCAAATTTGATGCTAACCGAATGGTTAGTGTCCCTTGTCGGAACGCTCCTACCTCATGGGGCCCTATGAATTGACGTCATATTGCGATTAAAAGAGATCAATCATTGTGTGAATGTATGATTGTATGTGTGGTGTCTTCATAGCAAGTGGTTGAGGTATTCAGTACAGACCCCTGTATTGACGTCATATTACAATTGTAGCATGACAAAGACAGTGCATTGCATACAAATGGGTTATAATTGTGTACCATTATACTTTTCAAATTGGTTATCAAATTTTGGCATCTCAAATTTCAATTAGTAGTCATTATTATTAGCTTATCATTTTATATTTATTTATATTATGATTTATTTATTTCATCTAATATTTATGTTTATATTGTCGGTATGTTTTGATTGTTGTGTTTCTTTTGCGGCGGCAAGGACTTGTTGTAACGCCTTTTAATAATAAATAATAATTCTTATACTAGTGCTTTATACTGTGCTAGCGCAGTCCCAATGCACTTTAGCCAATTATAGCTGCCATCATCAGAATCATGTTGCTTCATTTAGGCGGCTATACAGGCCAATGCGCACAGCCTATATCAGCACTTAGATTGTAATATTTCTTATCAGCTACCACTTGGGTCTACAAGGGAGTCAAGATTAAGTAGCTTTCTCAGGAATACATACAAACATGTTGGCCTTAGCAGGGTTAGAACTCACAACCTTTGTATCTTGAATCCAGCGTTGGAAACATTTATGTGGTGCACTACTGTCACTGCAGTCTGGACAAGAGTTCATCAGGCAAAGCTTTTTGCAAGTTTGCCGAGTGATATTTGAATATAATGGGATCTCACGATCACCTCAGGGATCACTACGTTATCAAGTATCAAGACACTCTTTGAGTCTCTCTTTGTAAGAAATCAATCACTATGTATACATAAGAGATGAGTTCAAGTTGAAATACAATGAAACTACACTTTGGTAGCTCCAGCAGTAATGGACAGGCGCGGCGCGTAGGCGGGCAGGTACATACTGATTGTGTCTTTTTTTAATGGAAATTCCCCTTGAAATCAATAGGTTCACACTGTATACATTATGTACACTGCTAAAAGCATTATTAGATTACTCACTTGCCCTATTCTGTGAAAGATATCGAACAAATTGTGGTTTTAATTTTGAAGAATGTAGTCGTCTTATCTTAAAACTTCTTGCCACTTTCTTATTTTACAATCAAGTATATAAGGAATGTAGGTGGAGACTACCCTGCCCTTTTTGCCTCCAATTCGCCATTAACACTTTAATTGCATTCCATAAATTTATAAACCACAAACCTTTTTTTCTTTAAGAATTCAAATGGTCAATTAATAAATTTGATTGCAATTTCATTTTGATTAAAGTTCCATCCACACTGCACCTCTTTTTCCTCTCATCTAATTTGACTATCTGCTTACTTGTGCTGGGAATGTCTATCAATAGCATTATTACCATCTCAGTCTCAAATGTGAGACAAAGGAACAGGCTCCCACACAATCCACTGGAAATACTAATATCGTTCTGACTATTCCCATTCAAAATTTATTTGAAAATAATAAAAATAAAATTCTAAATAATTCTGAATGGGAAAATTCAAGGATTTTGTAAAAAAATATAACAAATTATATAACAAATGACAGACTCAAGATAAAGCTCCCTAGAACATCAAAGTGTTTCATTTTGTTTCTTGATTGCACTTGAAAAATGAAATGTTAATCAAATATTTGAAAAGCAAAGAACTTCAGCATTAATTGCATGATTGGATTCTAAATGTCATTATAAAAAATCTATAGTTGTTGAAAAATGATCACAAAATTGACCATGTTAAATGTTGATCAAATATTTGAAAAGCAAAGAACTTCAGCATTAATTGCATGATTGGATTCTAAATGTCATTATAAAAAATCTATAGTTGTGGAAAAAATGATCATAAAATTGACCACATGTCTATGTCTGTATATTGCACTGTACGCTCAGCGTTAATAATGCACACCCCGCACAGCTCATCACAAGCACATCAACGTAGTTAACATGTACACACACACACCCCAAACGACGTCTAGTGAGCGGAATATTTACCGCTGCCTAGCTCGACATTTGAGATGTGCTGCATGCAAGACAACGAACGTAGCTCGTCGATCTATTAATAGCGCATCTTGTAGAGAGTGAGAGCGGATGCAATTTATTTGTAGACTTTTTTTTATCAGCTGAGTGTAAACTCATTATAAGTCAGAGAGATGGGAGGACAGACTCTCTCTCTACCTGTGCACGCATAATCAATGCCATTGTTCAAAATTGAGTACAAATCTTACATGTATTTTATAAGGCAAACGGTCTGGTTTTGAATATTCATGAACACATGAATTTAAAAAGAAATTGAAATTGCAGAACAATTAATAAAAAAAAAAATCATTTTTATTCTTAATGTTCAATAAACAAAATAAAAAATGTTCACAAAATTGTGAGCATTTAATCTAAATTATTAAATAAACTTAAAATTGAAAGTTTCCACTAAAAATGGGTCGATTGGGCCTGTAGAGCTGTGGTTTTTTTGTTGCCCAACAGGTGTATTAACCATGCTTGATTGCTAATGTTAATAATCAAATGTATGATTGTATTATGTAATAAATAATCAAATACAAATGATATGTTGATCAATATAATCATTTAAATGTTTGTTATATATCATTGAAATGAATCTGATATTATTTCCCAGGCCAGGTATAAATTACTTTGCACATCTGGTTCCATACAGATAGATTATGACACACTTTTTCTTGAGTTTACAACAATGTGTATTATATTATGCTTAGAGAGAATTTCTCTTTGCTTATTCCTTATCGAGAAAATATGATACTCAAAATATTTGCAAATGTCGAAACTTGATGACCTGAATTTACCATCAAACTTTGCAAATTATGTTGTCAAAAACAGGTTTCATTCCATTTTCATTGAGTGAAATTATTTCTGCATTGCCCTGTACAGTATGCATGCAATGTTCCTAAACGCCAAACAAAGAAGAAAGTCTGTCTCAGAAACATTTTGCAAATAAGCCAAGTGCTGTGCGATTTATTTTTATACAATTTTTTTTAGAAAATACAATAGGCTATGAGGTATGCAGGGTTTTTTTCGCCATTTTTTTGTTTTGCTAATCAAAGCTTAGAAAGAACTTTTTTAACCTTTTCTTTTAAAAATCCCCCCAAAAAATCAACAAAATCCCCAAAAAACCAAAAAAACATAAACAAATGTTTTATAGCCCTCAGCGCATAGACCTACGCGCCGAAGCTCATTTCACATACCAATACGGGCGGGCTTCTGAGACAGACCTTCTTCTTTGTTTGGCCTAACCTCTATTTTCAGACTTTTAAACTGTCATTCTTGAGTTTACAAGGTGTATATGGCTAGAGAGAATTTCTCTTTGCTTATTCCTTCTCGAAAAAATATGATATTTAAAATATTTGGAAATTCCAAAACTTGATACCTGAATTGACCACATGATGCTGTCAAATACAGGTTCCATTTCATTTTCATTGAGTGAAATTGTTTTTGCATTGCCGGCCCTGTATGATGCAATGTTACTTCGATATTTGAATAGTAGCCCATTCTTATTTAATTGAAGAATTGAAACCAATGGATACAAATTAATGTTGGCTATTTTTCACTAGAAATTCGCCTAATAATAGGGCAATTTTGCAGGAAACACACTACCTCTTTGTATGTAGATTTCAGACAATACACCTGGATGGTAGTCAGTCACCTGGAAAGCAGTACAGTATTGTTTACAGGTTTCAATTGTTTTCCTGTGTGACAAGGACATTCAATATGTTTCCTTCTGTTTACCAGGTCATGCAACCAACCTCAAGTGTGTTGCTGTTGTAGTGTGATAGCTGTGATTCTATTTACAAAAATCACATGCAACATATAGACTGTTTAGTGTCCTGTTTTGCAGGCCTACTTGTCTACCCATGTGTTATATAGTTGGCACGACTCAAACATTTCAGTTTCCACAGTTTTTATACAGACAAATGATCCCATAACCCTAACCCTACCATATACCCAAAAAAACACGACTGGGCATGTTGGTACCACCCGTTGTGGAAGTTTTTTTGATGAAAGAATGGACCCAGCCCATATAGTTTGCGCAAACTAGCCTTGGTGTAGTGGGAATTGTTCGCCTCTGAGGTCCCTGGATCAAATCCCGGGGCAATCGGGGGGATATTTTGGTCGATTTTCCACGTTGAAGAAAAAATTCTGAAAAAAGCGGGGGGGGGGGGGGGGGGGGGGGGTGGGGGGGGGGGGGGGGGGGGGGGGGGGGGGGGGGTAGAGTTAGGGTTAAAGTCCTGAATAAATGCCACTAAACTGCCTTTTGAAAACCCCAGCGATCACAGTTGGTCATAATTGCTGACATTAACATTGATTTCGGGGAGCGCGGCCCATGGCGAAGTGGAATCTCGGGTTGGTGGACCTGGGTTCACATCCCCCAGCCAGAGAGACCGGTTTCTCCCATAAGTTTAACATTTCTTCACCTGATACTGTAAAACAACTTAATTTCGCTAATTGCGCTAGGAGATCCAATTCGCCAAATTGAATTTCCGCCAATTATATTATTCATATTGGTTATGTATAGGAAGATGATACAAATTTGTGAAATTAAATTGCTGCAAAAAGTTGACTTATGCTAATTCTCTAAATGTGACGCGATCATGAGGAATGAGTCGGATGTCGGGGAATCCCAAATTGAGATATGGCCAATTCAAAATGGCGGCTTACATAAGTTTTGATGGAAATTCATGTATACAATTTGACATAACTTAGAACAAAACGTCGTATCGACATGGGGTTTTCAGTTTCTGAAAGCTCTAAGTGTCTTCTTTAAAATTGTATTAAAAACTCATTTTCAACCAGGGTCGACATCCGACTCATTCCTCTTGATCGCGTCACAAATGAAGTTGCCGTTTTTCGTGAAATTATACTGTTTTTCCCCGATTCTACACCAGTAGTGTTATAGGGTTAGGGGAAAGAAGAATCTCATGAAAATGTTGACATAACTTCCTGAATTCAGATCATTTCCTGAACAATGACATATTTACTCACGGTATAAACGCATCCCTCCTCAACGAAGACCCTCGTGCTGAAGGTCTCATTGTAGGCCTCAATTTTCAGCGTCCTATCTCGATAATTGTAGGAATTCTTCTGGATGAAGTAGACAAATTCCACTCCTGTGATCTGTAAGGGTTGAGATAAACATTGTTACTATCATGTATACCCCGCCCCCCCTACCCCGATGCTTTGATTGGAGTTTGGAATGTAAGTTAGCTGGTGGTGGTTAGGATACAAAACCAGTAGCATATGTGACCAATCGCGGCAAACACAGTTTTGAGATAGAAGCCAATATATTTAGCGAAATATAAAGAAAATAATAGGAACAAAAATATCTTAAGTTCAAATCATATCTTGTGATACAAAGTCCGATTATCTTCAATATGGTGTCATTTCAAAGCTTAAAATGTGCTCTTTCAAGTCATACTAATAACTTAGATTAGACTCGGGCGTCCAACATGTCCATTTTTGTGTGACGGGTCACATATGGATTAGAAATTAGAGCAATCATCAATTTTAGATGAAGCCTATCCTATGAGAGCTCTGGTGCAACTGCTGTATACACTCTAGAATAGTTACAAATCTCTTGCTTATACAGTGTTGTTATGCTTTATTCCATTGTGGACTTGATTAAAGTCTAGCATTGGCTCCATGAATGTATGTTGAATTCAATAGCCCCCCCCCCCCCCTCTAATACTGCATGACCCTAACTATCATAAAATACCACAAACAACCCCCAAAATAAAGAAATACATACCAATTAGGTTGGAAATCATCTCTTTTTGAAGGAAATTGTTGCTATCTTGATATTGTTTTTTGCGTTGCTTTTGTTGGGTTTAAAAACCTGTACTGTCCATACACTTAGGATGACTAATAAGTGTTTCTATACAATTTTGGTATATCCCAAGAAGATCATGACTCTTGAAAAAACACTAGTATTTTTAGGATAAAGGTACTATCCAATATCCATTGGAAGCAAAATGGACTTTGACAACAGAGCAAGCTATGTCCCCAACCACACACTCACTCACCTTTTTTAAGAGGTACGGTGCGTCTAGGTTGAGCTTGCATCGTCTTTCTATAACTCGTATGGCTCCATCTTCACTCTTGTATTCAGACATGGTCTCACTGCCTAAGAAGATGGGTATCATTTTACAAGTGGGGAATCGTTTTTCATACGCCTGGAACAGAGAAGAGAGAGAGAAAGAATAATCAAATAATTACAGTGTTTGTCAGCAGTTGTTGTTACCTGATGGACTGATCTGACAGTAAAATTGAACCTAAACAGCATGAGCACAAATATGGCAAACCTATACAAATATTTGTTTAATACCCGTCGTGTATATGCCTATTATTTAAAGGGACACAATGTCATGTTTAATTTATTATATTTTAATTAATTTACTTCAGAAATCAAGATGAACATTAAAAATTGCTATTATTGTTGTTTCTATTAAAAAAACACCAACAAAACTTGATTAAAACAATGTTTTAAATATGTTGGAACCCCCCTTAACCATGTTAAATGCTGGTTGCTGCTCTACCAGCATTTTGAACCAACATTTTGTTGTACATAGAGGACTGATTTTTCTTAATCCCTATAGCTGTAAGTTCATACATGTACATGCAATACAATTGTAAAATATACAAATCCCAGTTGTTATCATATATTTTTGTAATTGAGGGCGCTGCCTCCACCACATCTCTTAATTCCCTTTAACTACATGTATACATTATACAAATATCTGATTATAAATAATAATTACTATACATTTCCAATAATAATTTAATCATTTTCAATCAGATTTGTACAAAACCATAATTAATTCTGCCAAGTAGATTTGGTTATATAATAAACAAGATTCTTCATAGAAGTTTTGCATTGCATTTGGACGAGTGGATACAATTAAGCTTTTCATCAGGCCTGGAAAAAAATGTTGATTTCCCAGCAAGCTAACCCAAATTCAAGAAAATTAAATTTCCCTCCAAAATGGTAAATGTCCCACTATTTTTTACATGTATTTCTAAGGAAGAGCAAATTTGCCTTCCAAATGCCCAAATGTCCCTACAAATGCCCACATTTCCCTCCAAATACCCAAATTGCACGACAAGGAGCTTTCCAATTTCCCCCAGGCCTGCCAAGTAGGGTACAATTGTTACTCATCTCAGTCATATGGTTATAGTCGTGGTCAGAATACTTCGGCACTTTTCCTGTGACAACTGCGTACAGCGTAAACATGGAAGTGCGTTGTAGAACAGCGTAACAACAGCGTTATCTTTGAGCAGTTCGACGCGTCGCGGCCCCTGTTATTCGATTGGCCGCGATCGTATCTATGGGTCAGGAATGTCCCCGCCCACGCGCTCGTTAACTAGGCGCGCGCATTGGCGGTTTTAAAAAGTGCTGAAGTATTCTGGCGACGACCATAATGAATTCATTTACCAGAAAATGACCCCATTTTCATTCCTATTTTTAGTAAATAATGAGTCTAATTCCTAAATGAATGAGGCTAATTCCTAAATGTTTGCCATTTTTCCTACATAAATAAATATTGGGCAAAATCAGTCAAATTCAGTGGAAGTTATGGATCTATCTATGGTAAATGTTTTCCAAATGCTGGTACAAAGTTCAATTTAGAGTCACTTTTCATTTTGCTGATGGTAATGGTATGGTACAGGATTTTGAACACAGTTTTGGCATGGCTATGTGTTGAAATTATGATAATGTTTGCTACCAATTGTTTGGAACTCACAAATTAAAAGATTAACATTTTTCCTGCTCTGATGAGAAATGCACAAGGTTGTCTGGAATAAAAATTAATGTCAACAAGATTCCAAATATTTGTTTTTAAAATTGTTCACAAAAGCCAACAAAATAGCCAGTCATTATCCTCATTCCTATTGTCAACATTTAATAATGTTATGTTGACCACACAAAGATTTGCACTCAATTTTCGAGCGAGTTAATCTAAAACGTGCTGTTTACAACAGTTGTATTGCCCTGTTGTTGACCTCTATTTTCAAATCCAAGTTCACTTCACCTACGACAACAAATCATTTCCAAGGTTAATTTAATCACAACTAACAAAATG